>JAFBJU010000173.1:710286-1248701 GCA_016785305.1 Colistium nudipinnis
ACCTGACGCCAACGTTTGTAATTCCGACAATGTTAGCGACAGCTTAGCTAAACCAACTAACTACTGATTTACTACACCAAAAGCTGAACCACGCAGTTTACGAAGTTAATATGTCTACTTAATATGTCTACTATCTTAACAGCTGCTTTTATAGGGTTCAACTGTCATAACATGCTTGAATCGCACTTGATATTACCATGACCTGGATGACTGAGAACCTCCACAGACATAACATGCATGTTGTATAAGTGTTTGGTATGACTAATATCCTTTCTATCCTCTGCATTATTTTGCCTGCTCTGTGCTTTAGTTTAGAACCATCTTTTTTTCCGCTTTAGAAAGCCCTTCTTGGGTAGTTTTAAAGGGGATATGTACCAGGAAGGGCTTTTGGCACACCATCTCTTTATTTGCATATTTGCTATTGAGGTAATTCAAAGTTGTGATAGTAATCAGGTTACATTAATTTCAACATTGTGATACTTGGTATTATGTATCGGATTAGATTTTCATTTACAGCCGGTAACTGTAACAGTTAGCTCCCAACCTTGCTGTTATCGCGGTAGAAAAAAAATGCCACCATCTTTCCACAAGCCAGTGGTCAGGCATCCTAGAAACAAATTCATCACACTCCTGAAATACATAAAGAGGGCTTGAGGTATTTGTGCTGTGGGCCGAGTGTGAATTTGTTAGGTGATTAAAGTCTAAATTTAGCCTCCTGTCTACCCTGCGCTGCAGACTCAGGCGTAGGCCTCCTCTTTCTGCAGTCACTTTTCCACTGCAGCGTCAAGTGGGGCTTTAAAGGGGCCACACGACTCGAAATGGATAAATAAAACATCACCTGCAACTGCTCCTATAAGCTTGAGACTTATATATACTGTTTACCTCTTTATTTTGTCTTTTTCAATTAATATGCCATTTTTTGCCTCTGCAGTTACGTCAAATAAAAACTGTACGATATTTCAAACACTGACAATGTTTTCTCACAACAGTACATAAGTATGAAACTGCAATCTCTCTCTCTCTCTCTCTCCATCACACACTTGTTGATTTTTTTCTCCTCCTCTTCTTCTCTCCTGTCTGTAAGGTCCTTAGGGATGAAGAACTAAAATGCTGGCAGTGTTGAGTTGGGACCACTTGTGACCTTTTTGGCCATCGCCAGCATCAAGGACAGTCGTCAGGTGGAGGATTTTATATATATTTTTTAAACTTAAAGAAATTGAGAATCAAGTCCAAAATCCAAGTGGCAGACAAGAAAAATGTCAAGTATTGAAGATGTTACCAAAGTTAAATGTGTCAGCAACAGATGATACTGTTTTGCAGTTGGTGAATCTCAACATTTTATTGTGCAGTTTGTCAGTAAAATGGAGGGGTTTTAGTTGTTCCTTTGATCAATGACTTGATATAAAAATAAGCTGTTATATTTAACTAGAATGACTCTTTATAAACCCAACGTCACTTTTGATCTCAGAGCATTTTGTCAACAATCTGGTTGGTCCTTTTTGCTCCTGCAGTGGAAATAAAGTGAATGACTGAGTGACGGGCTCAGGCCTCCAGTCCGTCGTGCCAACAGACCAACTATCTCCCATCACTCTTCAGCCACTGGACTCAAGAGATCAGCACTCACGCACCGTGCTCTGTTGTTAGACCCAGTGCCAACTGTCCTGCTCAAAGTAATGTAAAGTAAAGTAAAGTAATCCTGCAAAAACGCATAGGCAATTCTGAGTCTCCACGTTGGCAGCAGATATTTTAACTGGCAGCAGTATAAAGTACACTTTAACAATAGCCTCATTTACACTGACAAACATAAAAATAAATGTAAAAAGTGTATGTTCCTTTACAATGGCCCAAAAACCTCTGAAATCCTCGTTTAGTCGGTCCACTTATTTCTCTTTGGTCTTATGTGGCTCAGAGATTAAACATTAAACATGAACATGCTGTGTTCTTGTCCAATCTGAGTTTTTGATGTATGTCTGACTCTCAGGTGCGAGACTGGCACGCTCGCTCCATAATTATTCCTGGACGTGGTTATGAAGTGGCTCCGGCTCAGTGTCACATTCTGGCATTCACAGCAGGAATGCAGAGTGAGAGAGTGATACTGCTGGGAGGTCGGAGGTCACAGAGTCTATAAAGACAGCGATCCCAAAGACACCCTCAGGGTGCTGATGTGGTCAGCTTAGGACTGCTCGTTGTCTTGGATGACTTCAATTACTTTTTTCAGCCCAGTGAGGATAAAACAGAGATAGTTATAATTTTCGCATCAAGCATCGTGGTCAGGCAAACTCAGTTGGTCATACCCAGAAATGTGAACTCAGTGTCAGCCCTGTTTAATCAGTGGAGAAGCATTGCTAAAGATCAGACCAACTGAAAATGTGCTTTGCCCGCAGTCAGCAAAAGCACATTTCACAATCTACCGTCCACTAATTGCAAGCATAGATCACTGGTCATTTGCCGTAATTGCTCCAGAACTGTAGAATAAATTTCTGTTTACAATCCAGACAGCGCCTATTTATGATTGTCGTTCCAATGTCAGCTAAAAGAAACCACACATTTATTAAAACTGGATTTTTGACGACTTGCATGATTTAATATTTTTGTGACAGCTAAGCTAATTCCTCAAGAGTTTGAGATATTGAAAGCCCTTGAAAAATGTAGTAGGTGGACCTTCAGTTAATTTTCTTATTTTAAACTACTATTTAAAAGGTCCAGAGATATCCTAAACAGTGAACAGAAACTCTCAATTTACTGATTTTATACATTAATGTTTTATATTTTGAATATAATTGATATTTAGTAAACTATCATTTGAGGCATAGTGGCCAAGTGGTAAGGCCTTGGAAACCAAAGAACCAACTGATTCAAAACCATGTGAGATGGGATATGTAATTCTGACTCGATGGTCAATATTGCAGCTTCAACATTAATTTGACACGGAAAAGCAAGAGCAGGAACGACAACTATGGTACAAAAAATGTATTTAGTAACAGTTTTGTAAACATTTGAGGTAAATGAACATTTACATCAACAAAAGAAGCATTCATACACAAGGCACTTCTCTTGTTTAAGACAGCATGGGGAACGGGTCTGCTGTTCTGAGCATTGTGAGATGGTTCCCCTACTCCCTGACGAGCCAGAGGAAATCATGCTCGGCATGAAACGTAACGAAGAGAGAGAGTTTGGGGGAGTCGCAGGGGACGACGGGCTTTGAACGCAGCATCCTGTCAGGGATCCATATGCAGGGCTGGGGAAGGGCCAACTACTCAGCCAACACCTTTTTCTGTGATGTCCAACCAGAGTCCCGACCGGTCAGTGAGGACACACTGAGCAAACACAAAAAATACCCCAACCATTTCTCTCTCTCACTCTCTCCGTCGCTGCTGTTTTTTTGTTGTTTGTTTTTTTTATCTTCAAACTCTTTTTTATCTGAGCTCGATATCATTTTACTGAAACAATGCTTTTTTTTTAAAGAGCTGAAGGATTTCTGATTTTAAGACATTTTTTTTCTCCTTTGAGGATCATATACATTGGCCGTTTACGCCACTCTCTCGCACTCTCTCTCTCTTCCTCTCTCTACTACTACCGATATTAGCATTGTAGAACAGCAATTTTCTTTCCTAAATGTGCAAATCTTTTATCAACTACCAAAATGTAAACTTTAGGAATCAAAAACAAATGCAGAGAACAATGATTTTTTTGTTTTGTTACTTGAACAAGAAACATGGATCGAGAAAAAGGCCGCTTTCACCTGTGTGTTTTGTAGCTAGATATTTTTTGTTTTCCATTTTCACTACATATCATGTAAGCAGCTACAGTAGGAAACAGTGTGAAACGTAATATCTATATGGGTACAGATACACCATACAGTACCATCATCTTTAAACACCCCACCCCTCCCCCAAAATGAAAATTAAATAAAAAATAGCTGTTACCACTTTGCATTACTCTTGCTCCAGATCCGAATGCAAATGCAGATTATTGCATGTCACTGTGTAATTGTAACCTTGCCCCAGAGGTGAATTCACAGAATAACATAATTCAGGTGGATTGTAAAGCTTTTTGAAAGTGAGTGCCTGGCTTGTGATTGAACCAAACAGTGCAGTGCCAAAACAGAGACAAGACTGTGACTGTGTTAAAGAATTTGGGTTTCAAAAGATCTCAAAGAACCAAGATGAACACAACAAAATAGAAGCCCCGTCAAGGTGTGGCATTTCAGCAGCACTCACAATGCCAGTCATTTTGTCTTTTTTTTTTTTTTAAATAATCATAGCTTTCCTTGCAATCACACACTGACCATTGCAATTATGCCATTTCTGAGTGAAGTTCAATTCTGCTTTAAAAAAAAATAGCACTTTTCATAATAAAACAATAAAAAAAAAATAAGAGCCTAGTGAAATGTGTGATGGTGAAAAAGCGTTTCAGTCCCGCAGCTGCTTTCTGGTTAACAACTTTGGGGTCCAAAAAAAAACGATATAAAAAAAATCTGCAGTTGAGTCTAGCCAAGGAGCTATGGGAGGTTGCTTTTGTCTCGATGAACATGGAGAACATCATGTTTTATTTCAGATCACTGCTGTCATGCTTGAATAGTGGAGAGCGTTTTTCTTTTCAGACATGCTGACTGAAGGCGACACTGACAAAGGCAGGCGTGAGGGACTCTGCTCCTGTTTTTCTCTCCTGAAAAATTAACAATAATCTGGGAGCATTTTGATCTCTATATCCTTGACCCAGGTGCGTTCTGGGCATTGCAGGGGTGGTTCTATCATGATTTCTTTGTTTGCCAGTGTCATTTCCTGTCCATTTCTTTCTTTTTTGTCCCTACAGGAACGTCTGGGTAAAACCAAGCTTGCCAACTTTGCCACTTTCCCAGTGAATCGGTGAGTTGAAGGGCTGCACGTGCTGCCACACACAATCGCAAGGAACACAATACATGTAATTTTTGTTCATAAAATAACTTCAATTTAGTGCTGTAGCCAAAAGAGGTCCCCCACAAGAATAAACTGTTAAAATGTGTGTTTGCATCATAATCAAGCAAACCAGCCACACGTTGACTAACTGATTTGTACTTCCTCCTGAAAAAATGTTTTTTTTTAATTCAGCTGTTCTTTGGTCAAGTTTTTTTTCTTGTGGAAGAATAAGTCCTTCCTTTCCAATCCAAACACAATTTAGTCAATTTTGATACAAAACTATGACAATAGATCTTTGAAGCACTGACTTTGTAGCACTGCATGATCACATCTCATGATCATGAATTAAGACCATCAAAAAAACAAAAAACAAACCTCTGCAACTCACCGATTGCACTATATCATCAAATGATCATGTCATTTCACATTTATCTATAAATATTTGTCTAAATAAAAGACAGCTATTCTGCTGTCCTGTCACTTGTCACCTTTCCTCCTTTCTTCAATTTCTTTTTCACTTCTTCAATTCAATTCATGTGTTTAATGGATCTCTTTCTGAGAATCCCTGTGTTTTTTGGGTTGTGGTTGAGGGGTTGCAGCCTTTTGGTCAGGGAGGGTTTAGGGACACGAAAGGGCTGGAGAAATTTAGACAGCCAGGTCGCTCGGGCGGGCCCTGATACTGCTGCTCTTGCTGGCCCGACTGAGCCGCCGGGGGTCTGTGCTGACCACTACCGGGGGCTGGTGCATCTCTACTTTGGTGGTGGTGACGTGGCCATCCTCCGGCTCGCTCTTCCCTCCACCCCAGCTGCCTCTGTCAGAGGCGTCGCCCGGGCTGCTGCTGCTTCTGGAGGCCACGGTGGCGGCCGTGTCGGCGTCACTGCTGCTGTTGCTCGCAGGGGGGAGCGGCGCAGCATCGAGGGGCCGCTGCTGCTCGTAGGCGGTACCGGCTGAGGAGGAGGGGGAAGGGGAAGCGGCCTTCATCTCCCGAGTCTGCTGCTCGGTTGCCAGATTGGCCCAGTTCTGCTGCGTGGCCAACCTGTGGTTGTTGTTGTTGATGTAGTAATGGGAAGAGGGGGAGGGCTGCTGGAGGGACTCCTCCTGCCGGAGCTCGTCCATCTTGAACTCTGCTGCCGAGGGCATGGCTGCCGGCCCCTTGGGTGGCAGGAATGCCCCGCTCCCCGCCGTAACATCGGTGTAGTTGGGAGGGTAGCTGAGGCTGGATGGGGCAGTTCTGGAGCCCGAGGCCAAACACTCGGGTTCCGCTATGTTAACTTGGCGCATTGCCTCGCGCTCGGCGGCAAACTCGTTTGTCATGCCCTGTTTAACTTTCTTCCATCCAAGGTGATAGATCTCTAACAAATTCAGCAAAAGAGACACGCAAGCCACCACAAGCATAAATATAATAAAAATGGTCTTTTCAGTGGGCCTGGATATGAAGCAGTCAACGGTGTTGGGGCAGGGCCAACGGCCACACTTGTACAGGGGCCTTAGCTGGAAGCCGTAGAGGAAATACTGGCCCAAAATGAATCCCACTTCAAACAGGGTCTTGAAAATAATGTTGAACACATAAGTACGCAGCAACGCACCTCGGATGCGGATTTTGCCATGCTCATCCCTGATTGGCGGCTTCTCCTTCTTGCCCCCCCCTCCCCTTCCTCCAGGATCCCCACCATTTCTATACAGGAGTTCTTTCTCCTCTTGGAACCTGTTTGCTTTGCGCAAATCCTCCTCCTTCTCTTTCCGCTTCTCCTCCATGCGGACGATGTGCAACACGTGGCCCAGGTAGATGAGAGTCGGCGTGGACACGAAGATGATCTGCAGCACCCAGAAGCGGATGTGTGAAATGGGAAAGGCCTCATCGTAGCAGACGTTCTCACAACCGGGCTGTTGGGTGTTGCAGGTGAAGTCGGACTGCTCGTCGCCCCAGACCTCTTCTGCCGCGGCCCCCAGCACCAGGATCCTGAAGATGAACAGCACGGTCAGCCAGACCTTGCCGATAACCGTTGAGTGCTCCTGAGCGTTCTCCAACAGCCGCCCCAGAAAGCTCCAGTCGCCCATGCTTCAAGATTTTCTAGCCTACGGAGAAAGTACAGGCTGGAGGGGACAAAGACGGGAGGAATATAAAAACGAAAAAGCAGATACAGAGTTGACAAAGAAATTTGTATAAATCTGATGAACTTTCTCAAGGTTGGTCTGAACTTTTGGCATTGCAGAGAGTGGTGTATGAGGCCTTACCCGACAGGCCTCATGATTACAGTCCAACATATTTCCCTTTCTCATACAACACTAAGCAGAACATGGCCAGAAAATAAATGCCAGGTAGATGTCAGATATATGGAAAACAAATCCATGCTGCGCATTCCTTTTTAGCAGCTGGTATACTGTGTGTGAACTCTGCTTCCCTATCCCTTTCTCTTTCTATCTCTCTCTCTCTCTTTCTCTCTCTATGTCAGGCTTATCTTTCTCTCTCACCTGCTCGCTCCACTGCCCAGCAGGCATGTGCTGAGATCAACATTATAATGTTCGAAAACAGCGTTTAGCATAGATGGGGCTCTGGGGTGGCACACACACACAAATGCACACACAAACACACACACAAACACACACACACACACACACACACACACACACACACACACACACACACACACAGAAACAAATACTGCCATGCCAACACACCATCCTCCCTTTGCCCACTGTAACACTAGCCACTAACCAGAAAGATTCTACTGTAATTAGCAAAGATAATAATATTTTGTAATGTAAAAAGTTTACATGTAAGAGTGAAACAATTTTAAGTTTTAAAATGGTATAGATTTAGTTTAGTGATAAGATTCGTAGTAATAGATCATCTTATTTTCATTATGGGTTAATATTTTTCTGAGTAGTCAAAATATAATGTAAATGCCAAAAGAAACATTATAATCTACCAGACGTTTCAATTTGCTTGTTTTGTTTACCCAATTATGCAGAATTTGAAAATATACAGTAAAACATAAAAATGACACAAGACAGAGAACACAGAATCAATCTGAGAAGCTTAGACCAGCTGAAATATGTCCCATAACTGACTTGATCAATTGAATAATCAAAACTTTGATTAAAATGTTTTTAACCTTTTTCAAACAACAGGTTCAGTAAGAGTAAAAATAATGTTCATATTTAGATAAAGATATGTCATATGTGATGAAAGTGGCTCCTGATAAGCTATATTTAACAAAGCACACACACAACCAGAGCGGAGGAGAAACTTACTAAAATATTCTTGCATTAAAGGTAATAAATCCATCGACTAGGATTCACAATATGTATAACACCTGCAAGAGAAAAAAATCAGTCAAACAATTATTCAATGTTTTTTTTACAAACTTTAAATCAGAGGCTTGGCAGGTCGAAATAAGAGAGCACATAAAAAGTTCTGCCAATATTTTTGGTCAAGCATTAAAACATATTGTGATCGAGCTGTAAGTTTCCTGAAGACCATTTAAAACCAACAAGAGAGTGTGTTATTTCTCTGAACACAGTGAACGCCTGAAATACCTACTATAAACACAGGGATTTATAAGTGTTGGGGGGGACAGGCTCCAGCAGCAGAAAGCAGAAATGACCTTGTGATGACTTAATTGTTCGAGCCCAAACTCTGGATTCATTTTCTGTCGGGTATGTGTGGCATTTATGTCTCCCGGCACTGAATGGAACAAGACAGAGCCAGGTTCAAATACAAAGCCATACCTTGCAGGGCTGACAATGCCGAGTGTGCCAGAGTCCCCAGACTCCAGCAGCTTTGTCAGGCTTTTGTCACTCACTCCTAATTTACCTGACAACAGGCCCCCCTCTTCTTCTCCTTCCTCTTCCTCCTCCACGTGTACTTGCTCTAACTTTTGTGTGAGTGCAGGACAACAATCAGAGCAGTGTTCATCCGTCATACCTTCAGAGCGGAGATGTCATACTTCAAATCCCTCTGCCATCACCGGTGCCATCATCTGAGTGCGTTGGAGAGCGCGCAGACCTCCCCCCTCTCTCTCTCTCTCTCTCTCTCTCACTTTCTCTGCAACCCAACAACCTGTCGCCTCTGTCAGCTACATTAGCTCTTGTCTGAACTCTGCCACACAAACTCATCCATGCACACTCGTCTGCTCTCCTCTGTCCCGGCCGCGATCACTTGGCGCAAAGGCTAAGTTTCCCCCTTGTTGTTAGTTTTCGGAGGCGACTCGGAGATGGGGCTCGGTCAAACGGAGCTGGCTCCCGTTCCCAGCCATGTCTGGTCTGTCACATTGTGTGACCATGCATGAGTGACTCCACAGAGTCATCAGCCTGGCAGCAGTCACACCACGCCCAACTGCCAACCTCCCCAAAACCCGGAGCATCGTGTGCGCAAAGGCTGGCGATAATGTGCGCCCCAAAAACGTTTGCCCTTTGTTTACAGAGGGCGATCATTTTATGAGCACCCCCATAAACACACATAAACAAATTAAAAAACTTCGGCAACTGCTCAAAACTCCGGCAGAAGGCGATCGAGAATCCAAGAAAAGTAATGATTAAAGATAGAAGGTATAGAACGCAGCATTACATTGACATACGTTTACTATATAAGTTATGCTATAGTTCTCTGTCCAGGGAATACATTAAAACGTATGTCTGGTGTTTAAAAGGAACACACACACACACGCACATATATATATCTATCTATATCTATCTATATCTATCTATATCTATAGATAGATATAGTATGAATATTAAAGGTGAGCATCACCAGGCGGCAGGAGCAGATTCTTTTTGTACAGGGCATCTGCCTGAAAATGAATTAAGATCCAAAACAACCCATCTTTGTGCCACCCTATGGGCCGGCACAACTTACACACGTACACTGTACACAATACAATCGACCACACAGGTTTGGTTTGCCTGATTTATGAAGGAAACATGGATCAAAGTGCAAGTGTAAGAAAATATCTTAAGTACAAACACAGATACAAAGATGTCAATGATTTCTTCTCACTGTTAAAAGCTGACTATTTTAAACCCAGACTGTGGGAGAGATTTGAGGAGAAAAATGTTCACAACAAGAACTTCTCCAGTCTGGGAATGATCAGACTCATCCCTAGTCACAGGGATCACAACATCAAGTGGGTGGCGTTGATCACAGTTGAGGCTAAAGTAAGGCACATCCTTAAAGCTGATACAGCCAGCTGGGGACAGTACACACACAGCAACAAAATTGACAACACAAATCCAAATACAGGGTCAGGTCTGGGCTGAACAGCACAACTTCATGTTATTGTTTTAAAAAAGCTGGAATAGCATCATAACTAATAATCTCTCTATGGCAACAAAATCAATAATAGTAATAATATTATATATATTGTTATAATTATTATTGTTGAATTTGTCTGTTTATATTGGGAAACCAGCTTTTTTTCAAATCAACTCTTATCAGGCAACAACTTCAGCAGGAGGTAAAAACAAAATACAAAAAACATTGATCCAGTGACTCACATCTGTAAATCAGAGACTTGCGCACTTGTGTCTTCACAAAATTCAAGTATCCGTGTTGGAATTCATTTAACATATTCAGTACTTCTGTGTCTTGTTTGGGACAGTTGCTTTTGTCTCTTTTATTTTGTTTTAGTCCTATTTCTCTGATATTGTGATCAACTGTCAGTCCATAGCTAACCTTTCACATTTATGCAACATGACCTTTGGGGTGGTTTTTGCAATTTTTTGGGATATTTGTCAACTTCATATCAAATGACGTGTAACAAAAATGCAACACTTTCTCAGAGTATTTCGATTTTTTTTCTTTTTTTGTAATTATTAACACTTTTAGTTCAAGTAAAAAAACAAGAGATTTGCCTGAACAGCAAAGATCATCAAATCTACAAAAAAGTTAGTTAAGGTTTCACCATATTCTATAAACTCATAATCAGCATAATCTTATCCTGTGCAACACACCCTTCAGTAGTTATAAACACACACAAAAGCATTGCTTATAGAAAGTCATTAAACACATTTCAAACTTAATTTTGTACTACACTCACTCGATTTGACACAACAGGATCATAAAAATGCGCCTGCTTTTTATCAATCTCTATAAAACATGTGTGAACATGAGCTGTGGTAAGCCACAAACTAAATGTAATCACAAAGGCACTTCACTTAGTCATCATTACTTCGTTTTAACAATTTTTTTTTAACCCTAATTACGATTCCCACTGTCACCACCAGATGTCAGTGTAGACTCACTCTTCTCTGGTTCGAACCCTAACCCACAATCACTTGTGCTGTGGACAACAAGTTCCAGCAAATGTCACAGTGTGGACAATGAATGTATACAAGGACACAAAACAATCAATGCATGTTGTTTGATCTATAACTTTGCATTTGGGAAGAACATGTGAATGCTTCCATATGTACGAATAGCAAAGTGCGTTTTTATATGAATACAGGCACTTCACTATAAATCAATGTGGAAATTAGGCCAACCCCGGCAACCTATGGCAATGCATAGCTAAACGGACTTCTTGTGGCCTTTTGTTTAAGTTCCCACTGTTACAAAATCAGTTTCAAAAGCGTTGTCACCTTCCGATGAGACAATTAAGCTGGCTGCTCACATTAACAGTCCAATTTCCAAATAACAGGCAGTAACGATGGTGCATCATGGGGATTTGCATATGCAGCTCATGGTCTTCTCCTCTTTGCTCTCAGTCCACCGCTGATGGCAGCCCTTCAGCACATGGTCTTGTTGCTGGTGGAATCCTTGCAGGTGGACATCAGCATCTCGTTCTTCTTGTTCTCCACGAGGGCATTGTCCCGCGCCACGCTGTCTTTGTGGCCGTAATGGCGATTCCTGTTGGACCGGGCGGAGCACCTCATGAGTGCCTTGCCGATGAGGTAGCCCAGCTCGGCCACATTCAGGACCATGCAGATGGCCGACGAGGACACCATGAAGATGGTGAAGACGGTCTTCTCCGTCGGCCTGGAGATGAAGCAGTCCACCTTGTTGGGACACGGCCACTGCTCGCACTTTACCAGTCGGGGCATCTGGAAGCCGTCGTAGACAAAGTACAGCGCGTACATGAAGCCACCCTCGAAGATGAGCCTGAAGAACAAGCTGCAGGTGTAAGTCCACCACAGTGGGCCTGTGATTGGCAGACGCCTCCTCTTCAGCGTCTCCAGGTCACTCTCTGACATCTTCTCAGTGCCGTTGGAGGCCAGAATGGTCCTCTTATCCCCGCGCTTCCTGTAGGCGACATGCATGGCTACCAGCAGAGCCGGAGTGGACACAAAAATGAGCTGCAGGCACCAAAACCGGATGTGCGACACAGGAAAGAAGTGGTCATAGCAGACATTTTTGCAGCCCGGCTGCTGCGTGTTGCATGTGAAGTCTGACTGCTCATCCCCCCAGACGCTCTCAGCGGCCAGAACCAGTATAGTGATGCGGAAGATGAAGAGGACGGAGAGCCAAATTTTTCCGAGACTGGTGGAGTGTTTGTTGACGCCGCCCAGCTGTGCATAGAGCGCCCCCCAACTCATCGTGGCGAAGAGAACTCCGAGGGCTCAGGCGACCTGTGGAAAACAGGGATTCAGAAAGAGGTTAAAAGCCAGTGTTTCGCAGAAGGAAATGTGCACTTTCCGTGGAACTTCTAACTGCTGCTGTTGTCCTTTGATTCTTTCATTAGGGTGTTTGGCCTGATTTGTCTGTCTGTCTGTCAGGAGGATTCATCGTAAAATTACAGAAACATCTTTTTGTAGGGGTGGAGCATTACCCAAGGACAAACCCCACTAAAATTTGAAGCCGGGGTGAACACGATTCTGTCTGTGACAGATGTTCTATGACAGATATGAACGCAACTGCCTGAAAATACTGCCATGTCCCTTACAACCACACAGTGCTTATTTGACTGTTATTCAAGTACTCATAGCTCATTATCATTGTGATGGTCACGTTTAACGTGTATTTAATTATAATCTGTGAGTCACTGAGTTGATTTCTATGATGGTATTTGCTTCTTGGCAGTTATTTCTCAGATGGAAAAGAAATAAAGGCAACACCAGAATTACAATTAAAATGCTTTTTTTAATTATCTTGATCTTCATTTTTGATTTACTCATAAAATAATCATTCTTAATTATGTCAAGACAATTTCAAATTTTTCTGAAAGACTAGATGGCAATATGTTTCTAAACAAACATTTTTACTCTCCAGATGTGTATTTTCTAATGTTTAAAAGAAAATGATGACAGGGCGTGCTTATTTTATTTCATATGTTAAATGTGTTTGCTAAACAGCCATAAATCAGGACAAGTTGTAGGATTAGGCAACAACTACTGCGGCATTTTGTTGTTCTTAAAATCAGCCTCAGAAATGTTCACAATTGAAACCAAGAACTCACCTGTCTGCGTGAAGTTTATAAAAAGATCAATGGTTTTCCATGGAGGGGAAAAATAATAAAATCCCTCAGTGCTGTGTGATCCGTAGAAAAACACTCCAGCTGCAAGAGAATTCAGGTGTTCTGAGGTAAAGTTGGATGTGTGACTGGTGTGGACGCACCTAAGTCTTTTCATCACGGCTCCTGTAGACAGGGGGGAGGAGCCAGACTGAGGGCGGGGCCAACCGAGGGCTCCCATAAATACATGTCATGGGAGGTGGAAAAAACGTATTGAAGCTCATTGTTTGATTGCACTGGAGTAAATGTACTTACATATCAGAAATGTGTCTATTTGTGTAATTTAAAAAAATTACCGGAACAAACGAATAGTGGTCAAAAGGAGAGATTTGTTTTGAAGGCGTTTAACGTTTTCGTCACTATTTTAACATCTCACAGACTAATACATAAATAAACCAGATAATGTGTTTCGGGGTATTGGTGTGAGTTGACACAGTTCACAGATGTGGGCCACACAGTCACACTCATGTGATGGTCACTCTGGCCCGATATCACTGTGAAATGAAATTTGCCACCGGAGCAGAGCAAGAAATGTCATAGCGAGCCCAAGTAAGACTCCTGACTCCTTCGTTAAGTGTTTCCTGGGATTCAGGAGTTTAACCGTAAACATTTAATGCAACTCACATGATCCACGATGATTTATGAGTGAACACAGACACGGGCACAGCATTTTGTTGATACATTTTACCGACATTTTATTTCCCTTCATAATCCAAAGACATAGTTCACATCATCATGTATAATTTCTTATTGCCTGTGTCTCTGAGACTGGAACCCTTTTTCCACTGGTTAATCGTCAAGAATGTGGAATATTTTATTATCTTATATATTTTATTTTTAGGTGTGAGTGGGCCACAAGCTAAAATGACGTGTCAACTTAGCATTGTAAGGTAAGGTCACAAATAATGCATATGTAACCCCTCGGTTGAAACTTGATACTGATATTTATATATCTGTTCCCAGTACCCAACTTCGGAAGCTGAGCGTTACACATATTTCATAACATTGCGGCATGCCCCACATTTGAATCATGAGGCTACAAGTGATCGACCACAATTTTTCTCAATCAGCAATCATAATTCTTGGTGTTCCCCACTTTGGGCCCTGAAAGCCTCTCACTGGTCTTTCTTCAGCTTCGCTAGACCCATGAGGAGCTGGTCCCTCCTCTCCATCCTGGCCGACAGATGCTCCTGGTCACTGGGAATCAACTCACACATCTCCTGTAGGAAGCAGGGAGGAAACGTTAGCAAAGCTGAAACCAATGAATGATCGTTAGCTGATGGTTGCATAGCAGGCCCCACAACTGAAGAACAAACCCAGTGAGTATCAGTTTGTGTTTACCTGGACAGTTATTATTATTATTTTTTTTTTACAAATGTGATTTGCTATGCTGCCATCAGTTGATTATGACTCATTGGTTCAGCTTTGCTAATATAGCACAGCAGTTACAGCGGTATGTAATTGGGAATGCCGCATGGGCCTTTAAAATAAGCAGAATCCACCATTAAAATACAATTCAAACTTGTGCATTGTCGCATTGCAGTTTGAGAAATGTTTACAGTGACTTTTCTTTGAGAATCTGCTTCAAACATTTTGCGTTCAAGATGTTGACAGCAGCTGTCCTCTATGAGGGAGTAAGTCTTCAGTGGATTATATCTCTAAAATTATACGCAGGCCAAAGTTAATGTTGTGGAAATGTTTTTGTTCTTTCTTGCACCAAAGCCAATGAACATATATAGTCACAGAAGAAAGTTAGTTTAGTGGACATTAATGAGAATGTGACCTTATTCTTGGTTAGAAATGACTGCTGTTGTTGTCTAAACTTGCATCATTAAACTATTTATTGTCCTAGATTAGATTTTTTTTTCTCATGATGAACCTCAGTGGTAAACATTTTAACGCCCTGTGATAGCATGTGACCAAACAATGCCTATACTTAGGAGTCATGCGTTCAGTCACGCAGAACTAAGGTCCATCAGCATATATTTCACTAGATTCGACCGCTTCAGAGGGAGGAAATCATAGATAAGGAAACTACATGTGTCCCCGTAGTCCCACTTACATCAACAATTCCCTTTGCTCCTCCACCGCAGAAGTCGGGTACAGGCCCGCAGGAGGTCAGGAGTCTCGTTATGCCCGCTCCATAGCGTTTCATATAGTCTTCCAAACCTGTGGGAGGACAGAGCTGGTCAGAGGGTGAAGGCGAGTGATGAGGACAAATCTCAAACCATATTAACTGGATTCACATTTGTCTGCCGCTTTGGAACACACGGTGGTGAATGGGCGCTGTAATAATAATAATAATAATAATAATGACAGAGCCTTTTCCTGGTTCGACACAAACTTGTTCGACAATTGATACAAAGGCTGTAAACACATTTAAGAAAGTGTGCATGTTATTTTAGTTTTTTGTTTATGCAATAATGAATGTGCCAACTCCTGTGTGGGATTGGCCATGAAAAGTGGGTGTTTCCGACTCCTGGCTGGTGCGGCACCTGATTTGTAAGATGAGTGTGACTTACTGACTCTGTGGCTTGTGACTGAGGCATCTGTAAATTGATTTGGTAAATTGAATTGATCTGGTTGATTTGGTTTTAGGTGTTACCCTGTGTTTATTGAGTAGGTTTGGTTGGAATTTTCTTTAAATTAACAGTTGTATATCTTTCTTTGATTTGAACAGCATCCATCTTTTACCCGTTATTCCTTGCCTCATTGTCTTATTTTCCTGTTGGTCATTACCTGCCTTTTTACAGTTTCCCTTTCTTTGTGAATAAGAGCAGCTTCCATGAAGGAGCCAGCTGCAAACATCTCAGACCGCAGTCAGCAGGATTATTCCTTTAAATGACCATGCTCTTCTGCACAGGGCCATGGAGATGCCAAGTCCCTCGGGTAGTGTAGAAAGAGAGACAGAGACAGAGAGCCTGAGTGCCCCAGTATCTGATTGGAATAATTCGAGGACGGGAAGTCACCAAAGGAGTCGGCCTTTGCAATCTTTGGAGAACGTGATCGTACTACTGTTTCCCGAGCAGTAAAAAAGAAGGAAAAAAACGCTGCACCACTGTAACTACAGGTAGAGTTGGCGACTGGTTTGAAGGCAGCGACGTGGGCTTTGTGAGTTTTGGATTACGGGTGTGAGGGAGTGCATTCATCACTTCCCATCAAAAGCCTGCTTTGTTCGGCCTGAGCGACCTTTCTCTGTGTGTGTACACAGTCACGGTTGCTCTCTGGGTTTCACACTATCCTCTGATATTCTTCATCTCCGTGAAGTTTCACTCTCAGCCTCTCTCTGGCACACAGTATGGTACAGTATGCATACATGCATGTTGTGTCAAGACATGTGAACTATGCCACTGTGTGTGATTGTCTCAGTTTCCATATAACTGAGAGCCTGGTGTTTTCAGAGAAGCTCTAATACAGAGAGGAGTGAATTTTTGTGCCATTATGGCATGAAAATCATAATTTCAGTTATCTGAGAAAGTGATGTGACATTTTCAACAAAAGTTAAGATTGTAGTTGTTTGAACAAAATGTGTTACTTCAGATGGTAAGATGGTCGAAGTCAATAGCTATTTAATAATAAGAGATAAGAGTTTTATAGATATATATAACATCATGTAAAATTGGTGGTATCCCTTGATCTTTGCATCTTTCCTTCACACATTGTCCCAAGACAAATGTTGCAAGTTGATGTTTTATTTTTCCAAATACCCAAAAAGCATGAAGTGTTCAAATGAATGCTGGAACAAGGTGGGTTGTGTGGTGCTCTGTTTATGTGAGCAAGTCCAAAGAAGGAGCCTTACCTCCAGGGGCATTGAGGTGCATCGTTTCCATTGGACCAATGAAGGCGTAACGCATTCCTAACCCTTCTGACATCACCAAGTCGATGTCCTTGACTGAGATAATGCCATCCTGATAGAGTGAGAGGGGAAAAAAGAGTTTCAGACACTTTAATCCATTTTATTGACTTGATTGTACTCGTGTGCAAAAAGGGACAATTCAGTTAGTCAGTGAATGTATGACTAAATCTCCCTGCTGCAGCTTTAAAGACAAACATTTCCTTTTATCTGTCATACAGCCGAGCCATGCAACAATAGTTTCGCTCTGAGTTTCCCATGTTCCTGGGAGAATTAATAGTGATGCTACATCTCTCGCACTATACCAACGTGATGATTTTCTTTTTTATCAAATCTCCTTTGATCCCAGCACACTACTCCCACCATATAACGTTTCCCAAAATCGGCCAATTCTGTGTTTTCAGGATTTTGTCAGCAGTGCAGGGAGGAGAGGGGCTGAGGATGGAGGGATGGATGGAAGGCCAACACAGAGGGAGAGGTTCAGGTATCTTTGGGTAAGAGATGCCTGTTGGCCGACCACAGAGGAAATCAAAGCTCTGATGCAGATACAGAGAGCGGGGTGAGGAAGAGGAGGGGGACAGGGTCGTCTTTGTATGGGTCCGGCGTCCAACAACAGGCCCGTTATCTGAGCAAAGTGGGGTGGTGGGCGGGGCCTTTATTCCACTGTAATCACAGGGGGCACCAAGCTGCTTTCTCAGCCACTCTGCTTTCCAACGCTGGCCCTGACTCAAGGGGCATTTTTTTTAAAGGGCCGAGGGAGGGGCCCTTTATATAAGAGGGTTCACAAGGCCACTCTGAAACTATACCAACTCTGATTCTAATAGCTATAAGTTCAGGTCATCATTGATTTTTTTTTCTTCCGATTACTGCCAATACTAGGAAAACTTCGCTGTAAGATCCCCCTAGAGTAGACTGTGCAAATGTTTATGCCACTTGTAAAGGATATTGCCAAGAAACATTTGTACCAATTGATTTCATACAAAGTTTAGTTCTCTAATATATGTTCACAATGACCATCAACTACAGCAGCAGTTCTCCTGCGCACAACTGTTTTTTGAGTAACTTTTTGAGAGAAGCAACCGATATATTTAGTAAAAACTGGGATTATTTAGCAGGATTATATTCTAAAATGAAACACTTTAAGACACCACACCACAACAAACTGTCACGTGACACCCGGGTGTGCTCCATTCATTGAAAACACACTATATCCTAGGGATAATAAAACAGTTGCCAAATGGATTAATCATCATTGTGGCCACAGCTGGTGAGAAAAATGCGTTTGCTCAACATCTGACTTAAAGAAACATCTACAGGTAAGAAGACAAACAGCGAACATTTCCTGAAATATGCAGAAGCCAGTAAGCTAAAGGCTAAGCTAAACCGTTGCTAATGTTTGCTGAAATACACTAGCAGTAAGCTAAAGGCTTGGTTGACCTCGCGATACGGTCAAAACATGCAGTACACATAACGTTATGTCCTGTTGTATAAATGTTTGGTATGTCTAATATCCTTGCTATCCCCTGAATTTTTTTTGCCGGCTCTGTGCTGTAGTTTTGAACAAATTCATTTAATAAGCAGTGCTTGATATTTGTAGATTTGTAGAGTCTTCACTTGCTGGTTGTGTAGTGGTTTTCATTCTTTGAAGAAAGATAAGTGTGTGGTGGAAGATGAAGGTAATGTGTCACATTTGGCATGAGTGTGTGAATGAAACAATTTTATGGTGTAACAAAGCCTCTGCACAAATGACCTTCCTATGCTCTCATTATCACGTAGTCATGTGTGAAGTGTTCCTAGAAGGAGCGGAGTGTTGAAAATGGATGAAGACATTTTCCAGTTACTGTAGGGCAACAGTGGTCGCTGTTCTTTGTCATTAGAGGATCATCCTAAAATCAATCAAGCCTTATCATATATGATTATATATGAGAACAATCTTTTATTCTTCTTCTAAATCTACTGTTTAACTTGTAAATTAAGTTATTAAATAAATATAACGGAATAAAAAATACAATATTTGCTTCTGACCTGTAATTAGCAATATAGAGAAACAGAGCACGGAAGCAGTAAAGTACTAGCACTTCCACTTTTGTAAAGGAACTTCGCACTCTTACGGGAGGCAGTGGACTACCTGTGAGAGCGTCAGTCTAGCAATCAGAGGATCGCTGGTTCGACGAACCACAAAAAAACATTGCGTCCTGGAAAGAACAGAACTGACCTCTGAAAACACCACCTTGTGAACCTGAGCACCTTCCCAACATCTGCTCCCCGGGTGCCTGAAATGTGGTAGCCCTCTGCTCTGACTGGTTGCTGTGCTGTGCCACAGATGGGAAACAATGCAGAGGACAAATTGCCCAATTGTGTGTGTGTGTGTGTGTGTGAGAGTGTGTGTGTGTGTGTGTGTGTGTGTGTGTGTGTTTGCATGTACATGGGGTGCATGTAAGATACTATTTTTTTTCCTCGATCCTACGTGTCTGCTTATTTAATTTCATCCTTATTAACGGCTGCTGAAGCAAGTGCTGTCCTTCCTGGGTGGAATACTTCCTGCCATGACAAACTATTTTTATACTGGTGTATAAATTTGGTCCAGCTTATTCCGAGAATTAACATCCACTGTGTAAATCACTTTGTTTTAGTCTCATGGCATGGCAGCGGTTTGAGTCTCAGGTCCGCTGGTTCATCGAGGTCATCACACTCTCTGATGAAGCAGGTCGAAGATTCACAGCTCATCTCTATCTCTACTGGGGACTGGAATAGATATCCCTGTTTGTTATGAATAAACTTCGTCTTCTGCTGCCACACATTCCAGTTACTGTACTATAACACCTGACATGACTTCATGAGAGCCAGGCCTACGGCAGCTGAAACAGATTAGCCTTCAGGATTGACCTGTTGTACAACTCTGTAAAGTGGAGCATGCATATTGCTGTCTGACAGGCTTATGCCTGTTTTTGAAATTTTGTTGACGGTGCTCAAATCTGTGAGCACTACCAGTGATTCAATTCAAATTTTAAATCCTTAACTGCTTTTGTTGAGAGGTAAAGGAGGGAAGCAGATGTATGCGGTTACATTTTAAGGATGAAGTGAACACTTGAATGTTTAGGAGTTGTTGGTAGTGACACACGAGTGAGTTATGGTAGCTGTAAACGATTTATGGAGCTTTTCATGGTACATATTTTACCTTCTTTGGAAACCAGAAGTGTCAGACAGACATTTGTCTTGTCCACGCTAACTTTATGGGGGTGGATACCGTGATGGCTGGCTTCTACTGAGATAAGGATATTGTGTTTGGTATTTATTGATTGGCTATGAATTCCCCACACGAGCCTCTGGGGGTGCACATTTTACAGTAACCTACAAAGAACTCGGGCCCAGGGTCGAACTGAATTGAATGTGCCCCAGTCCCTCGAATACCCCTTGTTGCTAAAGAGGCCACTGTTAGTTACATTGTGTTGCATACTATACAATTCATAATAAATACATGGAGCAGTCAGGGCACTGGCATGTTAAGACATGAATTGCATGTTTAAGTATATGAAAAGCACACACACTCACACACACACACACACTCACACACACACACACACACACACACACACACACACACACACACACACAGCGGTGCACCCAGGGTTAATACTCCTCAAAAGGAATTTAACACATGGAAGATGCATGGCTACTATGTTTCAGGCAGAATGCAGGCAGGAGGGAGAGAAAGGCATTAATTCCTGCTTCATTCCCTTGAGGAACTGTCAGACACAGAAAACCAGTGAAATATCACCGCTCCTCTCCTCTCCTTGTGTTTGGCACTGACTGAGCTGTGGGCTGAAGTGCTTTCACCTGACTGCAGGCCCACTTGACTCATCAGTGCACCGAGATGTTCCTCTTGAAATAAAGAACCAATGCTTGATAGGAGAGTAAAGAGTAAAACAAAACTAACTGCCAAGTGACAAGTCCAGATTCTTTACTACAAGTCAACCAAGTCAACAATGTCAGCAATTATTTTATTAATGTTTATCAGAAAACTTCAGGGTATTCAACCACCAAATAGTTTGGAAAAAGGTCATCTTAAATTGATAAACGCTATAGATTAACTGTAACAGGAGGTTACTGTTATTTGGGTTCTCCTTCCCTGCGTAATTCGTTGGACTCTTGTGAACTTTATGAATTTCATGTAGACATGAATTTCACAGGGCACTGCACAAACCCATTAGTGCTCGCGTGTGATGTTCAACTGGTCGATGAGTTTAGGTTCATTTGACTTTAGTGGAAGATGCCTTGACATTAAAAATGCTTAGAGAATGAACCTTGGTAAATGAACATCCACACGCACACAGAGTTGGTCTAGTTTGTGTACATTCCTCTTGTCAATTAAACAACAGCACTCAGAGTTCAAGGAAATGTCCTTCCAGATCGATGAGCATTGTTGGTGACGACCTGAACTATGATGTCATTTGTAATTTTGGCAGCTACCTGTGACAACGTACTCCCAAACTTAAATTAAATAAACTTAAATATCCTTATCACCATTACGTTTTAAAGCTTAAAAACACTGAATGGGCATTAGCTGTTTTTTTTTTAATTGCTCCATGATGTCTTACTGAAAAGGTGAAATCTGTGAGTAACTCCCCAGTCTTTACAAAAATGTTGATTTAACACTTCCTCAAATACAGAAAGCACTCATGTGGAGAAAGAGTCATCTGGTATTTAAAAAATACAAAACAAGGAAATTAAACTGTCAGTACAAATGTCCTTAACAGTTATTTAATCTTAAATTGATTTTTAGGGATAGTCTGAGAAGTGAGTCATGCGCATTTGCATTGTCATGATCATGTCATTGAATGAGTGGATATTTTTCCATGCAAGTGTAAATGCATGTGGTGGACTAATGCTACTCTTGGTGAAGAGTCAGATATATTGTATGACTCTTCTTGTGTTATTATCTTTTTATATATAATGTTGCCTTTTTCTTCTCTTGTGTGCCAATACATAATAACAGGGTACGAAATACCCCCCTTTTACCTGCAATTTGCAGACAAATTCTGATATTGCAGGTAAAAATATTTTGAACGTGCAATTTTGCGGGTTAATAAAATCCTCTGTATAATGATGGACGATCGTAAGCGGCCACCGGAGAAACTGGAGACAAACAACGTTTCTGAAAACCGTCACGCCCGCTCTTGTTAATATAACATCTTTGGTTGTACGTCTCAAGTATTCTGGCCAATCAGAGTTAAGATAAGGCACTACATTTCCGGGGGAGAACCGGTCGCGACGGGATGGGACACATTGAACCCCTCTCCTGCCTCCGAGGGAAAGAGGAAAGTTGGGTACTCGGTGCAGTGTTGCCAACTCGGCGACTTTTTCTAATCAAAACCGAACAGAGACTCCTTCTGGTTTTATTGGAGACTTTTTTTCATCTTGGCGTAACACGTATCGTTGCTGTAAATCATCCTACATGTTATCGTTTGTTTCATGAGAGGTTGTGTAATGGTGCCTGTCATCAGAGGCTCAAGCTCATTTACTGTCATTCTGTTCCTTGTTGGAAGGTGAACTGACACCGGGCTTCCTCTTTTCTGCTTTGATTACAAAACCATCTGCAGCACTTAGCCCCACTAAGCTTCACTGAGACTGAGCAGCTCCTGATCATCAGACCTAACCTCAACATACCAAAAGGTTCTGCTGTATGTGGAAACAAATTTCGTACCGTGTATTTATGACATGCAGCAATCGTATATCATTTAATGTATTGATTTCAAATTCATAATTTAACTTTAATTGAATTGGTGGTGCAAGTGACAGTTCTCCTTTATTACTATACATATATCAATTATTTCATAATCCACTCACTGAGGGTTTATTAGGGACAACCTAATACACTAGGTAGTTCCAAAAAAATACAATCAGTCTGAAAACCAAAGCAGCTTATAGTTCTCTTCTCAGGCATTTGGCAGGCAAAGGAGAACCAATAACTACATATAGTGCAAGAATAAATAATAAAGTAAATGTCAAAACTTGTGCATTTCCTCCAGATTGTGATCTAGACCAGATTTTGACCACATATTCAGGCATTGCGATGCAGTATCATTTAACCCTTAAATGTGATGTGGTCATGTCATAAAAGCAGGAAGCAGAGAGCAACAGAGACACTGACCTGGACCAGCCTCCAGGACTCTGCGATAATGGCTGCCTGGACTCTGTTGATGGCAAAGCCATCGATCTCTTTCTTCAGGCAGACGGGTGCTTGGCCGACCTGAATCACGAGAAACCAGTCACGCTAGGCATAGCAACACATGTGAATCTGCATGATTAGGAAAACAAGGCTGCCTGTGCTGTGGGTTACATTTAGTAAGAGCTTACACACATAAATATGGTGTTTTTCCATATGAATTTTATATATTATATATTTTTTGCAAGCTGCGTTATTATTTGTCCTGTTAGAATAAAAGACCTGGAATAAAGCTAGTAGATGAAAACAATTATAATAACAAGCACATATAGAATTAATAAAAGGAAAAGATTATATAATTGCATACATGGGTGTTCATAATTAAGTCCTTGGTAAGTGCAAATAAGTATGTTTTGCAGAAGAAGTAGTTCTCGGGTATCCCATTTTTTGCGGGCCAGTGACCAGTCTATGATAATATTATTATATAATATAATTAATATACATCTGCAGGACTCCTTGCCTCCTTTCCATTAGTTTAAGTAATTTATTTTTCTAGAGCCCTACCTACTTATTCACCTGATGCCTACATTTCCTTTCCTTTGCTCTCCCAACTGGCAGTTGACAACCCAGGATTGTGTCATCTGTGAACTTTACCTTGGTCATTACAGCATGGGTGGTGTCCATCACGCCTGGTCCTGTCTCTGGGTGAGGTACCAGCTCCACCAGTTTCACATAGTAGGGTGGATTTACCTGGTTATCACAAAATACACACGTCAAACACTGGAAAGCTGGCAGGCAGACAAGTCTTAGTCAGTGCATGACATTTTAACTATGACTTTACAAATTCTACTAACCTCTACTATAGTGTTTCATGGCATGCCGCAGTAATAAAAATATATCGCATTTTGGGGGAATTTGGACTTAATATATACATTTTCTAGAATCACGAAACTGAGTCTCAATTAGTATTTATATTTTCGACAGATGTTGATGCTACAAAAAAAAAACGAATTATGAACATACAGTATATGTTCATATGTTTGTGACTAGAGGGCAAGAAAAACTTAAAACATCAGAAAAAAAATCTATATTGCCTTTTGAGACCATTTCTATCCTATTTTTAAAATGTTGTCAACAACTCTTTATCTTCTTCTCCTGTTTTGAGGCTTCCACTTGCAACAGCCGCCATTATAAAGGGTGAAGAACATTTAAATACATTCTTATGGAGTTAATGATTTCAATTACCCCAGCTTTAAGTTCATTAGGCTGAAACCCCTTTTACACCACCTGCTTAGACAGGAGATGTAGTAGCACTAACCGGGTGGGAGACGAGGCAGCGACTCTTGTCGTGGACTTTAGAGAAGACGTTGCTGGGCACGAGACAGGATGTGGAGCTGCTCAGGATGACGTCTTTGCCCACAAGTCGCTCTATATCCTCGAAGACATTCTGCTTGACCTCGAGCTGCTCGAAAACGCACTCCTGACCAACACACATAGAGTATGTACACACACACAAACAGGGAAATTATACACACATACAGATGCACCCCATACAGATATATTTGATTTGAGAGAATTGCACAATCATTTAATTTTCTGTGAGAGAATAAGTAAACATTATCTCTGTCCAAGGAAGCATTACAGCAAAGATGAAAAGTTTTATCATCGCTGAAAAGTTGGTCAAGCTTGTGAGAAAGCAATCGCAGTAATAATTTTGCTATGGACGTTTCTTGATAAGCGTCAAACCCCTATCTACACCACAAAGCTTTATTGAATTATCATCTGAATGCAAGCTCTTTGGGTCTTGTGTAGTCTATGCAGATAATGCTGATAAAGATCAGTAACACTGTGGAGTTGGAGTAAAGAGTATATTTTATTGATAAAAAGCCCACACACTGGCAGTAATAACCACTTTCAATGTCACAGCAAAGAGGAACATTTTTAGCCTAGGGCTCTTAGTGCCCTTGGCCACTAAGAGCTGACTGACAAACGTGTTATAGGTTTTTTGGAGACATTTTTAAAACTGGATTACAGGTTTGGTTTTTTTTTAACTATCCATCTTAGGCTGAAATTTGTATTTCTTATCTTTACCGTAACAGAGAGCTGGAAAAAGACTAGCTGTCAAACGTGGTTAGGGAGAGTTAATATGCTGTTAAATAAGCATTCATCATCAGAACTGCAATAACTGGGTGAGTGAGTAGCATGCCTTATAGATGCATGCATGATAATTTTTTTATATAACATAACATGCATCAAATCCTTTCATTACGTTTATAATCCCTTTTATTTTATATTCTCTGATATATTCTATAATCTATTATTTGTATATACTACATATTACCCATTTAAATTAAGCTAAAATATGGGCAGTATTTTGCGCATAGTCTACAGCACCAAGTATGAGACTGCAGGCTAATATGTATTAACACCAGTTACTATAAAAAAATGCATTAATATGTACATAACCAATTAAAATTTCACTTCCTATAAAAAAACATCGATCAATGACAGGGTGAAACTTTCCTCAGACAGTGTCATGCTATCAGGAAATGTGAATCTGACCAATTGAACATAAATACATTAATCGTCTATTGTTCCTAGTTCAAGTGAACTTAGTACAGGATATTGATTCATTTCGACCCTGCCTGCCTCTGTGCTGTCATATGAACCGCACCATTGTCTGCTTTGGCATAACGTGGGAGACACTTCAGGAGTTAAGTTTCAGTTTTATTCTAAAATAGGATTACTGTATATGATATCATATACACACACACACACACACACCTACACGCACGCACGCACACACACACAGTATATATAGTGTATTCGTTTCGGTTGTGTATTTCACACTTCACAAAAATATAAGATCTGTGGTTAAAAGGCTGTGTAATTATTTTAATAGTAGAGCAGCACTTGTTTTAACAACCCCTTCCTGAATCTGTTGTCAAAGGAAATAAATGATACCTGGAATTTACAACCGCACTGAAGTGATCTGATCACACGGACAGCTCATAACTAGTTTCCAGAAAGCACTGGTACCCTGAGTTTAGTTAGAAAACACACATTTTAAGGGACAAGCCTAAAGATGAATCTATGATAAACGTTGTTTTAGAAAGCAAGGATGCCCGAGTGCATCAATACATGCTATCTAACAATACATCGATGAGACCAACTCTGCAAAAATCTATCTATGTGCAGACTCAATGGCATGTGCGGGTGATGAGGGTAGTCCAGTGTGTTACCTGAACAAAAAAGGCTCCCTCCAGTGCCTGGGCCAGGTCAGTGTAACTGCTGAGCAGAGCGAGCTGCTGTGTGGCACTCAGCTGTCCTCTGAGCATGTGGGCTTCCTCCAGCTCCTGCAGCTGTTTCCTGAGCCAGCAGAGTGGGAGAGAGGTCATAAACCCTCACGCTTTCTCGAAAGACATGAAACATGTTGTTTTGTCTTACGTGTGACATTTCTAATGAGTGCATTAATTACATTTAATTAATAATACATATTAAAAACATATCACATCAGATATAAATTAGTCAATATGGGCATCATTTTGGTTATTTAACATACTGAGTGAGACACGCATCTAGTAAATGTATAAATCCATTATAAAAACGAATGCGAGATCAACAAGGACACCCTCTACTGTCCACATGTTCTAGTGAATATACCAGGAGCAGCAGTTTGGCTATACACTGTTCATGATTAATGAATCTAAAATTAATGAGCTCATTGTGCTTGTTTTCTTTAAATAAGTTTGCTCCTTTATTTCCGAACGTATTTTCCAATAGAAGACTGTGCTTTTTCCACGAAAAGGCCTTTGACATTAAACAGTAATGTTTAACTGGCAATGACTTGGCTGTGAAATAGTTTTTGACGCTTGAGCATGTTTTGCTCACATGTTCGTTTAGTAAGAGGAAGTTGCTGATCATGCAGTGTTCATGTGTCTTCTCTGTGAGTTCTGGAAGGAAAAACAGATTAGATTTTGGATGGGCCCCTGCGGGTTATGAGTAAATGGTGGTTTGTTTATACATGCTGTATATGCTCCCCTAGTGTTTTTAAGCTATGCTTATTTGGGGGAAGTTTACACCTATGAAAAAAGTTATGGGGTGAGCTGCAACCACATATAAACTCTATCCGGGGCCAACACCAACCCCCCACGGCAACAAAGCCATACAATTGAATTCCCTTGTGTTGTTATTTTAACTTAACTTGGAAAAGTTGATTGAATAGTAATTAGAATAATTGATTAGGATAATAATTGGGACTTCACTACAGGATGGTTTACATGATGGTGGACAGAGACTGGATTATCGTGCTGACCTGATCTCGGCGATGGCCTTAGCAGCCTGTCCTGGCTGGTTGTCATAGATCTTTACAATGTAGCCTCCACTGGCAAACACCATAGCCCAGGAGCGGCCAATGAGCCCACTGTAACAGACACACGAAATCACACACAGAGACATTTTGGACATTAACAATTCAGAGTATACTGTGTAATGAAAAATAAATTCCTCAAAACTTCAGATTACAATATTGCAACTTGTCTGCGACACTCAGCATTGTTATTGTGTGTTTAAAAATTAACCCAACACAGCCATGCGGAGATTATTTTCTGGGTGATCATCTTTAAAACTCTACATCTGAGATTCAGCATGATTGTTGTCATCTGACCTTTGTATAGCAGGTGGGTTAGAACATGAGCTGTAGCATATTTTATTATCATGGAGCAACAAAACAACTCCTTGCCTACCAAATTGAACACTTTTATTTTGTGCCTCTATTATAGCCTTGCTTACATAGACAAATCAGTGGAGCTAGAGACACTACAGATCTAGATATGCATTCAGAATACTGCAGCACGAAAATACACCATGGCTGCATATGCATTGACAAACTGGTGTAATTCAAACACCAACTTTCAGGACAGTTACTCGGATATTTTCCACAACGAGAACAAAGAAACGCATGATCGACTATAGCGCAAAACTACTGCATCTCCTGACTCACCTGCCGACCACAGTAATTGTCTTCATGTCTGAGCAGCTCATTCTCAGATGTTTTCAAATCAGGTCAATTCTCAAACTTCTCAGTATACTCCTATCAACACTGCGGCCCCACCCCCAGAGTCACGCTGCTACCCCAGGGTAGACTACAAATGTTTCGGACTCGACGTTATGGTTTAAGCACGATTCTTCTAATTAGTAGTTCCTCGGTTATATATATAATGTTAGACAAATATCCAATTCGGCTGTAATTACACGGTAAAATAGCAATATAACCCGGTAATACACATGATCAGCTTCGACCAATTATGTAACGGATAGCAAAGATTGACGCTTAAGTAACCATTCAGAAGCTTGCAAACTCTATCCTCCCACTGCTCTCACATGTGGGATTGATTCAAGCTACTGAGAGCCTCACGGAGCACGTGACTGCCTCAGAACGAGCTGAAACTAGTGTCACAAAAGGGCCAGCCAATCAGAGCCCTAGTTTTAATCGGACACCGCCCCATTCCGCGTTCCCTAGCAAAGAGACCAAAGCATCAACAAACGTGTGGAGTCGCAATGAGGAGGGAAACGCTGGTGGTCAATGTGATGAGATCAAAGTTATTGTGGCTATGCAGCTAAACGTAGTTTAACAAACGCCAGTAAACAACTTCAGAAAGAAAAATGGAAAACGTGCATCTGGCTCAAGAGGAGGACGATCTCTATTCGGGCTACAACGATTATAATCCAACGTTTGACTCCGAGGTGGGTTAGCAACCATGCTACATTATCCTCAAGCTCCAAACTATTAGCTTCAAAGTGCTACTAACATAATACAGTTGATGCTGTTGAGGCAAACCCTGTTGTTTCCTCCTCTAGTTGTTTGATGCAGAAGAGAGCAGCCTAAAGACAGTTGCGTTCAAAAGCCTTTATTCGCTGTTGGCCAAGAGCGGAGATCCATCGTACAGCACAGAGCCCAGAGAGATCTGACTCGTACATCCTTGAGTCAGTTTTTATACCTTTCTTTGTGAGTTTGTCCCTGCCTCCGTACCATCTCCACAAGGAACTGTTTTCACAGCTGTCCTTGCTGATAAGCAGCTTCCTTTCCGTACGAGGCTGTGTTTATCTTCAGGTGATTTACAATGTTTCTCCCTGTGACCTTTGACACGAGGCTGTGTTTATCTGCAGGTGATTTACAATGGTTCTCTGTGTCTCTGTAAGGAGGCTGTGTTATGTCCTAATACATGTGTATGTATATTATATGTGTTATAATGTGCGATATCCACAATGCCTTATATGGACGTGTAAATGGCTTATACACGCCCAACTTCAGAACACACATAGCATCTGCTTGTGCACTGACAAGGTCTATTTCATTTGAAGGAGTTGGAGAATGATTTGGGCTTCCAGCAAGCAGTGAGAACAAGTCATGGAAGAAGACCCCCTGTGAGTACCGACTGTATTGGCGTGTGTGTTTGAGTTTGTGCGCTTCTCTGTGTGTTTAAGAGAGCGAGGGATGACATTGTTTACATTAATACCATTTAAAAATGTGATGTCTTCCATTTGCTAGATGACTGCCAAATTTCCTGGCACTGCCATGGGAGCCCGACCTTTAGCTACTTCATTTGGAGTAAGTACAGTATAATTGAATAACCCTGAACCAGACACTGTAAAATGGCAGTACTTGCAGCCCCAGTAATAATGTTCAAACTTTCTTAAGAATCCTCCCTTCTAACTAACATGTTGGTCTCTGCGTATTGACATAGTCCCCCATCAGCTGTTTGAATTTATATTAATTTTCATTCGCGTTTACTGTGAATTATTTCATAATAGAAATGATCACTTGTTCCAGCCCTAGATCTTAATAATGGGCATGTTTTGTCTCATTTGCATTGTTTCCTAAAGTCTCGCGTCCCTTTAACATCTTCCGTTGGCAGACCAATGACTGGAGCTGTGCAGGTGAGATGGATTGACCACTCTAGTCCTATGTGCGTTAGTTGCATAGTATTTAATCTCATTTACTCAATTTGCAATGTGCAGAAATGTATATATTTCTAAAGAATATTTATGGGCTTTTCGAACCTGAAAAATATGAGGTAAGCTGATCTATTTCTATATTAAGTTTTGTTTTTAAATGTGACAGGATGGAGCTACCAGACCAATGACAGCAGTCAGAGCTGCAGGTTACACCTCCTCTCTGACCCGGGGTGAGTTGAATAAAGTCAAAAAGCAAAAAATTCAATTTCAGCCCCTTTGGTTAGCTGTCATATTCACTCTCCATATGTGGTCTTAGCTTAGTATTCGCTTATGATGCTGTTGCAGCTGGTGTAATGCGTATACTCTGCGCTGGAAAATCCCAGCACAGCACTGTGTACTGTAATGCTTTGTCTGTCTTTGTTCAAATACTAAACGATTTGTATCTCCTTACAGCAGTATGAATTACACATAAAGTGATCTGCCCTTGTAACTTGTGAATACTTTTTGAATTTTTTTAGGCTCAAACTTTGACCCTCTGGGCCAATCCAAAGGCCCTGCCCCTCCACTTGAATCAAAGAATGAGGACACGTAAGTTAAAGCTGGCTCTTTGTTTTCAACATTTCTCTAAATCTCACTGCATCTTTTTTGTCAGCAATTTCTTTTCCGTCATGGTGCAATGGAGAGATTTAGATAAACGAATAACCCTGATACATTTATATATCTGTCTGCCCCTGCCCGATATACTGTAGCTGTCACAACATGTACTGTACTACTGAATTGATTAAAATGACTCAAAGCTGTTTTTTTTGCTGCAGGTGACGAAAGCTTTGAAGTAAAATTCTCCCACATATCATTTATGTGTCCTTGGTTTTGCAGGCCTGAAGAGAAGATCAAGATCATGGAGAAGAAAGTGAATGACCTGATAGAAGAGAGCTGCATGGCTCAGAGCATGGGAGCCTTACAACTGGTCAGATTCTGGTGGCATAGTATTTGTAATTATGGCTGCATGAATTTAAGGAGAAAGGCCTCCGATGGGGCAGTGAACAGATCATTATGTCAGCTCTATATGTACAGTATCACAACAAACCGAGTTTTTCATGAAGTTGTAAAGAAATCTGTTATAACTTGAAGCACTGAAACACTTTCTAAAAGATCACTTGTCAGCACATGAACAGTGTTTATCAGTCTAGGAAAAACGTTGGTGCTATTGTTCATTTTTGACATGGATCGTGGTGTCCCTTCACCTATGGACCATGTTTGTGCGTGTGTTTGTGTGATTTTCTATAGGCTCTTGAAAAAGCCAAAGAGGCAGGAAGGAAGGAGAGAGCGCTGGTGAGACAGCGGGAACAGTTTGGCCATGGGGACCACATCAATTTGGACTTGACCTACTCTGTAAGTAGAGTAGCTGTATATCTGTGGTTGTACAAGTGCCTGGAAGTAAAATTATTTTCTATGCTTTGAATTCAAAACAAACCTTTGATAACCCCACTCTTTAACTAGCTGTTAGCTGTTGTTATTGTTGCCTTCTTGTACAGCCTGGCGATGTTACCGACAGTACGAAGAGACAGTGAAGGAGCTATATTGCAAAGTTTGAGCTTTAGAGAAAGGGGACTGCATCACACAAGTTGTGTGGACCCAGCTCACTTTGTGGGTTTATTTATATGAACAAGTTCCTGCTTTTCTTGCTGTTTTTTAATGTCATAATTTAGGAATACTTACATTCTATTTCACCAGGTTTTACTCAATCTTGCCAACCAGTATGAAAGCAACGAAATGTACCCAGAGGCCCTAAACAGCTACCAGGTCATTGTGAAGAACAAGATGTTCAGTAATGCAGGTGAGCAATCTCTTCAGTTTCACCCTATTATAAATGTGTTCAAAGTGTAGCTGCTACCGTTAATGCACCTAAGCAGGTGGGACAGAAAATCTTTGGTGCAATATTCCAATAAAAACCAGAGAGGATAGTCTGTAGTGTGATTTTTGGTCTGACGGTGCTCAGTTGAACTACACATTAACATAGTGGCAACATCCATAAAAACTTAAAGTATTGCCTTGTAAGCTGTAGCAGATAGATAGGAATAGGAAAAACACTGGAAAAGAGAAGTACTGATAATGAATAAGCATTTAACATTAGCATAGCGAGGAAAGATAAAAATACAATAGTCTCCCGTAATGCTTTTGACCCCTCAATCTATATATGTGCTGTTCCTCTAGGCCGACTGAAAGTCAACATGGCCAACATATATTTCAAACAGAAAAATTATCCAAAAGCCATCAAGTTCTACCGAATGGCCCTGGATCAGATCTCCAACGCTCACAAGGAAATGCGGATCAAGATCATGCAAAACATTGGGGTGGTCTTCGTTCGCATGGGCCAGTACTCGGACGCCATAACGTCCTTCGAGCACATCATGAGCGAGAGCCCCAACATCAAGACAGGCTTCAACCTTATCCTGTGCTACTACGCCATTGGGGATAGGGAGAGGATGAAGAAGGCCTTTCAGAACATAATTTCAGTCCCTCTCGGCATTGATGATGAAGACAAGTATATTCCATCTAATGTGAGTGCTACAGTAATATACGCATACTTGTATTCAAACGCAAAGGTCTAGCAAGTCAACAAGCTATCTCTCTCTCTTTCTGTAAGTGTGTGTGTGTGTGTGTCTGAAGTGTGTGAACTGCCATCTATGGTGCTTTGGTATGGTGGAATCATGTCTGTCCGGTTTAAATTTATCACTATATGTCTAAGATTATAAACAACAAATTATTTTACTTCTTTATACGTCACCTTTAAACAAGTATTTCTTTAAAAAATTACATTTAAATATTTCTATGGGAATGATTCTGCCCAGACTTTCATGATTCATTCGATCTAAATAAGCAATTCCATTTTCCACTGTATTACTGGACTACAATTGACCACTTGTCCTTTGCATGGTTTGGATTGTGATGTGATGTCACGACCTGTGGATTGTATTTACTCTGAAATTTTAATGTCAGATCTTCTTGAAAGCTAAAAAAAAACTCTTGATGTATTTTGTCTTTTTAATCTTTCCTAGAAAGAAAAGAATCCGATTTACACAACAGACCATATACAGAATACTAATACATAGAAGTGCTGCGATAATTGAGTTCAGCATCCTAAATAAAACCTTGTGCCGTTGAATCTTCCAGGATGAAACCTGTTCCAATATGGTCATCGAGGCCATTAAGAACGACAAGCTTCACCAGATGGAGAGAGATCTGTAAGAAGAATCTCACACAATGCAAACCATTTAATACTCTGGCCTTGTAAAAACACTGACGCGTTCTCCTCCTGGCCCAAACCACTACGCGTTACAACTCATACTATTTAAAAATGTGATTTTGTACCATTCAATCTCTGAATTCCTGTTCTTTCCTCTTGCTGTATACTGTACATAGAAAAGCCCTGGCTGAGAAGTACATCATGACAGCAGCCAAGCTCATCGCTCCAGCTATTGAGAATTCCTTTGCTACTGGATTTGACTGGTTTGTTACCGTTTCTTCCTTTTTAGTTTTATTTCTGATTTTATTACATCTAACTGTGTTAACACCAGAGGGCATACAGGGTTTACAAGTTGACTGGCTCAATGATTTTCTTTTTTTTTTCTGCACATGTTTGTGTCATTAGATATAAATGGCAATATTAGTAGCCTTTATCACCATAACTTAAAGGTTTGTTGTGGAATGATTGTTGATTCTTCTCTATGATACTAACAGCAAGTTATTTTATATAGCTGCAGCAGACATCAAATTATTTGATATGATATACAACTTTTAAACTGTCCACATATGATTGCCTTTTGTTTAGGTGTGTGGACATTGTGAAGAGTTCTCAGTATGTTGAGCTTGCCAACGATCTTGAGATCAACAAAGCCATCACCTACCTCAGACAGAAGGATTTCAACCAAGTGAGTGTGTTATTCTCAACAGCATAGAGGGCAATACCCCTCAGTTTTGGCAGCTCACCTTGGGTTGTGGCCGTAAGTGTCCCCACCAACCGCACTTCAGAAAAAAAACTCCAAATGTCGTTTAGAACTGAGTAGGGCATATACATAGTGTATAGTAGATGTGTAGAAATATATCTTGCTAATCTTTGACCATTTGTTATAAATGTGTTGTATTAGAGAACATGCGGATTGTCCTAGTTTATAGCCAAAGGTTCAAAATCAAATATGTGAATTCTTCTCTAAAATATCTCTCAAAACCCAAATGTAATGCAGGCAAATTAGATACTGACTTTGCATGGAGGACGTATTTGTATGTGTTTTTTGTATCCTTACTGTTGCGTAGTCATTGAATTTCTAACCTGAGCTACTCTTAAAAATACTCATCAGATCTACTAGCTAAAAAATGAGTGCATGTTGACGATCTGGTCTTTGTGGTCCTTTTACTTGATAATGATTTTTTTTTCCATCTTTTTATTTTTATTTTTTTTTCAACATTGTATTTCGGTTCATTATTTGGCAAGCACTGTTTTTATGTGTCAGTTTCTTCCTGCTAAGACTGTTTCGGCAGAGCAGCCTCAGACTCACATTTTTCACTTCTCATTGCCCTCCATTCTCCTTTGCTTTTGTCTTTGTTTCCTTCCCATCTGCATGCCTAAGGTTGAGGTATGTGTGCCTTCTGTCTCCATGTTTGATTGCGTTGTCTTTTTTCCCCCCTTGACTTTAGCATGCTTTTTCCAAATAACACCACAGATATGTTGACCAAGCAGGTTATTACTCTGCTCTGCGGCTATCGTTTGAGGACTGATGACACCGATCAACTCCAGTGTTTCGGTTGCAGGATTATAACCACAGTGGCCTGCTATCCTTACACCTGCAGCATGTGTGTGGTGCTTTTAGGCTGTTTACAGACAGTGATGGTGGTGGTGGTGGTGTAAGCTGCAGTCACAGTGCAGCTGTTGTTTAGCTGGTGGTGTTTCAGAACTGTGGAATAAAGTTTGAAAATCTCCCTAGTAAGTAATGTGTTTAGATTTGCTTGATTTAAATGTAAAGCTGAAAACATTTCTAGTGAAATGGTCATTCATTTTTAGGTTTTGACATTGAAAATTGACCATAAATATGAATTTAACCTATAAATCCCATAATTCAATTATTTAATTCAAAGTGTGTGGGAACTTTATTTTCTTGTTTGGAAGCGTGTTACCTACTGGGGAGACTGTCTTTCAACATAGTCAATATAGTATTGTGGTAATAAACCAGAGGAGAACACTTTTCTTATATTAAAGATATTAATTAATATATTTTTTAAATATTTTATTAGGCAGTAGAAACCCTGAAAACGTTTGAGAAGAAGGACAGCAGAGTGAAGAGCGCTGCAGCCACCAACCTCTCTTTCCTTTACTTCCTGGTAAGACTCTTCAATGAAACCACAACGCAAAACAATGGGGAGAGTCTTGAAGGGTAAAATTGTCTTTACTCTCTCACAGGAGAAGGACTATGACCAGGCGGATCGATATTCTGATCTCGCCATGAACGCCGATCGCTACAACCCAGCGGCACTAATCAACAAGGGCAACACTGTGTTCATCAAACAGGACTATGAAAAGGCTGCAGAGTTCTACAAAGAAGCACTGAGGAATGATTCCTCCTGCACTGAGGCCCTGTACAACCTTGGTAACACATGCATCCATGATATAGTAGCTGTAGTAACCATAACATCATATGTACAATGTTGATTTGTTCTTGACCATCATGGAAAATTGAAAAAAACAAACAAAAAAAACACTAACTTAATACAACAAACACAGACTCACTATAAAGCTCCAAGAAACTGATTTTTCTGTTTTGGTATCACCATCTTTCCCACAGTTGGGCGTTCTTTTGTTGATAATAGCTCCAGAATGATAAGGGTCCAGAATCACCGTAGACCACAAATATTTTTCGTCTCCCCCCATGTTTCAGGTTTATCCTATAAGAAACTGAATCGTCTGGAGGAGGCTCTCGACTGCTTTCTGAAGCTCCATGCCATTCTGAGGAACAGTGCCCAAGTCACTTACCAGCTGGCCAACCTGTATCCAACCAACACGAAAAGACATTTATTATGCATTTTTGATTGCGCTTGCCCTATTCCCATATCAAAATCTCCTCCAAACACATCCATGACTCACTGGTCTCAGCTACGAGCTTCTGGAGGATCCCCAGCAGGCAATTGAGTGGTTGATGCAGGTCATCAGTATAACCCCCACTGACCCCAAGGTACTGGCCAAACTGGGAGAGCTGCATGATGGCGAGGGGGACAAGTCCCAGGCTTTCCAGTACTACTACGAGGTATGGTAATCATAATCAAATGTTTTTTTTGTTCTGTCCATGAACTCATTTATTAATTCAACATGTTAGCAATTAAACTACCTCCAGTACAGAAACGAAATGAAAAATAACAGGGACAACCAAGTTGTGTTCTAATGTTGCTTGTTTGTGTTGCTGTCAAGTCCTTCAGGTACTTCCCTTCCAACATCGATGTGATCGAGTGGCTGGGGGCGTACTACATTGAGACTCAGTTCTGTGAAAAGGCCATTCAGTACTTTGAGAGAGCTACGCTCATACAGTACGTAACCTATATTTACATTACTCTGGAAGACAACAGCATGAGGTTTCACAAAGCAAATAGGTCTTAGTACAATTGTTTGATATTAATATTACAATAATGATTTCAACAACTGGCTGATCTTACTAAAGATTTCATGCTAAAAAAATGTTTTTTGGGTTAACAGTAACTTAACAGTTGTTGTCTAGCCATGAGAAATATCTGTGAAATGTAATTTTTTTACGTTTCTGACTTAGTAATGAAACACATTTTTCATCGTATTTTGATTGTTGTGTTGATCTTTTTGCATCAGCCACAAAGTTGTGCGCTCGCCTGGATCTATTTTACTTTTATTTTAACTATTTGATTGTGTTGGCCTTGCAGCCTTGTTCAACATTTTCAGTGCAGGATTGTGTGTTCATACTTTCTTTCTACTATGCTTCTAAGACCAACTCAGGTGAAGTGGCAGCTAGTGGTGGCGAGCTGCTATCGACGAAGTGGTGAGAAGTGGTCTTTATATTTATTTCCCATGGCGAATAACACGTCACTGCCTATTCTTTGTTTAATAATGAAAACCTCAGTAAAGTAGACTAAGATTGTGAATTCAAGGTGTGTCTTCACTGATTTTAAGGAGGTACTAGTCAGTCTACAGCTGAGTGAGCTATCTATGAGCTTGGCTAGATTCTTTTCTTCTTTCTTTACAGGAAACTACCAAAAAGCTCTGGAAACGTATAAAGACATCCACCGCAAGTTTCCAGAAAACGTGGAATGTAATTGATCCTGTTTATTATGCAATTTTCAATGGACATACTGGAAAAATGGCACATAATATACCGAACAGAGAGTAGAGAATGTACAAACTCTGTGTATGTGTGTGTACAGGTCTGTGTTTCTTGGTGAGACTTTGCACAAACATGGGATTGAAGGAAGTCCAAGAATACGCCGACAAGCTGAAGAAGGTGGAGAAGATGAAGGAGATCAGAGAACAGGTATATTTCTCTTGGCTGTCACACCTTTAGAGTTACATCAAAAAAAATCTTAGCAGTGTTTAACTTGAATCACAATATTTGTTCTTAGTTTAGTTGTACCTTATTGAAGCCGTCTAGGTTATTGATATCATCCATGAATTGGCTTATACAACTCAGTATGGATATGATACAGCCACATATAGGACCTGCTTGTTTTGCAGTCATATTATCACAGCCCATTTTTTCATCTTGCCTTGGGATCATCCTGTTGATGCTTCCTGAACAAGAACATCATGATTGAAAACACGCACTTGTTGTTTTGCCATGAAGTCAGTTACCGGCCATAGCAGCTCCAAATTTGCATGGAGAAAAATGATTTATCTCCTGGTGATCTTCCATGTACCAAAACGCAGAGGGCGGGGTGCAGCTGCTCCACATCTGTTTAACGTCTGGCTAATGCAAAAGATGGATCATTAGTCGTTATGTGCGGAGGGTTATTCACAGGTCTTAAGTTGCACACAGGTGTTTGGGTTGTTCACCATCAGCGGAACCATCTGAATGTCAGTGGTTACTATAGTCCCTGGTGACCTGTCCACGGTGTTCCTGGCCTCTCGCCCTAAGTCAGCTGAGGTGGGCTCCGGCTTCCCCTGCGGCCCTCATAGGATAAGCAGTGTGTGACCTATCTTCACACATTGATTGTAATCCCCTATGAATTCCCATTTTCTACTCTGCCTACTCAGGATCAAAACAGATGCAGCAGTATCTAAAATCATCTCTAAATAACGTGTGGGTGGAGGTTGGCGTCTCCCTCCTTCAAACTCCACCATCCCAGATAGTGTTTTACATTTTTAAGCTTGCATTTGTTGTTGAGTCTTTGTGATTTAGGATTTCCACACCGTGCAGCAAAATCCAAAATCTGATTTAAGTCTTCATTGCATCCTTATCATGAAGGGTGGTATAGCTATATACAGGGTGACACTTAGTCCACGGCTAACAGTCCTGTCATGCAATAACTGGACATGGTCTTAAGTTTCAATAAGATTCAGTGCAATGGAACCATGTCAGGCCAGGAACAGATGAGAAGGATGACTGTCAAATCACAACCAGCTGCTCTCAAATCAGCCCAAAAACGCTGCTGGATCAGACAGAGCCAGAGTGTTTATGGATCTCAGACTCCTCCAAACACACCTAACTGATCCTACTGATATAACTGCTCAGTTTCTGAAATGATGAAAGAGAAAATGATAAGAACCAAAGTCTTAATTTATGAAGAAGGTTGAATCCCTCTTCTGTCATTGTTTATGATAAGTGTGTCGTTCTTTTTCATGGTTATTCCCCTCTGCTTTTTAAGTCCATCTTAACAAATTACCGATCGACGCTGTGGTGTTGCATTTCATTTATACAAAAAGTTTATTATTTCATAATGTCAAATTCCATTATAATTTAAAAATCATTGTTTAAATTTCCATGCCAGTAAAACTGACGTAAGTTATTAGAGAGGGATGGAAAGAATAAAACAAGGAACAAATAGCCACATAAGATCATCACTGGCGTAAGATGTCATTAGTTATCTTTGGATGGGTAAACTTCAACTTAACTTAAGAACAAACAAAAAATATATATATATTTTAATATTTAAATGTCTTTCTCTCTCCCGACAGAGGGTGAAGTCGGGGAGAGAAGGCAGTGCCAGAGGTCGGAGAGAAGGCAGAGAGGGCTCTGGGAGCGCTGGTGAGTAGGCCACCACTTTATATGAGATGATTCCTATTGTGTCTGAAACTTATTTCCCATTAAACTGAACACCAATTTCTAAACTTTGCATACGTTTTATACCCGTGACATCAAACAGAACAAACCAAACTCTAAAATCAAATGTTTGGGAGAAGTGGGTACTGCAGAAACCCTGAGCAAAAGGTTTAAATTAGTTGCTAAAATGCAACAAAAGCTTGTTTGCCAACCAGCATAAACAACAAGAACAAAGGATAAATAACATTACCTAAAAAATATAAGCACCGGTGGTTAAATGGCTAGTGTGGGTAGGGACTACAGACGTGGACAAATTTGTTGGTGCCCTTCCACAATTTTCACTAACATGCCACTGCCAAAAACGATTCCTGCTGTCTGCAGGTGTTTTGTCCCACTTATCCTGAACTGACTGCTCCAGCTGTCTCAGGTTTGAAAGGGGCCTCCTCCAGACTGCATGTTTCAGCTCAGGCCCCATAGAAGGCCTCTTCAGAATAGTCCTATGTGTTGTGCTTTTATTTGCAACTGTAGCAGCAGGAACGTCGAGTTGCTTGGAGACTGCGTTACAGCCTTTACCTTTAAAGTGCTTGTTGTTGTTGTAGATTTTCTTTTAGTGGCCAAAGCTTCAGAGGAAAAAGTACACAGAAGATATCTTAGGCTGAAACATTTATTGACAATTGATCGATCCAGGAGGATGAAGGAAAAATCACTAAATGGTTTGCCTTGGTGCACCATTCAATTCTGAAGTCTCCTTCTTCTGGGAAAAGTCTTTAAACCTTGATAGATAATGTCAGTAATAGTCTCTGTCCACATGTGACCGTATGCATCTACAACAATCCCGATTGGTCTCTTGGTTTGCCACCCTCAGCACTGAGAGCAGTTTCACCTTTGCTTCAAAGAGAGGAACAAATATAACCACCAACCTTAGCTGTCATAGCTATACTATCAGGAAGCCCATATTATGTGTGCTGCCTCAGAAGGGAAACAGTGAGTCTCTGTCTTAAGATTTAGAGCTGCAATATCCAGGGATCTCACTGGTCTGGGTTTGACCCAGCATACGCTCATACATAATATCTAAGTTTTGGAAAGTTCTCTTGGCTGTTCAACTCGTTCCTTTGTGTCTTATGGTCCAAATTCAGTGTGGTACTTGCAGTGATAACCAAAAAACAGACTGGATACTTTGCTCCTTTTCAGTAGGCTCAATTACTGATTACAAAATGTGTAACACTTAGTAAAGGAAACAGCTTGTTCGAACTATCACTGTAATCTCATTCTGTATAATCCTTTAATGGGGTACCACCAAGTCTGCCCAGGCAATTATTTTTATGTTTAATAAAAAGCAAAAATGAATACTCTTTGCCAACCCAAATGCATACAGGAATACATGTCAAGTTTGACATTTTCAGGAGGAATGAGGCATTGTTTGCATTAGCTGCACCAATAATGGTTGAGTACCAGTGACGGTACCAACACATTTGTCTAAAATCATTATTTTAACAATCTTATTCTGAATGATCTAATTCAGGCAGAATTTTCTTCTGCAAAGGTTTAGTCCTATTTTATATTGTAGATATTTGAATTTTAGACACATTTTTTTTATTAGCTATAGTATTGACACGCCCAGCCAGCAGAGTATGGGGATTTATTATACCTAAGCCCATAACCAGTGATATTTTGTGTGTGTGTGTGTGTGTGTGCGTGTGGCTGTGCGCGTGTGTGTGTATATACTGTGTGTATATACTGTGTGTGTATATATATATATATATATCTCCACTCCCTTCTCTCTTCTCTCTTCTATCTGTTGTTCACACACGCTGCTCGTCATCAGGCATCCCCACGCCTGTCCTCCCCTCTCCAAAGAAGGGCAGCATTACGGGTACACCTCCTATGCATCACACTGACTCCCGAATAGATTGCAAGGCTTTAGTCATGTTACAAACCCCTCGTGCTTTTTAAGTCCATAGAGGTGAATTGGTGGGAAGTTGCCACCTATACACACAAATTCCTCCTTATCTCCAATGAGTGACTAACAAGTCAGACTCTGTTACATGACAGTGTTACCGTCCCCTTGGTGGTTTGATTTTGTGTATTCTCTCTTTTTTATTTTAACGTAGCACGTGTCTAGATAAAGCCTTTTCCGACCTGAGCCCTTTTAGTTCCTATTCTGATGAAACAACCCAGCGTTCATTTCGCTGTGTCCCCGCACGAAAGATATTTGAGAGGGCGTTTGTTTAATTTCACAAGTAAAACCAGCAAACAGAGAAGTCAAACCCCTTAAAAAAGCTCCAGCAGCAAATACAATGTCATGTGACATGCATGTTGCATGCCTCAGGATGAAGGTAACCCTGCAGGTTTCCTCTGTTTAACAACCCTCTCCAAATTCAATTTCTTCTTCTCAAATGAGAAAAGTCAACTCCTTTGCTTTCCTTTCCAGTAACTATAAAAGGTAACTTGAGATGTATAATGATGACAGTGGAGGGACTTTTTCGGAGCCCTGACAACACAAAGAGCTCTGGCTCATAGCAGACACCCGAGAATACTAACTTGCAGAGTTTTTTAGCACTCCTTCACTACAGATCCACAGCAAATACAGACACATTCTGTAGACTGGCTCTGACACTGGAAAGCTGGCTCATCGGCAAATTTCTAACGAAATCCAGCCAGACTGGAGATCTGCCAAACACTTTAAGCATGCCCAGCTGTGCTTTGCTGCGCAGCTCAGTCTCTGCATAGTCCTGTAATGTAGTTATATACTGTGTATATGCATCAGACACCTGTTCATGTGCATGTTGCTCCACCCTACCAAGCCTTCCCTTATGGCCCAGTGTCTTTATAAATTAGATTGGAAAACCACAAACGTGTGTTTTCAATGCTGTGCCAGAAATGTGACTGGGTCTGTTAAAACCAACAGCTGACTATTGCCTCATATGTTCAATATTTCGTCTCCCTCAATGTACAACACAAAAGAGTTATGTTGTTCAATTAAACCCCCTAAAATGTGTTCTTACTTTCCCAAGGCATGTCAGAGGATGTCAAAGCAGGTGAGAGGGGAGAAGTTCTAAGATAACAATAGAACTCCCACTGCATATATTCAACCTATTCTGTCTCTCTCTCCGTCTTTATTTCTATCTCTCTATCTGTGTATATTTTATGTCCAGCTGCATAATCTTTATTTTTTCTGTCTTTCATTGCCTCTTCTATTTTACCCCTGCCTTTATTTTCGCTGCATTACCTCTTTGCTGCACAGTGTCTCAGTCTGAGTCTAAACAGCTCAGTCCAGTGTTGGGCTCAGAGAGAGGTATGTAAGACTTACTCATGAAAATGAAAACAGTTGCTCTTTTGAAGTCACTTGTACATAGGAGAGACTGTAAGAGTCAAGAGCTCACAATTAACTGCTCAAGATTGTAACTGGGAATTGTTATTAAATCATTCCTGGGTTTTTGAAAGCAAGGTGGCTTTGGCTTTGATTCAGTCAGAGATGAAGCTTCTTTTGTGTGTGCTGCTGTAATTCATCACTTCAGAAACAACAACGGGATCTTATTTGTTGCTCTCCATAGGGATTGATATTGAAAACTTATACTCGCATAAGCTGATTCTGTACCACAACTTAGTGAACGTTTAATAACTTTCACTTTTAATTCAATTGGCCTCGAATCATTAGAAATGTTGGAAAAGTGATGATAGATGAGTTGAGTAAAGTTTTTGAGAATAAAATTGGACTGAAATGCCTTTCAACCATAGCAGGTTAAAGAGGTTTAAGCATAAAAACCCTCTACTGAGCTTTATACTTAAATTCATAATTAAAAGGGTTACAGTTGCAACAGGCCAACAGAAATTCAACAGTGTCAACAGTGTCAACAGTGAAAACAACCTTAATGCAGTGTTATGGCCAAAGCACACAGACCGGGTTCAGGAATCGCCTTGACAGGCAGCTGTGATGTTGGTCTGCTCTGAGCGCTCCCACAGAGGAGGAGGACGTCACCCAAACCTCTTTCAGATATTTTAACCTCTAGTGCGCCCAATAGTTTCCCTCATTTCTGTCAAGTCTGCCTGTCCTGGCTCTATACAATGTGTGTGCGCACCACATTTTTTTCACACAACCAAACCTACGTCATTCTGTTACAGGTACAGTGGTAAAAACCGCTGTCTCTGAGCAAGAGAAGGTGGTGTTCCATTCATATGAATAAAATCATCACATCCAGGGTTGCACCCATGTTGGAACTTTAGATGCTATAGTTCATACTTCTCTGACAATCATGTAACCTTCCAATGATTTTTCCAAATAGGGTTGAACTGGAAAGTGAGATACAAAAGCCAGAACTTTGACTCATTGCAGACACAGGATTTATTTTGGATCTGTTTTTTAACGGGTTGTGTCATCCCTGTTTTATGTGTCTCTCAGTTGTGTACCATAAAGAGGAAAATGCCACAAAGACGGAAAAGAATTTTCAATTTTCCAGTCGATTTCAGTTTGCCAGCAGTTTGTGAGGCCTTGTGTGAGATGTTCGAGGCCATGTGAGAAGGTGGAATATCGGGCCTCCCTCTCCTTCCTGTTTTCAGCTTTCTGCCATTGACCCTGTCAGTTTCCAAGGCTACCTGGCAGCCAGATGTGGGCTGCTGCTCTCTGTAATTATGTCTGTATTTTAGCTCGCGAGAGTGCTTTGTTAGTATGTCAGCTGAGCCTCGAAAAAGAAACACATTTAGTTAACGCATATATTTATTCACTGTGATGTCTCGGACCCAAGCTGGTGCTGTCGGTTAAGGCTTTTGCAAAAGGATGCAATCTGCTGCATGGACCCAGTTGCATTGTAGTTAATGGATGATGTTACTAAAACATTGGAGTTTGGTTTTTTGACACACACAAAAACTCATAAACACAGACACGCACATGGCACACATGCAATTCATGACTTTTGAAAATGCAAATGTTAGCAGACCATCTGTGATATCATTTTGCGCAAGGAACGTTTGCTTCTTCTGAAGTGTTGTTCTGAATGATTGCTTTGACTAGTTTTTTTGCATAAATTGTCAGTAAATTGCTCCATCATAAAGTTACATTAAGTCTCCTGTCGGACCAATTTGAAAGTTCAAGTGTGCTATGTGTCCTGTGCAGACAGCAGCAACAGCAGCAACAGCACTAAAGGTGAGAGGCTGAGCGCCAAGATGAGATCCCTTCCTGCTTCCAACGAGCCCTACGAGGCCAGCAGCCCAAAAGAGCTGGGTGAGCAAACCTGTCTCTCACTTCACCTCTGTCATCTGTGATATGATATGAGCTCCATAATTAAAGAACCACTTACATATTAAAACCTGAATAATACGAGCCATTCGGCATAATAAATCTTACTTGTAGATTGGTCTTTTTACTGCGTGGCCTTGATTTGACAACCTCTTCCGTAACTGCTCCGTCTAGGGTCTTTGTAAATGTTTCCAAAACAGTGGTCAATAGTTTTTAAGAACACTCGTAAACTCCTAAGATTGAACATAAAAAGAGAAATGAGGCCCAGGCTGTTTCATAATGAGTGTAGCTTCTGTTGTTCATGCTTGTAGATGCGTCGTACGTGGATCCACTGGGGCCTCAGATGGAGAGACCGAAGACGGGAGCCAAGAGACATGTGGAGGATGATGACTTTGCAGACGAAGAGCTTGGAGATGACCTGCTGCCAGAGTAGCTGCCTTGACCGTCTGCCGGGTTTGATAGGACAATCATCTCAACACTTTGAACTCAGCTCTCCAGTAAGAACGATTTATGTTACAAGATAGCAAACTTTGGGTCAAGTGACATCATTTCAAGAGTCTGATGCTGTCCACTAAATGTGCACCGTTTTCATAATCTCAACTTACATCTGTATGACAACACATCCATGTAGGAGAGGTGTACAGGAATGAAGGGCCAAATCATGTCCTTCGAAATGTTGTTTACAATGCAGTCTGTGAGGGTATCGGACAGCTTTGTCGTGGCTCTGTAATGCAGATCATTGAATCTGAAATGAATCCATTACAGTTGGGTTACAATTGTATTTTGGTTTAACTTTAATTTTAATGTGTATAAATCTATAAAAAAGAGACATATTTGGACACGCTGTTCCAGCACGAATGAGCTGCGAGTCCTGTACAGCATGGATGGTAATGCTCGGCAAAAACTGATAAGGCTGTAATGTCTGTCTGTCTGTCTTAGTCCCAACATGAACTGTTCTTTTAACGTTTAAGTTGGCAGCACAAACCAAAACAATGAAAAACATACCACGGTTCCGATAATATTTGACAGCACTGTATGTTTTCATGTGTCGGCCTGGTAACCTTCTGGAAAATCCATCAGCTAAATACATGGACTAGATTTATGTATTGCATCCAATGCAGGCTCTGATGCATTACTTAAACATTTGTAATTTTGTTGCCGAAAATGTTGTTTGTATAGGAGAATATTTATTTTTTCTTGAAAAAACCCACTTTGTAGATTCAAATGGGTCTTTTTAGAAGACCTTTGGATAAGGATAATCAGAGACTTTAAAACCAAAGAAAACTTTATGGCACTCGCTTTTAAAATGTTAAATTTAAGTAGTTTTAAAGACAGTGCCTTGTATTTTTGGTTCATTTGTTATGTTCATTATATAACTATAGGAGAAATGAGGAATAATAAACATCTTTCAGATAGAACTTAAACCGTGTGGTGTATGAATAATTCACAGCAATAATCACAGTCGATCATGTGACGTTTTCTTCAGCAAGGCAGCAGATCTCAGTTGACAGTAATCTGCCCCGAATTAAGCTTTAACTGGATTTATTCAAACAGAATTTAATTGGAAACGTTTGCCTCATATAGTTATTCATGACATGAATAACTATTCAAAACACACTTTATAGTAAGTGACAGGAGGGATGGAATTAAGAGAGAAACATAAACGTTTGCACTAGGCAGTTCAAATGATTTGTATCTTTCTGTGGTTGTGGACGTTTCCATGTGAATCCAGAAATGACAGAAGGGGGTTGGACACTGACTGGATCCAATGTCGGTTTAAGGGGAAGCCAGCAGCAGAGCGCACACAGCCCACAGTCTGGACTCAAACTCCCGTCAGGAACTCCTCTCATGTTGCCTGACACCGGCTTCACTCAGATTAGTTCTGGGTGGTGGAACGCACCGTTTGTGCGCTTTGGATTTTACGCGCACGTAGCTGGAGGAAACCCACTGGATTAAAAAAAAAACTAACCAAAAAAACGCCATAAATGGCGTTTTATAAAACAGAAGGCAGCAGGTGTTAAACTAACATCGCAATCTCAGGCAAGTATTAGGCTGCTCCTGGAGACGCCGTGGGCGTGTGGTGCCGGAATGTTCCCGTGGCTGCGCCAGGAGTGTGTTTGAGCCTTCGACACCTCAGCCGAGAGAAAGTGACCTGTCATCGGCAAACGCTGCCTCTCCAGCAGGGGTCTCCTCGGTTTGGATATTTTTATTTTTAGGAGAAGCCAAAGACGTTGCAGGGAAATCTCAACCCGGCGCGTTTTGGCACCACCAGGCGCGCGCACAGAGATGCACCCGCGGCGTGCTCGCGTCCTGCGGCTGCTGCCGCTGCTGCCGTTGGCCTTGTGGCTCCTGGAGTGGCCAGCGGCGGCGGCGGCGGCGGGCCGGGTGCGGAAGAAGGCCACCAGGAGCCGGCCCTGCCTGGACCTGCCGGAGGAGATCCTGGAGCAGATGTTCGGGCGGCTCTCGGTGGGGGTAATGAGCGCCTTTCACCACGCCCTGGAGCTGGAGCCGCAGGACAGAGTGAACCGGACCTGCCCGCGGTCCCCGACCGACAGCAAGAGTCGACTCCCGGTCAACCTGCTCAGCATCTCCCCCTGGGCCTACAGGTGAGAGCCGGTGTATGCATTTTAAGCTGTAACTGAAATATTTGTGAAAATGGAAAAAGAGGAGAATTTCTTCTTCCTGCACATTGGGTGCATCTTGGAGGAAATCTTTTTCCTTCAGGTTTTTTGGCGAGATCAACACAAACCACTCAATTGGACAATCAGGGTTATCACATCCAATCATCTCTCTACACCTGACACCTGATATAACAGTGTTTTACAAGTAAAGTTAAAAAAAAAAAAATTCCACACACTAATATGGTGTCTGCGGATGCTCCCTGAGCTCTCTTTCTTAAAGTCAATAGAATTTCAACTCCACTGGTTGATTTGTAAATCTCAGATCGGCTCGCAGTGACGCATCTGTCACCATCTGTCCCTGAAATATACATATACTAGCCTACATATCAAACATGTCAAACGTTTTTTGTATATGGAGTCACACATACATGGAATAATGTATTTGATGTATACTTTTCACTCGGATCTCGCTTCAGAATAGCCAAGTTATTAGTACATTATATTATCATCATTATTTTATAATTTTTTTTTTTATCTGTTTTATCTTTAATTTGTTTCCTACAAATACTTGTTGACCACACACACTTGACTCTTTGAACCACAATCACTGCCAAATGTGCCTCAATGTCTAATCTGTGGATTCAACCTGCAAAATGTTTAAGAAAACCAACCCTGTTTCTACATAAACAAAAAAAAACAAGTTTTGATCCTGTTTGCAGGATCTTGTACGACCCAACCAGGTATCCACGCTACATCCCTGAGGCCTACTGTTTGTGTAAAGGCTGTCTGATGGGAGCCTATGGTGAGGAGAGCGAGCAGCACCGTAGCACTCCGGTCTACGCTCCCTCTGTCATCCTGAAGAGAACGGGCTCCTGCATTGGCGGCCGCCACTCCTACACTGAGGTCTATGTCTCGATTGCTGTGGGATGCACCTGTGTTCCGCTGCTGGAGAAGGAAAGGGACGGACACAGCAGCAACCAGAGCCTGGAGAGACCAGAGCCGAAGGTTGAGCAGCGCCTATTTGCAGGAAAGAAGCAAGTGTGAAAGAAGCAGGGCAGCGAAAAGCACAAATGAAAGGATTTGACCTGCACCTGTGTTGTATTGAATAATCTGTACAGCGTAGGTTATACTGTATTGTAAAAAAGGGAGAGAAAGAAAATAAACTGATTGTATATAAAGAGTTTAAGCATGTATATGGTGGACTGTAAATCAACACTTAAGTACAGTAATATATAATTTGAGGGGGAGTATTGGATGGTTTGAATAATGTGTGTTATCAGTAATGGTGTGAGGTGGCCTTACGTGGAGAAATGTTCACATTTTAATGTATGACAATCTTTATTTCATGCAATAGTTTTAGGCTTATAATTGTAACCGTCCTTTGCAGCAGTTTTAATACAATTCAGTATTTCTGTGTTTTCCTATGCTTCATGTTAAAAACGCCACTGAACACACCAGCGGTAACTCGTAGTTGCAGTTACACGAGGGCCTCCGGCAGGGGGGGCTAGCGCTGTTGCTCTACCTTACCGTGCACCTTGCTTCCTCCACTTCGTCATTACACACATGGCCTGAGGGAAGTTTGTGTCAGTGCATCTTCTATTCATCGCTTCACTTTTCAGGTAGGAGTCCCCTACATTAAGAGTTGTTATTCACAAAAGTGTATGCTAAATGTGCGAATTTGCTCAGGATACTGTTTGTACTGCAGTATGTTCGTGTATTGTGAAGTAATACAGTTAATTAGCTGACGACGAGCAGGCTTGTGGAGTAACAGATCGCATGAAACGGCGTTGTGCCATTTCTTATACCATATCCATACCAATACCATTTTTTTATCGGGATAAAACTGTCATTACATGCTGTGTTTTGGTTGTGTGATTGTTTGATATGTCCAACAACCATCCAGTCCCCCCACTTTAAAAGCCCTTCTTGGGTAGGTTTAAAAAGGGGGGGGGGGGGGCTCATGTTTTTACTGGATTACTTTTTTTCTGATCGTTATCTGAAAATTCTTTGTGAATCAGATTAAAGCGCAGCCAAAGGCTTTTTCACAAAAGCATCACGAAAATTTGCTGTGGTGTAAAAGAGCGAGTAGTATCAGTAAATTTTTGACCAATGCTGGGAATGGAGGCTAGTGCTGTTCAATTTTGACGTTCCTCTTCACCAGGTGTGGATGGAATGGCCCCCAGATGGGGTGCCCATCACACGCACCCCGCCCTCTGGTACAAACCCCTCCCAGGCCCCATCGCCCACCCAGCCCTCCAAACACGGTCGACACTAAAGATCCCCTCACCGAGGTCAGTCAGCAATCTGGAACAAAAGTGTTCTTTGGACAACATACTTCATTTGGATGATTTTCATTTATTTTTAATTTTTTCATCTCCACCATATTTGCGCCTCTCTGATGAACCTTTACATTATTTTAAAACTTCTTTGACACTTTTGGCCAACATTCTATACTATGAGATTTTCATTTTTTCACTTTATTTTCGCATCTACCCTTTTTTTGTCGATTTTTGACTACATGCTATACTATGACTTTTTCACTTTTTTCTCTTTATTTTTGCACCTACCCTATTTTTAAGCCCTGTCAATGTTACAGTGCGAGTTTCGTGTGTTTTGAAATTTTTGACTTTTTAGCCAACATAAGGCTATAGTAAGGCGTTTTTTGTAAATTCTTTAAATTTTTGACGACATGCTATACTATGACTTTTTACTTTTTTCTCTTTATTTTCGCACCTACCCTATTTTTTTCAGTATATTATGCGCCTTTCTGACGTAACTATGCATTTTTTTTGTTTTTAACTGTTTTAGTTTTTTGACATTTTTTGAAGACATATTATACTATGACTTCTTTTGTACAATTTTGGAGCCAATAAAATACTATAACGTTTTTCATCTTATCACTTTTTTCACCTTTACCATATGTCTTCGCATTGCCAACTTTGCTGAGCATGTTTCAGATGTTTTTAAATTATTTCACATTTTTATACATTTTTGATGACTATTTAATCTATACTGTCATGCTTTGTCATATTTTGGAAAAAATCCTATTCTATGATATATTTTTTTTTATTGCAACATCTCTGAATACTGATATAAGGACTTAAATCCAAATTTCTAACAGGTTTTTTTATTTTTTGCAAAGAAAGTCCCCCGTCACACAGAGGGCAGCGCAGTCTGCCTAGATTTTTAACATAGCCAAGACATGTTTCACATAGTATGCAGGGACACAGTTTTTTACCCTGAAGACACAGTGTATAATAGAAACAGAAGTTATTCAAAAGAATAAATGACTTAGTTAATGGCATGTTTTCATCAATCCTCCCTTTTCATCGTTTATTGATCATTAAGTACATACAGCTTCTCATAAAACAATCAAACTTCAATATATATCATCATAGTAGCCATCACCATCGTTTTTGGCATGTAATTTACTGTTGTAATACATTATTGTGACAACAATGACATAAGCAATCAGGCTTAATACACAGTGTTATAATCCGACCACAAAGTCCATGTTGTCTAAAAGGATGCCGCGGTCTGCCTTACATCTTGTCGAACACCGGAGACACAAAGTCCCTCGGGAGATGTGTATTTTTTGGAATTTGTATGTGTAAGTCACCGGAATATTTAAGGCAGCGCTAGGTCTTCACCTAAAGCTGGGTTGTCAATGCAGCCTCAGTTATGATTGATTGTTTGTTGCTGGTCAGAAGGGTGATCACTTCCACATTGCCCTCACCGTGACTTTGACAGCTGAGTGGGTCACTAGGAGCAATATTTTCACTTCTGACCTTTTATACATTTCTTTTTAAAATTATTTGGACAACATACTATACTATGATGTTTTTTGAAAAACTCTGGACAACATACTAAACCATACATTTTTTCTAATTTTTTCCTTTTTATGTTTTTGATCACATTTTTGAGGTTTTACACAATTTTGATATACTAAACTATGAATTTCTTGGTAAAATTTTGCACGACATAATATATGACGTTTTTAACATTTTTGACTTTTATTCACCTGCTAGAAATGTTAAAATTTTCAGCCAGCATATTATACTATTGTTTTTTTTTTCACGTTTTCGACATATTTTATGCATTTTTATATATTATAATATGACTTAGTTTTTTTTAACATTTATTATTTTTTTTTTCACTTTTTTGACATTTTCACGTTTCTGACGTTTTTATGAATTTTTTCACATTTTGCTTTTTTGACATTTTTGGACAACATACCATACTATGATGTATTTTTTTTAACAATGTTGTCTTTTTCACCTATTAAATATATCCATATACATACATGTATAAATATATTTATTTTATATAAATATAATATCCCTGGATACAGCGAAACAATCAAAACCCATGTGAATATTATAAGACGACTTGCGCAGAGACTGAGACAGTATAGAATCAAACTCACTTTTCCAACTTTCCCTTTGTCTTCATACAGAAGCATCTAACTTGGAGCTATGAGCTGTGCTGGATCAGAAACAAGACAGGAAGCTACGTGTCATTGCATATGGGTCCTGGACACTCAGGAAGACACTACCACCCACATTCAGGTATCATCTAAATTCAGGTAACAGAAAGGTTCCGTGACTATTATTATTTTAAGTATTTATATTACTATTTGAGAGAAAGAAAAAAATACCAAAATAGTTAAGGCCTGTCACAAGTGTTTTGAATATGGTTGACTGTATATTAACACATATTGTTAAAAGTAAAGATGTTGAGGACAGCATCTAATTTTGACTGGGAATGTGATGGTTTGAATAATGTATATTATCAGTAAAAGAGCGAGAGGTAGCCTTACGTTGTGTATTTCTCATATTTTAATGTATGAAAATCTTTATTTCATGAAATAATTTGAGGCCTATAATTATAAATGCCCTTCGAAGCAGATTGAGTACTGTTCAGTATTTCTGTGTTTTCCCAGGCTTCATTTTCAAAACGCCACTAAACCAGTGGTATTAATAGTTGTAGTTACACGACAGCACCGACAGGGGGTTCTAGCACTGCTGAGCTACCTTACGTGCACCTTTGCTTCCTCTCTGTTACACAGATGGTCTGAGGAAGTTTGTGTTCATGCAGCTCTCAAGCTTCACCCCACTTTTCTGGAAGGAGTCCCTTTTAGTAAGAGTTTTATTTACAAGAATGTTAAATGTAAGAATATGCTCAGGATACTGTTTGTACTGCAGTATATTCGTTTATTGTGAAGTAACGAGGTAAATAAGCTGACAGAGTTAATGGGTTATGATGCTAACTGCAAAGCGCTGTTGTGTTCAGGAAACTTTGTAGCCTGTGGGAAAATTGACTTAAGTTGTATGTAATGTTAGTCTGGGCATGTACAGAAATACAAGCGGCAAAGTGCTGTTTGACTTGGTTTGGTTCAAAGCTACAGTATGTAATTTGGATAAACTAAGTATATTCTGTGCAGTAGATGTTGTGATATACCATGTCTTACCTACCTTGTCATCCATAGGTGAACATACTTATACAAGTGCTCATTCTGACTTGTAAAAAATAGACATGTTAAAGTGAGTGATATTTATGTTTTGGATTATATGTGGTACAATAATTGTAGCCATTGCTATACTGTACATATGTTTATGTTATTGCTTGAAATCAGTCATTACATCCACAGCTTTTACTCGCCTGTTGACTGTTTGGATGATGAAGGGTTTGATTTACATCTCTGTTCATCATTTATTATAAGAAGAATTCCTTTATAAATAAAGACATTCAAATATTTTCTTTATAAAGTATGTCTTCTTCTCATCAAGGATGAAGAAGAGATGTTAATTAAACCCTCTTTCATCCAAACAGTCAAAATGCACTAGTTTCATTATTCCTTCAGAGAATTCCTTCATTAATGATTACATTTTCTTAGAGTGAATGAAGGAATTCTTATTCTAAACGAGAATGTTCATGCAGGTTCTTCAGGAGCATCTCAGCAGATACCAGCTGTCCATGTGAGATTCAAACCCACGCTCCACTTGGACGTCCAGTTCCCAAACCATGTCGCTTATCGAGGTAGCCACTTGATTCTGAATTCAGAAACACTTCGACTGCACAATGTTCATTGACACAGACAGCAAGTTTTGCATATTTGGTAGTGTTCCAAGTAGACAACTGGACTTATTAAAGATCTTTGAAAACTGTTCACCTCTCATCCAAGAGGCATCTTCAGTTCTAACTGGTGGGAAAGTAAAGGTATTTATCCTCTAAGATTAATACCCAATTAATGGATCGTTAAGCTAGGCTGGCTGATTGTTGGAACCTTGACTTTGTTTCAGATATTTGGTTTCACCACAAGCACTTCTAAAACCCCAAAAATTGGTCAGAAGGCAAACGATCTGTAAGCTTAGCTTAAAGATCCTCTAATTAGGTATTACTCCCACAGAGGATAAATACCTGAACTTTCCTACCAGTTAGTTAGAAGTGACAAAGCCCCTTGGATGACAGGTGAAACAACTTCAAGAATCTTCAACTGGTCCAGTTGCCTACTTGGAACACTCCTGACCTTGAGAGCCTTCACAGACAAGTACAGCATAGTGAATCTGAATCTGTTCCACTGACTGCCCTGGAGATAAGACCCAACAATCTAGAAAAGAGAAAAGGAAAAATAAATGATGAGAGTTAAAAGATTGGTTCTGCCCAATTACAGAAAAACATATTCCACTTACTTTTGGTATTGAACATTAAATGAATAGACAACCAAACATCGTTCTTTGGAATACAAACCCACATAATTATAAATGAATAAAAAATATTTAAAAAAGACAGCAGATATTTGACATGATCACATTTGTCATTTCGGAAATATTGGAGGGGCAAGGACAGGGGCCAGCGGTAATGCAACTTCACAGAAGACATTGCATACATAACAGAGTTCATTCATTGTTTAAATTTTGGGGTAAAACTGCTTTGCTGCTCTGCTTTAAAAATAAAGTAAAATCCTGATTTTAATTTACGTTTTAACTCCTTCCTGCTTCTGTATTCGTCTCATTGAAATAAGCTGATCATGCCTGAACGAAGACAAACATGATTTCCAGATACATAAAATGAGATGCCCAGGTGACACTGTGCAACATACAAAGCTGAAAAATATGAAATTTTGAGTAATGCGAGATAAGTACCACACCGCTTAACTTAAATTATGTGTTACTCTATTTACATTCAGCTATATTTTCATTTTTTAAATCAATTAACGTTGAATCATGAGATCATAAATGTGTGAGAAGTCATACCTCTGTCAGGGAGGTTTCTCTGGTCCAGCTCCTCAGAAGGAAAGCAGGCGAGACCGGTAGTTGACAAAGCAGCGGAACTCATTGGACAAGTTTCTGTTGTGTTTGGGCAAGAAGCTGCACTTTTTTACATCCAGAAGATCTTTGGCGTGATTCTCCATGATGTCTCCTGCAGAACAGAAGACACAAAATCAGCTGATGCTTAATAGGAAAGATTGTTAAGACGCACATTTTGATATATAAAGTTGAAGAAAAATGACCAGTTTCCTTATCCCCCATAAATATTAATCTTGCAGCTACATGGAGCTGAATTTAAAACGTAAAGTTTGTAACTGGATTGGAGGCTACACTGATTTCATTTCCAAAATCAGCACTAGCAACACCTGCTTTGTGGGTGAGACATGACAAACACAGTTTGGTGGTGGTGGTAATGTGGCGGCACCAGGGCTGTTCTTTCTCTCACCTGTGCACAACAACACTTTGCCTTTACTGAGGTGCTTGATGGTTTTGGCCACCTTGGTCAGGCACTCCTCAGACAGGTAGGGAGGGTCGGCCAAGACGATGTCGAAGCTCTGAGGGGACAGGTTCGCCGGTAAAGACAGCGGCTCGTTGTAGTCGTAGAAGATGAAGTCATCCGAGTAGGTGGCGAAGCGGCGGTCATACTCCAGGATCACAGCGGACACCTGGTTAGAACCGTCCACCACACCCTGCTTCAACTTCTGGTACACACTGGGCGCACTCACACACGCTATCCTGAGAGTAAAAAACAACATTAGGACACTCAGAAACAGTGATGGAAGAAGAAAATGGCTCTGTTTTAAAACATCCAGCTACAAGCTTATTAACGGTAGCTGGTCAGTCACAGTCGACATTATTGTGTGGATGGAGTTCTTCGATTATATTTTCAATTACAAAAACATCAAGTTAAATTCCCCACCACTGAGCGTGTGTGCAGATCTGTCCATATATGCGTGTAGTTTTTACCTTCCTCCCTCTCCGGCTTCTCGAATGACCTCCTCAGCTAAACGTGTCGCTGTTTCGTCATTGTACCAGAATTGACTCAACCGCTGGTGGACAGATGGACACAGACAGACAAACCCATCAGAGAGATTTAAAATAAAAAATTAACATCTACACTTACACCTGACCCCCATCATATTATTAGCATAACATGATAGACATATATATAAAAAAAGCTATGAAAACTAAATAATGGGGTATTAAATTAAGTTACACACAAAAATAAAAGATATGTCAAACATTAATAAAAGCTCTCTGACAAATCAACTGATGACCAAAATCAAAACTGAAAATCAGTTTACATTTTGAATATTGGCACAGACAAACACCAATTCAACATATCCTCATTTTACAACATTGCTACTGAATACACCTAGGATGCATTTCTCTGTCTATGGTTCCTGAGTATAGTGAACTTACCCAGTCCTCATCCACGGCCCCCACGGCGTACTGGTCTGATGGTGTGTCGCTTTGATCCCGATCGGAACCGGCCTCCTTGTAAAACTCCTTCAGAGCTGCCAATGTGTGCGCAGACAGTGTAGGGACATCGTCATCGCTGTCACTCATGGCTGAAGGAACAGAGGACGACAAGGGGGAGAAGAGCTATCCTGATTTGAGGAGGAGGGCAGAACACCTGAAAATTCAAAGAGAAGAAACAAATGATAATTGATAGAATCCTGGTTCGGGAAGTGGAGTGCTTTCAATCTGTCATTTACAACGCTTGAGCAAATGTATAGTCGATGATTTTTGCTCCTATGTACATATAGTAACGGCAAACGTATTTTTTTTTTAATATTGTAAGATCATGAAACAAACGGTACAGAATATAATATTACTTGACATTTTAGTATAACTTCTACTGCAAAATTAGAAATACAGGGCATTAAATGCATGTTGAACAGTTTAAATGAGCTGCACCTCCACCAGCAGTAGTATTTACGACGCTTTAACAGGACATTTTTCCTGATAGAGCAGTTTTCGTTATTGATTCAGGCATGTCATTGTATCATCAGGAGTGTTCCGAGTAGGCAACTCGACTCATTTGTTGGAAAGATTTATCTTACCTTATCAAACAAAGTTTTCAGCACTACGTGTGCGGAATTGTAAAAAAAAAACGAAACAAATGCAAGACAAGCTACAGGACACCGTGATACACTGGTGTAAATGAAAATAGTTAGGAGTTTAAACGGGAAAAACCTGCTCTCCAGTGTCCACGCTTACCGCGCTGTTGTGACCATGTATCGAGTCGCGGAATGATGACGTATGACTAAAAGCATGGCACTTGCAATGGGACCAAAATGTCATACCGCGCTGTGTTGGGACTTTGTGACGAGTCGCGATATCATGACGTAATGGCATAAAGTATGGTTGTCGTTGAGGGACCACAAAAGTCAAACGTCGACAAAAAGTCAAAGATGAACAAAAATGTCAAACTTTTTAAATGTGTTAACTTGTTGACTTTTCTCCTAAGTAACCAGTGAAACTTTCATTACAAACTGATAGACGCAGATATACTATTTGTGAGTAAAATTTTGGACTAACATACTTGTACTCGATGTGCATACACACATTTAGTAAGTAATAAGAAATTGCACATAAAAAAAGTAAATGCTTCGATATCTAAGATGATGAATACCCGACAACCTGGATTCCCTTTGTCACAAAAACTATTCAGTATAATCAATGTTTATTAATAAAACAATTAAGAGACATTACAAACAGACACGACGCGTGAAGAAAAATGCAGAGGCCAGAACATTTTATACAATAGGTTTATGTACACTTTTACACTTCATTAACAAAACAGCCATTCTACAATTACCAGGGTGATGCTCTGAATGAGGAAGAATCAGTCTCCAACGTAATGCTTTCCACGAGTGGCTCTGCTCCTTTCAATTTGGTTCGTTATTGCTGTCCTTCAACAGTCTCTGCTTGAATTCCAGTGTGTGCTGAAGAGTGATACGGCCAATGTGCTGCTGTAGAAAAAACATTGTATACTACTGAAATGTTTCTGCTAAACTTTAGAGGCCCATTCCATCTGCCCAGTGGGAGGGGAGCCTCAACATAAAACTACAATCCAACAAAAAAAAAAAAAAAATCCCCCAGCATAAATGTCACAGAGAATGTTGCTCCCGAATTCATACAATGATGAACTCCAACAACTATTCTTGCCATCTCCTGGCATATAAAAAACATTTATTCTGGTATTCCTTTAGTCTTTGAACATACCTTTCTCAAGATTTCTGCTTTGAAAACACACAGATATACATATACATATATGTATACGTGTGTGCGCGTGTATATATATATATAGATATGTACAGCCTTTAGTGAAATGAATCTGATTTTGGTTTCCTGTCATTGCCAAAAAACACCACTTGTGCCCTGTGGTGCAGCAAGCCCAAAGACAGCAAAACTGGGCTATACCTTTGTCGTCACGGCAACATTTCACATGCATGTCTTTTATTTGTATGTTTGTGTGTGTTCGTTGTGAGTGCGTGCATGCATGCCATGATCCACTCACAGACATACACACACGCACACTTTCAAACACACAAATAGAACAATCAACAAAGCAAAGGCACTCTGGGAAGAACTTGTACAACATGGGTTTGTGTATGTGGTACAGTGGAAAGTTAAAATTAAGTGTGTGTGCGCCGCCAAGGCTCCTCTTCCTTCATTTACTAAACTTCACACTGGAAAAACCAAATTTTTCAACGATAGCAACCAATGAGACTATGCGAGCGTGTGCGGGATGGCGGACTCCAGGCACATGAGGAGATGTAGGGGGAGGACAAACCCATCATCAGCCCCAGCTCCGCCTCTAATCATCATGATGATAAGCGCTCCTACGCTTTAATCCAACAGGGCAGGAACCTTTTGAGTACACCTGCTCTGCAGTTCAGTCTCCATGGTTACCACCTCATCATCAAATGTGTCAATCATGCAAGGGTGGGGCAGGGCAGAAGACGACGGGGAGGAGCAGGTGGGGGTAAGGAGTTGGAGAGGGGAATAAAACCAAAAACCCAAGAAATTGGAGATGGGGGGTCAACATTCAGGCACGAGAAGGATTCCCCAACAGGTGCAGAGACAAAGAGGTCCTCAGAGCTGTCTCTTTTACCCATAGTTCAGAGGGATGAAATTGGATTGGGTTTCATTTCAAGGTGATGAATCGAGGCAAAGGTGGTTTCCAGTGGTTATTTCACGCAGAGCAGGCCGCCCACGTTGGCCACAAACTCCTCCAGGCTCTTGAGGAAGGCGACCTTCTGCTTCCGGTCCATGGTGGGCGGCGTGCTGCTGGCCGTCAGCGTGTTGAAGGCATCGGCTAGCCGCTGGTAGATGACGGCGTCCCTTTGAGAGGAGAGCAGAGTCTCCACCAGCTCAGAGTACTCCGCCTGACAGAGGAGAGCGACACACCATCAGATCAAGGCCAAATAAAGGAAAAGCTCAACAGATTTCCATAAGCTGCAAATTAGAGACTAGACTTCACATTTTAAGTGTTGGTTTTTGCGTGCATTGATTACAGATTTAATTTAAATCATTTTATATTTGCGTTTATAGTTATAGTGGAGAACATTTTGGGATTAATGTTTAAAAATGTATATCTAAAAATAGGACATGCATTGGATGAGAGTATGTAATGGTTAATCTAACATTTAATTCATTAACCATTAGAAAGGACCTGTGTTTTTACAGATTAGACACTAGAGGGCGTCTACACTCACTTTAACAAAACTTTTGTTTGGAGGCAGCTCAGACCTCACATCTTATTCAATATAGACATGTGACACTTCATGTCAAGTTAACTTTTCTTTAAAGCATATAGCCAAAATTGGTGGCCAGCATTTGTCATGCTGCGTTTAAAATTTACTGTAAGAAAAACACAGCGACCCTGCTGTTAGTAACATAAATTAGACAGCAGCAGTGAATCCTGGCCTCAAGCTTCCCAACAAAACCAACAGGAAACTTCCACATAATTCAGCTTTTTACCACTTTAAAAACATGATCTCGACCTGCAGATAAAAAAAATTGAGCAAATAGGGCGCTGACAAAAAATAAATAGCCACTATTCTTTGTTTCCAAGATGATTCAACTGCTATCCACTGCTCATCTTTATATATACAGATTCCAGCATGTCATCTATTACTCACCTGGTGCAGGCACACGAGTGTGTAAAGAGCTTCTCCTGCTGCCACTGTCATCTCCGTGTTGTGTTTTTGCAAGACCAGCATGTCAAACACCAACTGAATACGGAGAGAGCAGTTTGTGATTTGTACAATTTGAAATTGTCTTTATTCATGTCTATGTTGCAGTCAGTAGATTTGTTTTTGGTTAAATTGTTTCTCATAAACGGCAAATAAGCAATGTAAAGCGCTTGAGTGGTCATTCCAGACTAGAAAAGTGAGATATAAGTGCAGACAATTTATATTTGCACGTTTGATCCTAGAAACACACACAGCCAGGTGGGTGGTTTACCTTGAGGAAGTGGCGGGTGGCGATGAAGAGAGGTGTGTCCTTCTCCTGGTTTTTAGCGCACTGTTCAGCCAGGGGAGACAAAGCCTCCAAACAGAGCTGGCTGATCTCTGAACTCATCCTGAGAAAATAAGTTAAGGAGCAGAAGCTGAACACCAGTGAGCAGTGAGCTCATAGGGTAGTACCGGATTCAAAAAACATTTGTAACTCATTAAATTGGTATAGGCTATGAATTGAATATAGTGGGAGGATACGCTGTCATTCCCAGCTCCAGGGAAAACATGAGGCTCTTGAAGAGGTCTTCCGGTAGCAGTGGGATCTTTTCTGGGAAGATCTCACAGATGAAAGTGATGAGCTTGTAATACTGGTTACACAGAGAGGGGAACTGGAAAACAACAAGGACGGCATGAGTGTGAAATGTCTAAACTGGGCCACAATTGGGATGAAAAAAATACACCAAATGCAAAAGGTAAATCACGAAACAAAACGTGTAGTTTTACCTTGAGCAAATCCTGAGACATGAGTGGAAGAACAATATTGACACCATAAAGCACGACATCCGCTGCTGACACCGTCCGATTGGAGGCTGGTGTTCCCTGGTCTTGGTTTCGAAACACCTCGTCTAAAACATACAACAGGTAAAAGTACATGAATACTCGAGCAAGGATAAGGTAGAGTCTGTCTAACGATGGATTTCTTTCTCTTTTTAGGGACCATTCAAACCAGAAAACATGGAGAACTGACCTGTGTCACTGAAGTCGATGAACTCTTTGGAGAGCAGGTTGGTGAGCAGCTCCATGATGAGCAGCAGGTCCTGGTACTGGTCCTCCTCAGCTGTGGCGTCACACCGCTTCCTACCCTGGTTGTTTTTGGAGTAGACTTGCAGCAATGTTAGACACGCCTCGTACAGCTTCATAGACTTGGTCTGAGTGAGGAGAAAACAACGTGTCAAAATAAAATAAACTCAATAAATGTATCTTCAATCGTATTCCGTAAACATATATTTTGTAAATGTCATTGTTTTCGATGAAGAAAATAGAAGTAAAGCATAAGGCAGATTTTTCTTCCCCATGTACAGTACATACATTAATGTGTTCTTGATTTGCACATTAACTCACCTCTCCCAGGTAGCAGATCTGCTTGTGAGCCACTTCCACAAAAACCTCGATAATGAGGTTGATTGTCTCTGGCGTGTTGCTGTAAACCTGCACAAAAAAACAAAGCCCCATGTCCAAAATCAGACTACATTTGTCGCATCTACACACTTACAGACTGATCACAAACAAATATACACGGACAATAGTTTTAAATCCTCTGCCATTATAAGTAACTCGAGAGAGGTGCTTTAAGCTTTGTTTAAACTGCAAGAAGGGTTTCGTGGTCTTCTCCGCTCTTACCTCCATGAGGCCGATGCAGCTGGACAAGAAGTCCATGAGGAAAGAGAAGAGCGACGCCACATTGTCGATCTGGGTGGCCTCGGCGATGCCGCAAAGCGCCTCCAATGTAGCGACAATTTCCTGTTTGACAGCTTCTTCCTGGCTGATCTGAGCGAAGTTCTCTTGGTTAATGAGGTTGAGGAAACGCTGCTGAAGAGGGTGAAGCACCTGGATGGAGAGACAGGAAGTTACGAGATCATTCAGAAACTAATCAGTCAATCCTTTAATAGGCCTGTGTTGTGTTTTCTCTATTACTGTGCCCTGTTGAGTTTTTTCCCCAGTAAGACAAGAAAAACAACTGGAAGATTTAAAAGTCCATTGTTTTTTCATAGTTTTAAATCAGTGGCAGACTACTGCTGCAAAGTGGCAGCAAAACAGACAAGAACTTCTGACGGGTATTATCCCTAAACTGAGTAATGTGAACTTGCGGTTTTAACTGAGCAACTCGCATATTTGGTATTTAATGCGTGTAAGTAAAGAGCAGTAATCTGAAGATCTGATCTCTCCTCTTCTTTCTCCAACAGTTAGATCCAAGTGGAGCAGAGCAGCTGTGTGATTCAACAGCTGCTGTTTCCATCATACTACCCCACCCCCACCCCCACCCCACCACCACCACCACAACGACTCTGGAGTCATTGTGGCTTTACGCCTCCATTTACTACTGTCAGCCTATTAAAACAGAGGCCTCCAGGATCAAGACAAGGGATCATGTTATACAAACGAGACAAAGACGGGACAGGGGAATCTTATCGAACGCATCGATCACTCGTAATCCGTGTATCAGACTTTGGGTCTGTGGGGCTCTGTAACTCTGAACAGGATTTCTTGCTTTCTGGGTTTCACGACTGTGGAGATGTTAATGCAGAGTCTTGTTTTATTAGTCTGACTTTACCAAACAAAATAAAATTAATTTCACAGTCCCATGGTGCACCCATCATCTTAAGCGCAGTATTGCAAAATATCAAATTTTGAGGCATATTTTTCTGATTAGTGTTTAGACAAAGGTTTTACAAATATATATATATTTTTTATTATCTATTTAAATTATTATTTATTTGTTTAATTAGTAGTTTATCATTGTGAAGAGAATTGTGATAGTAAATCAGTTTTCGTTTTTTTTGGATTTATTGTTGGATCTGGCAGATGTTAAACTTTATATAGAAATGACAATATACACAATATAACAAAGCCAGAGCTAACAACTTCAAATTTCTGTTTTATGAAATGCAACACTGTCATACTTAAACAAATTGAAATAACAAACGTAAGCAACCATACAAAGAGCTGGGAGCAGATAATTTTGCATTTTATCCTGGTTTAATTCTGTGTTGATTTCCTATGATCATTATTTCAGCCTTAATTTTTTGGGTAACTGTTTACACGTTACCTCAGCCCAGTATTGCTGTTTGGTGTCCGAATCCATGTGTGCAAAGCCTCCTAGGACCAAAGCCTTCATCAGGGACCTCTGCACAGAGCTGGACAGCAGGTGAAGGGGTGGACTCCGAGTGGCAAACTGTTTTGCGAGGTTCCACCAGCTCTCGCACTGCACCACAATGTTTGCCCTGAACAGACAGACAGACTCATCATATCCAGCTACATGTAGCTATACTCCTGTGAAAAGGGCCTTTCATGTTTTCCTTTTACCGATATTAAATATGTTTCTCAAAACACAACGGACACGATCCAAAACCTTTCATAAGCGAACCCATTATTATGTTATTATTCTTTATTTTATAATAATATAATGGAGAGTTTGACATAGTTCAAGGAAAGAGGTATGTTTTTCTTTCTATATTATATATATTATTTTAATATAAACTGTTGTTCTGTGTCTTCTTCCACAAACCTAATGCTACAGAAAGGCTGTAACTAAGCAATATATTCATTAGTTAATCCACACATAATTGTTTCAATTAATTGGTTCATTGTTTGCACTTCATAAAAACAAAGGTTATTCTCATTCAAAGTCCAATGTGATGTATTGATTCAGCAGAGTTTACCGTTACAAAAGTCTGATTAAAACCAACATATTCACACCTGACTCCACAATAATTGATGGATTATTAGTTGCCCACTTATTCCTGCAGCTGAACACCAGTGTCCTTACCTCTCCCTCTTCTCTACCAACGTCACCAGCAGCTCCACGGTGTCGTTGGCGAGTTCAGCCTCGGAGCTCCACACAGACAGATTGTTGATCACCTTCTCCAGAAGATATCCCACAATCCACTGGGCTCCCTCTGTGTCTGCACCAAACGCTGTGCTGAGGGGGATGCTGATCTGAGGAAAAACAGAAAAAACGCTATTAAAGGCCTTATTGTATTTTAAAGAATGTGCCATGGCTGGAATTTGAGAGGGCTGTGGGACTGGGTGAACATATGTTTCAGAGGGGGGGGGCAACAGAGGGGCAGAAAGCCTCATACCTGCTCGTAGAGCTTCTCATCCACCAGCAGGTACGTCTTGGCCCAGCGTCTGAGGAACCATACAATGTCCTTCCCCATCTGCGGGCTCAGCAGCCCAGTCAGACTCGCTCTAGTCGCCCTAGACTCAACCTCTGATGTGCGCAATACTGCCGACAGTAACCTAAGAAAGAAAAACAGCAGAGCAAGTGTTGTTGATCCATGTATGCATGAAGATGAATACACACACACGTACGCACACACTATAATGAAGGACAAAGAAACGGAGGGCTTAAAGCAGCTTATGTGCCCCCCACCTCAGCCGAAGACAGTGCATACTGTTTGTGGAGAACAAAACGACATTTACGGGCCCAGGGTCGACCGCTTAGTGAATGGAAATATGATGCTGCAATCCTCTGTCATTGCACACACAAACTTAAACGATGAAAAAAAATACTAAATGACCTTCAACAGTATTATTGTCGTCACCATGGTTATCTGCGTGCACACACACAATCAAACAAACCCCAACAACCATGAGCAGCTCAAAGTCAGATCAGGAATTAATTGTTGTTATATAACAGAAGCTCACCCATAACAGCAACTACACACTTTGTGTCATAAAGTCTTTTTTTTCTGCTGATGTATTTTTAGAGACATATTTCACTCTGATGTTAAAGACCAACACAGGGATTAATCTATTGTGAGCCAATGATGTTTAATACCAGAGCAGCATCATAAAAACAACCTTGGAATGCAGCAACAAGAGGTTGTAATAATAAAGACATATATGTCCTCTTTAGAAACAAGGCCTGAAATACGATTTTAAAGTCAGCTACCTGAGCAACTCATTTTGAAGGATTATTTAATGAATGAGTCAATAATTCAGTTATAATACGAGTAAATATCAATCATGGGTAATATGAATGTCCCTATTATTGCTTGATTTAATTATTTGTTATATGAAATGATGTCCGGATATATAATTAGTATTGATTAAGAGGTTGATAAATTGGTGTTACGACCCGGCTTGGAGTTCTTTGTGTATATGCAAAACAGGATGTGCCAACACTCGGATGGGATTGGCTAAGAGAAGCGGGTGTTCCTGATTCCTAGCATCTTGATTTTACTGCACAGACTCTGCAGCTTTTCACTGACTGATCCTACAGATGGTGTTTGAGTGCGAATGTGAGGAGACTAACCCACCTTTAGCTTTAGGGGGCAATAACTGACAACACATGGGAGTCTGCCCTGGGTGAGTTTTATGGGGGTCTGACTGGTTAAGTGAGAAGAACTTGCACACCCTCCAAGGACTGCTGCACAATATGAAGAGCTATCTTATCTGATACGACAATGGGACTGCGGTTTGTCCGAACCTCAATTCAACCGTATCCTGTGCAGCATTCTTCAACACTTAAACCAAATTCCTAGGTCGGTATAAGAGAAGTGACTTATGTATGTTAAGGGAGGCTAAAATAAGAGTATACATATTTTCTCGGTTTCTAGATTCGAGCAGTTAAGTCTCACCTTGTTGCCTTTAAGTAGACTCATATGCCAAGAAGTCTTCAATACAAATTAAATCAAATTTTGCTTAGAGTCATTAATCATCTAATAGTTAGAATAATAGTGACTGTCAAAAATAACTATTACTAGTTGATTTTTTTTAATGCAAAACAGGATGTGCCAGCTCTCTGATGGGATTGGCTATTTGAAGTGACTGTTCTTGACTCTTAGTTGATGTGCATTGTGGTTTTAATGTCAGACAAGGTCCGCTCCAATCAGGACGCACATTAGCTAGGAGTCAGGCCCACCCACTTCTCATAGCCGAACCCATCAGAGATGGCACATTGTGTTTTGCATAAACACAAAAAACTCCAAACTAACAAAATTAGGTACAAAGGATGAGGTTTACAGTCTAGGGCGTTAACACCAAGCATTAGCATTAAAACAAAACAATAGCATGTGACTTTATGTCTTATACATTTCACTTAATGCTGATGTTAAAACATCAGGAAAAACAAGAAAAAAACGATAATAATAACAGTCTTAGTCTAACTTTCATCTCACCTGATGACTGAGTCTGTGCGGTTGCATCCTGGTATGGAGGAAGCCTTTTCGCCCGGCGAGCCCAGGATCTGCAGCGTTGTGTTGATGTCCACCTCCGTCGAGTGTTTGATGGAGAACTCCATCACCTCCGAGGGGATCAACGGAGTTTCCCCCTGAGGGTCGTCTGCTAACAGATACCCTTCAAAGACAGGCGCAGACGAAAACTGTCAAAAGGCATGTCCAGTTCTGATGAGTTAAGGGTTTACCAACATTTTAAACCAAACCTTGTCATGAGTATCCAGTAGAGCAGTTTTTAATTTGTTTTTGTGTTAATCTGTTCTTTCATTTTTCTCTTCTTTTTTCGGCATTAATACATAATAATAATACAATTAGCTGTTATTAACAGCTGTAATGTATTTATGTATCAAGCTATGTCTCAAATTAAATATGAAAAAATTACTTTCATAATCCCCTCAGAAGTAGTCTGGTCTGTTTTTAAAAACACAATTGTCAATTTTAAGTGTTTTCTTGTCCTTTACTATATTCCCAGATCAGTAAAGAAAAAAATCTCAGCTTTAAAGTAGTTTGGAAAAATAGTCCACATAGGTCAAATTAAGTAAATTACTGGGAAGAAATTCGGAGTAGAGCTTTGAACCCTTTAATGATGCTGATTCATAAAGTATTTAATTCACCCAAAGTCACATAATTGGGTGCAATTCAGTTGACTAAAATCAGTTAAAAACAAATACATAACTCAATGGAATAGTCATTCGCAAACACTATAAAAAAAAAGCCACATTCCAATATATTAGAACATCATACGGCTTTTAATTAACTAACCGTTTTAAATAATATGAAACCTAAATTCTAGCCAAAAATTTTTAAATTTTGTGACAAAGCCTCAAAACTTTACTCTACAATTTACTGTCCACAATTAAGTGTAAAAAAAAATAATATTTTATTTAATCTTTTACCTCTGTAATAATTTACGTTTACTCTGGTCATTTTAAGTGTGCTTTATAAATGAACTTGATTTTGATGATTTTTGTATCGTACAATACAATTATATTGCCTTGTCATGTAGTAAATAATCATTACTGCCACTTGGGAAACCCATATATACAGTATGTACACCAAGATCAGTAGTATTCTTCATACTGTACATATATAAATAAATGTCAAATCTCAACCTTGTGGCAAGTGTGATGAAATAAACTGCAAAAAAAACATATTTTAAGTATAAAGATGGAAGCATAATCAGAAACTTTAAAATGTGGAGGAAAAAAATCACAAAGTCTCAACTCTCTAATGTGTCAGCCTAGGAAATTGGCAGTAAGATCAGACAACCGCTAAATATTATAAAAGACACAAACAAACAACGTGTAGTTTAGTTCGTCTGCTGACCTGAGACCAGTATGAGCCAGTGGATGTCCTCATAGAGGTCGTCCAGGTATTTGCGGTCCATTGAACCGGGGTCAGACGTGGCCATAAGCTGCTGCTGCGTCCTCTGCAGTTGACCGTGCAGCCGTGTCACCCGGTCCTCCAGCAGGCTGCAGGATGAGGTCAACATACAAATGTCAAACTCCAAATCCCTTTAAACATACGGTTATGAATTGAATACACTGCAATAATTAATAGATCTTTGCACATTTGAGTAGGAGAAGAAATGTCTGAACTGTTCCACTCTGCACCATGTATTAATAATCAAAATTCTTGCTGTGCATTTACCTTGTGAGAAGGGGGATACAGTGGTCGGCGGCCACACGTCCCAGCATGCCTATGCTTGACAGCTGGTCTGAGAAAAGCTCCCTGTCGTCTTCCTGTAGCTCATTGATCTCTTCATCTTCATGAGATGATATGCCATTCACTGACTGAGGGGTGGGGAGGTGAGGGGTCATGCAATATCAAACAATAAGTTAGCCTATCAGGAGGTGGGGAATGGAGAGCAATTGCAACGAGGATACTGATATAAAAACCGTAAACAAACAATTATCAAAGTTAACAATTAAGCAGATCCAGGATTATATGAATCTTCAAACTTTAGAAACTGGCCACAACAAATTGCACAGTATTTGCCATAAAAAAACAGTAAACATAGCTATAAAAGCAAAATGCATATTCCTACCAGGTTGCGTGTGCCATCCGGAGCAGCGATGTGACACTGGATATATGAGTTGAAGACCTGGATGGCCGGCTGGACAAAGCAGCCACGGGGGAAATGCTCCTCGTCCTGGACAAGCGTTAGCCAGGACTCGAGCAGCTTGTCGTAGGCCTCCATGTAAATCATGTCATCCTTATCCAGCTGAGGTAAAGTAGAGCACATAAATTTTAGCATGTCAAGAAAAAAAAAAAAAAAAAAGATAAGGAAAGAAAAAATCAAATCATTGATTATTGGAAAATCTCCTGTTTTCTTTCGTCATAAAATTTCACGAAGTGGGGAAAAAAAAAAACAATAACTACAAAATATATGTTTACAAAAAGCATGGCGTGAGAGTTCACAGAACTCCAACTCCTTTGGGTTTGTAACCCAGGAAGAACCTTAATGTAACACATGATGTAATGAAATGGATGGAAGACAATCAAAGCTACGATGGGCAGATGTGATTACTCACCACCTCCTCCAGGGCGGCACTGCGTCCGAACGAGCAGGTGAGCAAAGTGAGGCAGTTGATGAAAGAGGTGAAGAGCTCGCTGGGCAGTGCTGTTAAAATACTTCGGGGGAACATGGTGATCAGATTGGAGATGATATTGGAGATGCCCACTGCCTCAGAGTCCTCGATCTCAATCCTAGGAAGGCAGATAGTGAAATTTGGCCTAAAGATTAATTCTGAATGAGATTCCCCAACACTAAAATAATAAACAAAGCTCTAATAATAATAATAATAATAATAATAATAATAATAATAATAATAATAATAAACAAAAATCAAATAGAAAAACAGTATTGATCTCAAAGTTTAAATCCATCTGCCACCGGCATTTATGTTCAGCAGTTAAAATCAATTCCCCACTCTTGAAAGAAAAGGTTAAGTGGAATCAAACATTTCAAATCCAAACCCGTGCTAGGGCCTGAGGAAGGACTCTTTCCACTCTCCCCCATGAGGCTGAGGCTAAACCGGGGTCATTTTCCAGTTTACGCGCTGGTGACGGCGGTTTGGAAACAGCCATGAAAATTGATCCTCAACCGAAACCCGTGGGCTACTTGACCCTTGAACAGTTTTCCACAGCTGCATCGGAGGTTATTTTTATGGCATTTCTGTGTCATAGTAAAGAACACAGTTAGAAGTGGGAGAATTAAGGACTGTAATTACACTTCTCATTTTAAAGTGAGTTTTATATCATATCATTTAAGGGAACATTACGTTCTGAATTCATCACTATCTGGACAAATGAAATCACAGCACCTGTATAATGAACGTGAAGAGATACCAAAGGGTAAATTGTCAAAATTGAGACAGCCAAGAGAATAAAAGGCTTAAGTTAAAACAAAATGTGTTTTATCAGGCATCAAGTGTTAAACAAAACCTTAGGCCCCGTCTTGCCCCATAACACACAATTAATGGCAAGCACAACCCAAATTTGTTACTTTTACACACAAGTCATTTCCCAAACCAGCACCTACATCTGAGAGTGCCCATGGCCATGTGGGCCTTAAAATTAAGTGTGGCAGACATATTGTTCCTGAATTGTGAACTTGAGGCAGCGGGAAGCGATTGCACAATTGGCTGATTCTTCTTCTCTTCATCTGGTAGATCCACTAATATTAATTGCAACATGCCACAGTGCATGGGTCCGTGTCTTTTAAAAAGGGAATGGGGGCTGCGTATTGTTTATTGTATTACACGCTCCTTTTGATCCATGTGCCTGGTGTAGTGACCTATTTTTCCACCGCTTAACTAGTAAAAAATTACAAGAAGCGACATTTCTGAAGAAGTTCAGCAGCCCTAAATGTTGTATTTTAATTTTAACCGTGCAGAAAAGTAATGTATAATTAAGGTTGTAAATCATATCAATCCAGACTTCAAAGTAAAGATCAAAACCAAATCTAATGAGATAACAATTCAGAACCAATGAAAAGCAAACTGGAAAAGGTTTGGAATTTATCCAAAGAATGTGTAGTTTTCCCATTCAATACATTCTTTATTAACAATGTGCCTCTTTAGTTGCAATAAAGCAGGGAAACTCTCTAATCACACTGTTTTAAGAATATTGTACTGATGGACGTAAAAAATCCCAAAAATATGTCCCAAAAAATATCCCTGACCTACTTGGCCTACATAGGTTAAACATGGTCATTGGAGTATTTTAGTTTATAAAATAAAGAATAATATTGAATAAAAATAACTTTACTGGGATTTTATTTGGGTAATTGAAATGTGATGTTAAGATAAAGAAGACTTTTCTATTTGAGATTTCGATTTTGAATAACATTTTACATACACTGATACGATACATCAGCAACTCAGCACATCTTTAGGCTGTTAAAATACCATTTGGAGAGGGAAGACTCTGCAGTCAGAAAATGCATCTAACGCAAACCTGCCACAGTTTAATATGAACAAGTCTTCTATTAACCCATCGACAAAAAACAACACCTATCAAGTTTTCGATCTATTTATGTCTCCTTTTTTTCGGTTGCCTTTGATGCCCTTGAAATAGCAAATGTCTTAATCCTGACTTTGTATTTGAACTGACACACCTTGCCACAGTCAGTAGGGAGAGGAACACTGCGAGAGGGAGAGAGAGGGAGAGAGAGGGAGAGAGAGAGAGAGAGAGAGAGAGAGAGAGAGAGAGAGAGAGAGAGAGAGAGAGAGAGAGAGAGAGGTTGCGCTAACCCCTATCAGATGGAGTTAAATTGCAAGCAGAACTGTTCAATCACTGCAGATCGGCCATCCCTCCTCGCATGGTTTTCCGATGAGGCAATTGGAAAAAAAGGCTCCAAGAATAGGTGATTACAGATGGAGCAGGAGAGGAGTGAAGAGAGAGCCTGTGAGTCAAGAGAACGAGAGAGAGAAAGACCCCTGCCCTGGGAATCATGTGCTCCGTGTGCAAAGCTGGTGTGCACACTGAAATGTGTGCGTTATTTATACATGGGAGTGTGACTCCTTGATTCAGATCAGAACCATGCCGACTACACACCCACAAATGAACAGAAAATACTTCCACTGTACTTACTGGACCTAAATAATCCTCTCTCCTAGTCCCTCACATTCACGTAGGTACAGTTCCCATGGACGCCACTATTTCTGGAACCTCGACTCAACGTATACTTTTTTTTCCTACACTTAAACTTCTATACACTCAAAACTTTGGTCTCTGAAGGAAACATAAATGCCATACTATGTGCACCAACCGATCGCCTAATGTGCCTAATGAGCAGTTGGTTTGCAACACTAACTGCTGCACACACAGTGATGTAAGAGTAGACAAAAGCTTGAGCAGAAAGCCAATCAGTGGAATTCCATTCATCGTTATCAAGAGTAAATGTTTTTATGGCTCGTAGTCGATTCAGGACTGATAACACCCCATCAGAAAATGTGGGTGACAAATCATCGATTTCGAATGTCTCACTGGGCAAGCAGCATTTCCAAAGCTTCCCTCTGACGTGGCTACAATAATTAAGGAATCTTCTCACAGTATGTAGAAAAAATGAAGAAAAAGATAATTAAATTAAGGAATCTTAAAAATATATATATATATATATGAACACTTTAAATTTTCGTTTACACTTACTAGAGAAATGATATTTAAATGTTAGCTTCATTGGCTAATATAAGAATAAGCATCTATTAAATATTCCGAAAATGATGTAAATACTTTCATTTTTATAAGTTGAAGATACAAAAAAAGTTATCTTGGAAATAATAGCTGTGAAGTCAAAAATCTAAGGTTCAAGATTTGAGTTGCTATAAACCTGAGCTTATTCAATTTCAATTTATTGAAGATAAGATCTGATACCGTGTTTCTGAAGAGCTATGGTAGCAAAACCCTTTAAGTTAAAGTTCAGTTTCAACAATAAACTCTAAAATTGTACCTGTCAGTAACAGTCACCTCACCCTGCTGCTAAGGGCAGAGCAGTAATTGGTTTTAATGCATCTACCTGGAGACCAAAACGCACACCGATTCCCTGCACCACACACAGGAACGATCAATAACCTACAAACAGCTGCCTGTGAGACCCGCCGCAGGCCCATAACGTCTTTTAGCACAAGATCACAAATGCCATTTCCTCTGCAAACAATGCCTATGGCTTCTTCATTCCAAAGCAAATGTAATGTCGATAAACCACATCACTTACGAATCCCCTCGAGATAAAAATATAATGTCTGGTTGTTAATAAAATGGACCATATTTGGCTTCATTAGGGTTCCTATGGAGAAGTAAAAAGATAGTGCATGGCCTACTTTGGCAGCGACTCCCTGAAGTCAGACGAGACAGGACAAGATTGAGTGTCAGATTATTCCTGCTGGACAAAGGCTTACTTCTTATTGAAAGCTCAAGATAACTTCACGTCAGTCCGAAGACCACAGTGACACCTGTGTGGAATGTGATGGCCACGGTAGAAAGGCTGAAAAGTGTATGAGGGAAAATTGGCTTTGAGCTGAGCTTAAGGGATGAGAATTATTTTCTTTGCTCAGAACACCCATGTTCAGTGCAATGGGATTTTCAGCTAAATAAATTGTGCTGAACCCCCCGAATAGACACCATTTATTCCAGTGGAAACCTATTGGCATGTTGACGCATCTGCAGCTTCATGAGTAATGAAAATGTTGTAATGCTAAAACTTGTGCACGAATGAACAATTTTTTTGCCTCCAGGCTGAAATTAAAAAGCATCTCAAAAGAACAAAAGCCCCGACGGGACCTCCTTTTTTCCCATGATTCAAAGTACATTTATTTCACATTTGCCTTTCACATCAGTTTTTTTGTTTTCCTCCTGCCTTTATTAGAAAGAAAATTGCAAGGCTTAACTTTGACTGAAATATAGTAATCTTCAGTTTCTTTAAATACTTTTCTGAACCATGACTTTCCTCAAAATATCCTGACGTACTTGCATTTGTGTGCATGATTCCTTTTTATGTTTTCCCTTGAATCTTCAAATGATATTTGTAACTTCTCTGCAAAAACACTTCAATATAAATCATTTTTTTCAAATATATATATATATATATATATATATATTTTTTTACCACAATGCTTATTGAAGAGTAAAATATGGATTAATGCAACATTTTTTTGTATACCGTTATCAAGAAGTATCACAATATAAAAAACATTTAGATTAAATTGCCACTAAAGCAAACAAAAAGAGAAATCTGTAGACATGGCCTCTAGTTTTCTAACTGTTACGAGAGTGGATTTTACTGGATGCAGATCATTAAACTCTGCAGAGTTTCAAGCTGGAATTGGGAAACTTTCATCGGGGTCAGGCAGCCCATTATTAAATTACATGGGAACAATTGTAGAACTCATGCACAGTTCAGTATTTACCAGTGTTTTTAATGGTTGCTAGTGTTTTTACCTCTGGATGAAAACAAGATCTCTCTGAGAAGAGTGAATGCATAATTTCATCCACTTTGACATAAATTTGGTTTTAGAGGCGACTGGGAAACATAAGTTCTCGGTTAAATATATTTGTTACAGAACTACAAGAGAAACCCTTTCCTCCTCAGTCAATTTCCTATAGAAAGTGCAGATGCTACAATCAGAGGCCAGTAAAAATACAGACTCAACATGCAATCGCTTCCAGTAAATAAAGCAGAGATGGCCCAGTCTGAGTCACTGACAATCCTGCTGATGTCTGTCACCAGCCCTTGTTGAGTCTTAGAATCTAACAAACACAAAATCCTTGAAATATTGGAGCAGGATACAAACACCTACCGAGACTGTGGCCAAGGATAAGATAGCATTACATTTACTTTCGGATCCCACAGTTTGGAGTCTACAATATGCAGTTAAATGGACAGCTGCAGTAATATAGATACATTTTCTTAAAAAAAAAATAAGATCTGTTCGGCAATTTTCTATTATGTTCAGATTTGTCTGGTTAATAATAAAATATTTTCTTTATTGATCCAAATAAAATAATAAATTCGATTTTATTCAAAAAAATAAAAAATTCCTATACCGCAAATCAAACAAATGTTTAAAAACGTAAAAAAAAAAGGTTTGGAGAGAACACACATTCGGGACTTGACTGAGATTTGATAAAAACCCCATCGATCTGCTTTCCATTTCCAACTGTTTATATGCTAGTATCTATATCTCAATGCCAGCATTAACACGCCTAACAGTGATACATTTCCAAGCACGGTTGCACCTACCCGTTAATCATGCTCAGCAGGCCTTCCACCAGGTGAGCGAGGTATGAGACCTGGGCGCTCTCGTCAGGGAAGATGGGACCATGCATGGAGGCCAGCTGGGCCAGGCACTGCAGGGAGTCCTGGGCCATGTCCGAGTCCTCCCGAATCTTCCTGTGTACCTGAAGATAAAAAGGAAATGCTTTTCATCATGCATATTTTTTCCGTTTTTTTTGCGGGCATCTCTACAAGTAAATGTAAGAATTGGTATGGACTGTTGAGTCCAAAAGAAACCAGCAGGTACTTTGCATAGCTCAACACTGGTGGAAATAAGTACACCAGGGGAAGAAAAAAAATTCTGGCAGGCTTAAAATATGTGGAAAACCCCTGCACTCCGTCACTTTTAACAAGCACAGATGGTTTCACTTTTGTCATCTTGCCCACCTGCATCATGAAGAGAGACAACAAGGATTGGAAAAGGAGAAAACATCAGTTTTCTTCAATTCTCCCCCATTCCTTATTGGATGAGGAGGGAATGCGAAACTGACAAGAATTGTGGTTCGGGTGAGAGTATCAAACCACCTGCACGTCTGCAAGACATCTGAGCCCATATTTTCATGAAGGGACTTACAACCCCTGAAATGCTCAGAGAAAAAACACTTTCTATGCTTACAGGGACTGAGAGGAAATTACAGGGCTGAGGTTAAAGAGAATAATTATTTTCTAGATTACGGGAGAATAAGCACAAACATCGAGTGAGTTGTGTTTTTTAAATAATGGTGTCAGCTTTGGAGTATGGGTGTGCCAAGCCATCTATTATGGCTCCGCGGCACGTTGTAAGAATTACTACCAGAGCAACAACCAGAGCAACAACTCTGTCAGTCTGTCATTTACACATTTATATTAAAGCGTATTTCTTTGAGCAAAACATTTGAATCAAGGCTGAATTTGTTTTGATAATTAGTGGTGTCTCAGACTCTATTTACATATTGATTTTCAAATTTTGAAGGATGTCAATATTACTGGTTCCGTATTTAAATGCAGCACTAAAGTCTTAACTAAAGGAGCCGAATAAAGGTAATTGATGTTAAAAGCCAAAAACGTTTCTCCATCCACAAGATGAACTTGAAAAAAGCAGGTAAATAGGTCTTACCTCATAGAAAAACCTGAACCCTTCAGTAATCAATTGTGATTACCAACAGTAATATTCTCTTAGTTTGCAGTCACACTAGTCTATGATAACTATTAATTAAATAACTTTATATCACATCTTTTCCCAACTAATAGATAGCGTTTACAAACTGTACACAAAATCCATCGTGCCAGTTCCGCTTGCAGTTTATAGAAGTATTACATCTACTGACCACAACCACATACAAAAACATTTCTAATAAACGTTACTGTGACAAGGAGGAAAAATATTCACAACCTTTGTAAATTTAACTTGAGGCTTATTATAGTTTCTAAGGCTTTTATGAGAGTCAGGCCACCCCATCCAAATACTGTGTGGGGAGAAAAAAAATGCATCTTTAAGATGCATTGAGCTGAGCTTAAGATACTTCTTTTTTTGATGGCCACATCTAAATTAAATTGCAGGGCAAATGTCTACGACTGAAACATAACAGTAGGCCACAAAAGAAAAAGGTGAACCTGCCTCATCAAAGAATATCAGCCGATACCCGGCAGGAAAAATACTCACTGGTATAACCCACTACCCAGCAAGCTGTTGCGTAGCAAAATGGCGTGATGACTTTTTTTCAACACGTCTATCTTCAGACACCGTGACACCGGTCTGAAACAAACAATCCCCCTGCTCATCCGAGTCCACACACCTCCTCACATCAAACTCGGGGAGCAAAGATCTGTTTAAGTCGGTCTCATCCCAGCCATGAGCTGCTCAGTTGTTGGATCGTGGGGTTTGTCCGTGCTGAGTTTTCACACTGTGGCAAGGCGAGAGGCATTATGGGTTCCGACTGTGCACACACAAAAAGACATACACACACACACAGAGACGAGGTTTGGGAAGCAACAGCTCTGCGAGTCATCACAGCTCCTCAGCAACATGTGTTTCCACTGATGGCACTATGTGGACGTCTGGAGCTCGGCTGCCTTCCACTCCTGAGCCGAGGCTCTCCTCCCAGCAGGTCCGAGCTCTTTTTCTCTTTCTCCGTCCCCACCGTCTCCTTAGCCGTCATCTTCTTAAATCCAGACTATGCAGTTCTGTACCGGCTCCACACACAATGCCTGCAGATAGCAAACTTTCAACCTCCCCCTCTCTCTCCCCCCGTCGCTCCCTCCACCTCTCAAATCCTCTCACTTCCTTCCCTCTAAAATTCCTTCTCGCAGCCCTTATGCACTCCTCCTCCTCCTCTTCCTCCTCCTCCTTTTCTCTGCTCTCCAGCTGGGGTGCCTGGCCGGTCGTAAGCCACGCTGCTGGGAACAGATATCGGATGCTAACGCAGCGTAGCCACAATAGTGTTTTCTGCTGCTGCCCTCTTCCAGAGCGTGAAGTCATCCTCTGGAAGAGCTCGGCGAGAGGACGGGGGAGGAAGAGAGAGAGAGGAGGGAAGGGAGGGGGGGGGGGGGGGAAGGGGGCGGGGGAAAAAAAGGGGGGGGGGGGGGGGGGGGGGGGGGGGGGGGGGGGGGGGGGGGAAGCGAGCGAGAGAAAAATAGAGAGGGAGGGGTGGACGAGGCTGTGCAAGGCCAAGGGATTGAACGGCGCAAGCTCAGAAAAAAGCAGCTGCACCAGCGAATGATCCATGCGATTCCAGTAATGTCAGTCGCCTTGAGTCTGACTATAGTTAGAGATACACATGTGTGTGTGTTTGTGTGTGTGTGTGTGTCAGTATGTGAGGAGCGGGATGATGCAAGAAGAGAAAACGGGATAAAACAATATGAAACATCTTGAGAATGCAGATCCGGTGACAGTAGACGTCGCACGCTAATTAATCTGTGGATTTGGTCTAAGTGAGGAATTAGTCGCTGTTCCTGCCACGCCTGCCAATTCGGTTCATACTGCGTTTGCTTTGGAAGGTTACCTCATACTTACAAGGGATCAAGAGTTAACCAGAGGAACCACTTGTGCACGATCAATTTTACAAACGCGGATGCGTATTATTTAGCCACTTCCACTTGCGATTCACTGTGGGCCAGTGGGCAGCAACGTGGCCTTAGAGCAAGTTCAGCCTATCTGTGAGGTCGGCATGATTTCCCTGTGTCTGTGTTTCTCCTTGTACTTTATCTTCCTCCCACAGTCCGCAGACGAGTAGACTGGGGTGAGGACAACTGGCGACTCTAAGAGTGTGAAAGTTGATTTCTTTACGTCGGCACTGTGACATGCGGACGACGTGTACCCTGCCTTTCGCCCAATGCCAGACATTGACAAAGTGTCTTTACATGGAGACGATATACTTGTACTATCCTCAGAAGTGGGCATCCAGCTGAAGTGTCACCGGTAAGCACAACACTCAGTAGGGAAGAAGAAGAAGAAGAAGAAGAAGAAGAAGAAGAAGAAGAAGAAGAAAAAGAAGAAGAAGAAGAAGAAGAAAGAAAAAAAAAAGTCTAACAGAGCAACAAGGCTTAAAGGAATCATTGTAGCTCATTAACATCCACCATCTGCAAATCATTGAGGAGGCACGGAGTCTACTGCACGACACCACCGAGGAAACTGCCGCTCCCCAAAAAAACATCACTGCGTGCCTGAGGTTTGCCAAAGACCATCTCGACACTCCACAACACCAGTGGAATAATGTTTGCTAGACTCGTGAAACTAAGGCGGCATTGTTTGGGAGGAACAACCTGTGCTGCATATGGCAAGGAAAAGGGGGAATGCATACCAACATGAAAACATCATCGGAGGGAACATCGTGATTGGGGGCCAATGCGCTGCCCCTAGACCTCGACAGCTTGACATCGTCAACAGGAAAAATAAATTCCATAATTCACAAAGCACAGGACAATACCAGCGTGGTTGCTCGGAGTTTGAAGCCTAACCCCCCGCATGAAGTAAATCTACTACAGAACAACTTCAAAACAAAGCTTGGTATTATTCCGAAGTTGTAGAGTGACCTCAGAGAGCAGTTCAGACCAGCCAAGCTGAGAAAATTGTCTGTGTAACAACAAAACCTGCTTGCAGTAATTGTTGCCAAACTAACTTTCGATCAGTTATTGAATACAAAGCAAAGCACCGTAAATATTACACGGCTGTGTTGCGTAAGGACAATATAGACTACTTTTGTCAGTCTAGGCACATTGTGTTGACCAAATAATGCCAGCGAAATGGTTGATTTCTGATTATTTTTCTTTAATTAATGTATTAATTGTTAATTCTGTAAAACGTCATAAAATATGAAAAAGCAGCCAGGCTGATTTATAATGCTTTTCTATCAAAAAAGCACAAATGTTATTGTTTGAAGAGCTGAAATCAGCACACGTTTGATATTTTAATTTGATAAATGACTAACACATCATATAATAGGTTATAGATGACATTTTTCACGACTTTGTTATTTAATAAGTTCTAATTCTGAGTGTTGATGCTGAATGCTTTAGTTCTCTATAGAAAATGCAATCATTGCTGGCAGCACATTATATCAATGCTATCTGATACTACTATCAACACACCACTGTCAGTGATGTGGGCGCATAGTAAGAGATTGTTTGTTGTTGGAATTAAGATTACATATCCACTCTATAGTTTTACAAATCACAAGGGTATTTTTTTTCTCTCTTTTCAAACAATCTAGCTGACTGGCGACTTTTATTATCATAGTAGACTTTTAAAAAAAGGGATCGTGATTGTTTATGTGTTTAGTTACTTGGAAATGTAGAAAGCTGACAGGGATTCGTAAGGATAAGCAAATATGATTCAGGATTCAGACGCCAGCCTTTCTGCAGCCCTATTAAGGAAAACGAGTCTTGCCGGGGAGAAAGAAGGGGCAGTAGGTAATGAGGGAGGCAACCAGTGAGAAAAATGAAGGAAAATGGCAGGTAGACAGCAAGGCGAGGTAAAGCGTGTGGAAGAGGACGCAGGAAGAGAGGAGAGTGAGTCACCGTAAAAGATGGATAGAAACAGGAGGTGGGAGAGGGAGAGCGAGGTATGATATTTATAGAAGGAGACAAAGCCTGGTGTCTGTTACCTTGGGGGCTCAGAGGCTCATCTTTCTGTTTTTTCAAATCGACACTGTGCTTCCAACTTATTGTCTTTCGCTCGCCATCCCTCTGTGCCTGCCTCTCAGATTGGGTTACTGTCTGCCTGCAGCCTCATCACTCCCGGTACACTGCACTGATTCAGTTTACTTGGTAAACAAGAACGCCCTTTAGCATGTGTGCCGTGTGTGACTTTGAGGGCCAGGGTCTGTTATTATATGCGACATGGACAACATAAAGCATATCATAATCAAACACATTTTCAGCAAGGTAAGTAAGTAAGTAAGTAAGTTAAGTTAGCGGATTGATTTTGGTTCCTGAAAGTTGAAGAAATCCGCTAAAATGGTGAACCTAATTATCATCGTCAACTTTAATGGTCTCAAATGTTGTCCGCACAATGCTTAAACATATACTGTAGATATAAGAAACTTTAACTATTGCTATTTAAAAATGTTTATTACAATAATCATTTTATCGCCCAGCCCCATGACAAAAAGTAGTATGCAGCATAAAATCTAAATAATCAAATTATCCGACATCCTGAAATTGTTCCGTTTTTGTTCCTTTTTTGCTTGAAAAACATTTTGTCGATCATAAAATTGCATAGTGTAACAAAACATCTGTTGATTGATTGGTTGATTCTAAATCTAAAGCTGGAAGAGGGTGTCTGCATATTTCTATTGTGTGTACAGTGTGTACTGTATTACAGCTATACTGTATTCTGCAGAGTGTACACATATATTTGATGCGTTGCATCAAACCAGACTCATCGGACAATACTGTGTGCTTTTGTTTGCGTGCGGCGACGCACTCAATCACGACTCCACGCTCCTCTCTAATCATTAAGAGGCCAACTGAAACTTAAGAACCAAGCGATGCAAAAACAAACGAAAACACACGTCAGACCAAAATTACAGATGCCTCATTTTATGTGTGCTTTAGTGCACTCTGCTTCGTTGCCTTTTTTCGGCGGGGGTGTGCCCTTCACTCATAGGCTCTTAAAATCGACAAAGATGGAGGTGGTTAATTTTGAAGGAGGTCAACAATCAACAAGGTCTTCTTCCTTTTCAATCTCCCACAGCCCATTCATCCTCAAAGCTCTCTCACGCCTGAAAATTGCTTTCACTTTTGACACTCTCTTTAAATTGTTCTTCCCTGCTCCATCTTTTTTGTTGTCTCCACCATTAAATTATATATAGTGCTCTAGTTCTGCATCCCCTGGTCGATTTTATCTCTGCTTTCTTGTCCATTCCACGAAGGTCCCCAGACAGTTTTTTTTCTATTATTTCCTTCCCATCACTCCATCCATCTTCAATCACCCCATCCCAGAACCTCAGAGCTGTGTGGTTGTTGCCAGATAAAGTGGGAAAAGAGATGAGGTTTTTCTTTTTTTCTGAACACTTGAGAAATCACTTCAGCAGTAAAACAACTGCTACATGCCGCACAATTATTGTGGTGATTCCAAAATATGTGCTCATCCTGTCAGTCAGAAGCTGTGACTATGACCTTAGGCCCGTCTGGGACAGACAGCCGTCAATAATGAACTGGCTCCAGTTTAATCTCACTGTTTTGTAGGCTCATTGTTGGTTGTCTTTTTTACCTTAATAGTGCTTGATATTTAAAGAAACATCCAGCTCACAAGCTATTATAGAACTAGCCACATCCCCTCATCCGCGCCTGTTTTTATGCTTATTACATGATTCATTGACTTTTTATCATTTTGACCCCTTTCCCTGGTTCTCCCTAACACCCGACATGACACGCACACGATTCCTTTGGTCTCTGCAGTGCTTCATGTGTCACTTGCACACACCACTGATAGGTTTTTTAAGTTAAGTTCATAAACTATTCTATATAGTGCACTGAACATATTTGACAGAAATGATGGGATACACAGCCAATGAATTGTAAATGAGACAATAAACACTAATTATTGTGGGCGTGTGAAAGTCTCTTGACGCCAAACAAAACTCCAGCCTCTTGGTTGCACACAACATTGGGTGAGGGAGCACTGGAGCCAGCTCATGGGAGACTGACAGACACTCTCCCACAGAGAGACGGAGATTCCCCAGAGGCCCTCCACAGTGTGACGTGAGTGTGTTTGTCTGTGTGATGGGTGGGTTATTGCGGTTGTTAACAGGGGCCCCTAATCCTGGGGCCGGGCTCTAATCCTGCCACCGGTCGGCTGTGGACTGTGACCCTGATGGCGCGTGTCTCTGAGCACTCCCTCAGCACACATACATACCCCGGACAGCCTGTTACCCCTTAAAGCTGAGGACATGCAGCAGCTGAGACAGCAGAGGACCACATTAAATTAAATAAACACACAGAAATACACTCACACTCGCCATTAACAAAGAGCAAACAATATACATGGCAAGCTCTGGCACAGATATGTACAAAAATACACAAAAATGTATACAACACACCAAGGACGCTTTGTCTAACGCACGCACGCACGCACGCACGCACGCACGCACGCACGCACGCACGCACACAGAGACAGCTGACAGCAACACAGCAGCCTTACAATAAACAGTTGAGCTACTAGAAATACCAGAGTGAGATGAAACTGAAGGCCTGCACACTGAAACCAACACAAAACCCATCCTGCAAAATCCTGCAGCAAAGAGAACCAACCAAACAATGACAAACATTTTTATTCTAGCCAGACTGCTGCAAATTAGTCAATCAAATCCGTGATGAGAGCTGCGTGCTGTGTATATCAAATCTCTGATTATGTTCGCTAGTTAGAGCCAAATTACAGTTGTTTGTGATTGCTCTGTGGATTGACAATCACGACAATCAGAGTGAAAAGTGTCTGTTAAAGACCGTCAGAGAAGGGTGCGATGGTGGAGAAAACTGTAATTAGCAACTGCAGAGTTTAGAAAAAAAGAATCATCGTTTCACCAGTTCTTAAAAATCCCAGGACAACGTAAGCAGGGTATGCAAACAGTCAAAGTGGCAATTGTCGAGAGAGAAACACATTCAGATTTGGTATTGAATTCATGATTGGTTTAGTTTAATTTCACTTTAAACCAAATAAGGTTCACGTAAGGTCCAAACAAGAGCCACAATTTCAAACAGTACCAGAGAGAATTAAAGATTTAAAATCTGTTTTTCTGTTGGCAAAGCTGAAGCTGTGACAAATGCCACAGAATGTGATGAATGGAAACTTGAAAGGAAATATTTTTCCAAACAAAGAGACATCTAGATCTCAAGCCAAAAAATAACAAAAGCTGCACAAAGACATGGATTAAGCCAAGTCAGAGCACACCAATACAATAAATGAACTGCTACAACTGAGTGCATCTCTTATTCAATCATTCTAATACAAAGAGTCATTTATTCATTTGATAGTCACTCTGAGGACCTTGATTTATGACTAAACATATGCTATGTTTGGTATTACAATAATAACAGGTACAGACAGTGCTAGAGAAGCAGAATTTGGCAATGAACGTGGGTGATTAAGCTGCAGTGGAGCAGAATTTAGTAGCGGGCAGGTAAGGCGGCGTCTCAGCGGTCTGAGCGGTAAGTGACAGCCTTTCACATGCTGAAACATACTGATTAGGGCTCACTCGAGCCAACAACGCCTGATGCTGACTGACCGCTGGGGTAAAAGGGTATTTGAGTGGATCAGCAATCGGCAGCATGACACAGAAGCAAGTGGTGAAACAATTTCAGATAAGTACTCTAAAATGGTTAAGTTAAAGGGTAGGGGGGGAGGCAGTATGTGGCAGAGAATCACTATAACACCTGTGTAATGTTTTTTTTTTTTTTTTTAAATACAAATTCTTCAAGCATTACCTTGGTGATCATGACCCAAGAGTAACCTGTGGAGTGGACAGGTTGATGCTTGTGGCGGGCAAAAGCGAAAGGGATAACATAGTGCATGGCAGAAGGCAGAGCGCAGTGGATCAGTATCTGGCGATGGGCAGCAAGAGTGTGGACGGACGCTGAATGGAAGAAGAGCTGACCGGTTTGTTCCACACAAACCATACACACCATATGCTTAGCCAGCGTGGGCCACCTCTTTAAACACACCAGTCACTGCACAAAAATACACATTTACTGCACCCGGGCGGTCCATTGGACAGTAAGATGGGGAAACAATAATATGACCCCACTGCAAAGCAGCCATAAATCTACTTCACGGTGCATTGAAGAAACCCACATAAGTAGTAAAAGAACTCGAGATGTGCCAAAAAGAGTATACTATGCCCAACATGAAAAGAAAGGCTGCCTCTCTTTGTTTATCATAAATTAACCACCGTGTAGAGGTCAGGGGGAAAGCACGAAGAAGGAGAAAGGGTAAAGCAGGACACGCGAAAAGTCGGATGGGAATAAATGAGACCAAAATAGTTTCACTTTGGACGAGAAACCTCATATATGAATATGAATATTTACCAATATTGACTGCATCAGAGAATGACAGTTTTGTCAAGTTAACGTGATGCTCTTCTTCTATAAAGCCTAACCCTAAACACACAAAAAAAAGACCAGCCATCTCCAAACTATAGAAATCACACCTTCAAAACTGAACACCTGAATGCAATTGAAGAATAACGTAATTCAAGTCATTTTTTGGAAAAACAACCTATGACAAAATGACACAAAAAGCATGGGAAATGGAACGGGCTACTCACGGTGAAGAAGAGGTCCATTACGCGCGTGTCCATCAGCGCCTCCCTCCAGGACTCCGTGGGCTTGAGCGTGACGTTCTGTGTGGCCTCAAACATTGCGATGTAGTGTCGCCCCAGTGACCCCCCGCCAGTTAAGGCTAACAACAGCATGTAGTGAAGAAAGAAGAGGAAGAGGAGGAGGAGGAGGAGGAGAGCACACAGCAAAACACTAAGCTCCCTCTCAGTGAGTATTTCAGTCTAATTTTGAGTCTTTGGCTTTGTGTGGCTGTAAATTAATGATCACTTGATAACACACCCTCCCTCTCATTTACCTCGTCAATCTTTATTCGTTAAGAATACAAGACTATAAAAGCCGTCCCACCATCTCCTCTTTCTCCTTTGCCAGCTTTTCTCGCTTTTGACCCCGCAAAGAACCCTTTACCCTCTCCCTCACCTTCTCGTCCACTTATCCTACTCTCTCCTCTCCTTTCTTTCCACTGGCGTTCGCTCCCTAACTCGCCCGACACCCTTTTCCCTGCATGTCTCTCTCTTCCTACCACAACTCTTTCTCTCTCTCTCTCTTTCTTTCCTTTGGTACGCTCAGATTTCTCTCCTCTGGCGTCCTCAAGATCTTAGATACTCACTCTGGCTGCAGCCAATCGAGCCCATGCATTACTCTGCCCCTCTGTCCACTCCTCTACAAGAAGTCCTCGAGACTCCTTACTGCTCTAAAACACTCCCTCCTTCTCCTCAGCCAATCACTCTGTCTCCCCTCCTCAGGGCTTTCCAAGACCAAAGCAAGGCTCTTTTTTTGTCCCTATGACAAAGTACTCGCTCATAGCCTTCTCACACTCTCTTATCGTTATCTCTTTTGTCAAAAGAAGTTTGTGCTCCCTTCTGATTCATAATTGTATCTAAACATACCCAACACATGCTGTTCAGAAAAACTAAAAACGTTTTGATCTTGATTGCTTTCAAAATCTTCCATTTCAAACGCACGCACACACACACTGAAGCGGACAGACACAGTATCCACATTTAAGAGTCTCTCTACTCCCACAGGCTTTTTCCCCACAAACCCACAACACACACTTTCTCCCGACACAGCCACAACACTTCCTGTCTTTATTCAAGACTCAGGAACACACCCACTACATGAGTTCTCCTTAGCTCATCAAGAACAATCCCCCGGACCACTCCTTCCTCTCTACCAAATTAGGCTTTTCTCACTCCTCACCCTTATAGAACAAACAATTCCCTCATATGAAACAATCTAACAAAAGACCAAACGCATCCATTAAATCACCCAACTTCTTTTGAGGGTCTTCACTTGCGTTCCAAAAATACAGTCCTTCAAACATAGACAATCTCCTGATTAAGACATCCATTATTCCTGAATGACAAGCTTCTAGACCTTTTTAATCCGACTAACATGGAAACACTGAGATCTCCAGTAAAACCAAAACATTGTGAGAGGGGTTTAATAGCTAAACATAATGTATGGATTGTTTTATTGTCTCCTATCCAGGACATCGGATATATGATATAATCAACTCATTTTCTTTGCTTGTAAAAAAAATATATATACAGTATATAAAAAAAATCACTCAACTTAATTTCCCATCACTGTCATAAAACACACCCATACGGACCCTCACATATATATATTCATATACACACACACACACAACCATATCACTGCTGCTCAGCTCAGTGACAGCAGTAGAAGGAAACTTCCAGAGGAATGTTTGATCAAAGCCAAACAGCGGCAGAGGCCGGCAAGGTCACGCATTCCTCCGGCACCAGCCCACAGTCACTCCCCTCGCACACACCCCACCACAACACACCATACCATGCTTTTCGGCACAGAACTTGGCACCTGTCAAAGGGTCTGTGGGATTGATTATGTGTGTGTGTGTGTGTGTGTGTGTGTGTGTGTGTGTGTGTGTGTGTGTGAGTGTGAGAGAGTGTGTGCGTGTTTGCGCGTCTGTAAATGTGTGTTCCTCCAATGCTTAACTTTCGGACCTTGTTAAAAATAGTGGTGGTGAAGCGGACCTCTGACTGACCCTTTCTAAAAAAAAAAAATACAAATAAGACAAAAATCGGGAAAAGGTAAATATGAGCATGTAGTAGGAGTATGTCCGTATGCATTTGTTTTGGTCATTTTCATTGTTTAGTCCCTAATTTTCTTATTATCTTTCTTGCTGGAGTTTTTTTTTTCCTCTGATAATAATGAAAGCTTAACCCATCTGGATTATATGATGATTGAGAGCCAGAAAAAGGGAACAAAAGGAAGGCACATTCATGTTTGGGCCTACACAAGTGTGACTGTAGTCCTGCGACCTGCAGACGGAGGTCGACTCCTTAGGGAGGGACCACCTCACTGACACAGTTGTACAAATGCTCCTAAAGATCAAATGACCGAGACAAAACTCACAAGAGACCTCAGGAATGATAACTACACAGCTACTTCGAGTGTTTCACACAGCTGGACAGCGTATAAAATGTTCCTGACAGCTTGTGACACTAAAAATGAGGATACCCAAAGCTAAAAGTTGTATCAACATGAAGAATGTGTTAAATTAGTTCATTTAGAGCCTCTGGATAATTGATTAGGAATGTTGAGTAAATTGCATAAATTTGGCACATTATTGTGGCAACTCTTAGCCCTTCCGTGTATTCCCACGTGGCAAAGAAATGATGCCTGCTTTTCAGGGACTTCCACAAAAGATGCATACACTGTCTTTAAAAAACAAAACACATGAACTGAAATGACAAAACTTTCAAACATTTCCTTAACTCTTCACATCATTTAAGTTCAAGCTTTCAAACATGGAGAAAAACGAGGCAGATTATTTAATCCAGAGACTTTAACACACTCACTCATTCACATAAACGAACTGCATTTAAGTGTGTGTGTGTGTGTGTGTGTGTGTGTGTGTGTGTGTGTGTGTGTGTGTGTGTGTGTGTGTGTGTGTGTGTGTGTGTGTGTGTGTGTGTGTCCGTTGGAAGTGTACATGCCTCTAGGATGAGTAATGCACGTAGAGTGACTAGGACATGTGGGCTGTGGTTTGGTGGGTTTTTAAAAGACATCACCTGCTACTATCGCAACCCTTCCAACAGGCTCAAGAATAACTAATGTGACACGTCAATTTTCCACTGGAAAGATAAGACACGCCGACAGATAGACAGACACACAACACTTTCAACTGACCAAATACACAACCAATGCAAACCACATGAGTTGAAATCAAAACTCAAGCGGAGAGATTCACACAGCCCAAGTTCTCAGATGCAGTTGCCAAATTTGCAGTCACATAAACACACATCGTAGCGCTTTAATTAACACCAGCCACCAGTCAAAGGCCAATAAAACTGCTGCTGCTGCTGCTGCTGGGTTTGTCTGATCTGAGAAACAAACAGCAATTTAACTTTAATTTCCAGCTCTGATTCCATTTGTGATGACATGAGCAAGCAAGGGGACTTATTTTTATTCTTCAGCTCCACATCCTCAGCACCCACCAGTATTTATAAAGTTTAGTTCATGTGAACCTTAGCCCAGGTAGTGTGCATCGTCACAAGACTCTCCACTTTAAAGCATGACGGGACAGAAAATAGATGCTGTAAAAAGACGCCATTCTTCCATTCATGGGTTGTAATCACGATGAGCTATATGCACATGGCCACAATACAGCCAATGTGGGCTGAGCCTTTTTTCTGGATGTACAATCTATGACAATTATTTTGTATCTCTCTGGAAAGCTGTTGAATTGCTGTGCTTTCAGCTTACCAAATGTATAAAATATTTAGCTCTTCGCAGTGAAGGCCTTTCTTAAAAGTTTCGTGGTGTCAATGCTAGTATTCATTTATTTCTTTCAAAAGTTTGTATTCATTCTTGTTTCTATTTCCTTGCCTTTTTTGAAATGGTAACTACTGTAGATGCCAATCTGAGTGATATATCAAATCTAACTCTGCTATCAGCAACCTGCGGCCACCCAACACAACACTGCGTGGATCCATCTTATTGTATTTTCCTGACCACCTTAAATGGCCAACAATCATATTCCTGTAATCCGACCATTTTGCGAGGCCTGAACAACCTTTCATACTCAAGGATTTTTGGATTAGCAAGCTTCTCCTCTATCCTCTATTCATTATGGCTGATCCTCGCTGAGGATGGGCCCGCTGCACGGGGGAGAGTGTCTGCCAGCGGCTGTGCAGAGAGAGGCGCGCTATGTTAAGGCGTGTGGTAGGGTTTAAGTGATATATCCTGCCTAAAGTCTCCCCCTCAGCCTCACCATGTGAAATAACAGTCCAGGAATACCTCCTCAGCCCCCCGCCCCTCCCCTTTTTTAGTCCCATTTTCTTCTACAGTTTGGCCCCCTTCATGTTAGACAGCAGCTGCCGTTAATTCTCACTCTAATTAATGAATGAATGAAACCAATCATATATAAATGATGTCATTGTGTTAAAAGACAGATTTTTTTCTCCAGAATTACAAAGCACTCATTTACGGGGGACATGTTTCTTTTGTGTAACTTTGCATATGTGAAGTAATTGGTAAAATATAAACCATGTTTTTACATTTTTCTTTTATTTAAAAAAAATAATTTATGAAATTAGAGGTATCAATTGTGGCGTCTTCTGTGAGAAAATCTCCAGAAGAGATTACGTTTTTTCAAAGCCTGCATAAAAATGTGTATAGCAATATGCAGTAACAAGGACATGGACATACAGAGGAATTTCAGTTAAGGAGATATGTGCATCAGCTGAATGTCCATCAGCATATAAGCCATCCGTATATACACTGCTGCCTGTGTTTAGACAGCAGTAGTTGAAGATTCCCCATACAGGTCAGGGCCAAGGCAAACATCCAGCATCAGCTTACACACTCCTAATCCTAACCTTAACCTGAGGGGCAAAATGCCCATAAATTGACCCCTGAAAAGCTAATGAGTATACTAAACTAAGTTGAGGCAAGTGCTGGACTGACAGTCATCTCTTCGGCACAAGAATAACTCCTGCTGGGGGTACGTGTTGCCATGAGACATTAATGCCGCTTTTATTACAGCTCAACATAAAAAAAATAATAAATACAATTCACTCTAATGACAAAATCAAGTAGAAGTCAAGTCAGTGACAGAACTAAGACAAACTGCACACCGATAAAAGATTGGAAACATCTTCATACAGCATGAATCTTTTGTGAGGAAAAAAAGTGAGAAAGCTACATTCTTACATTGCTATCTGCTGCTTTAGTAAAAAGCCCCACTGGATATTATAGCAACACAACTGGGCAGAGAGAGGCCCCAACGCGGGACCACTGGGGGAGCGAGGGGGATCTATCTGTCAGCTCTCACAGCCATTTACAGCACCTGACTGCCGGTGCAGCCTCGAGGCCTGACTACGACCCTGACTCGAGTCAAGCCCGGTGCCGAGTGACACGGTGTCCTACCGACGCCCGCTGAGCGTGCCTTCACCAGATGACACCAGAGCCAAAGGGCCTGAGGTTCAGACGGCGGCGAGGACAGACGACACAGGTGCCGCTTGGCCTCGAGTGTGTGCAGCCGCTGTCAGCCACACAATTAAAGAGAGGCCCCCTGGTACCCATACTGGCCTACGTGTGCACCGGATCTCACAGGCGTGTTGTGACAATTGCCGACAGGCGGCCGCGCTCATTCTGGCCTCCCAGTGGTCATCATCAATCTGTTCTTCTTTTCAACAACAGCCCAGACACGTGTTGCATGCAGAATTTCAAGGAGAACACCGCTCGATTCCGACAGTTATACGCTATTTCTATGGCCAGAGGAAGTCCGTTCAACATGTGTGACATTTCAGCAGCAAGAAACCAGAGAACAGCTCCATTTGCAGGTAACTACTACTGCAGGACGACCTCACTTTATTTATAATTTAAACAGCTGTCATAAAAGGTACTTAATGATTTTGAGAGGCAATCCTCAGGTTGCAGACAACCACTCTTCAAAGTTCTCAAGGCTACCCAACTTTAACGATTATGTTTAATGTGATATGTAAGAGCAAGTGTAAAATATAGTTTGATAAAAATCTCCATTTAAACGTTGGCTGCATTAAACTCTTGTAGATAAAATAAAGTTTAGATGCCGACCTCTGTGAGCGCACGCACGCAGGCACGCACGCACACACACCCACACCCACAGACACTACAGGTTCAATAGTTGCTATAATAATATATCACCTAATAGTAGGTGTATGTGTAATGCAAACAAACCAAAAAATACTATTTTCTATCAATTTAAAGTCCAAAGTATCCTGCTTTAGCCTCAACCCAAGAGGATCTTTATGTGTACAGGAACTGCTCTGATGGCCTCACTTTCAAAGCCAACACACACACCCGCACAGAGGAAAAGTGCATCTTTGAGAACACATTGAACAGAGCGTGCCAGGCATACCAAGGGGAGCCTGTACAAGCCAAGGCGGGGGTGGTGTGCTGCCGGAATGATACGGGGACGGACGCACAGACACCTCTTTGAAAGTGATACATGGCCCTGGGTGGCAGCAAGCGCCACTCCAGATCTGCTCAGACAGGCAGAGAGGATGCCAGGCTGGATGGGATTTAGGCCGTAATGAGCTTACACACACACACACACACACACACACACACACACACACACTCACACACTCACACACACCCGCACTCACGCGCGCAGGCACGCACGCACGCACACGCACGCACACACAGGCACACACGCTGGCACAAACACACACACACACAGAAACATTGCCAAAGTTCAATCAACAATGCAACCAACTGCAAAGATAATATAGATGTGAGCAGATGAGATGAACTACAAAGCAAAACTGATGGACAGTCTTGCATTCCTGGGTATCACATATTTGTGAAGCCACGCACGGACTACAGAGAAACTCTTTGACTCAAGTGTGTAAAAACATGATAAATAATAAATGAGCGTTCACTTACAAAAGTATAGAAGTAGAGCTTGAGTTATATATAAGTACATTGAAAGTTATACGCTGACAAATTATGCGACTTTCACCAAAACTAACTTCCACCCCACCTCTTGGGGAACCTTACACCTGTACTGTCAGCAGTCTATTTTTTCAGATCATGGGTGCAGCAATTTCATGGTGTCACATTTCACTTAAATCAATAGAAGGGAAAGAGTGGCAATGACTGCTTTGTTAGGCCTCGTTACCCTATTTTTCAGATACACATATTTGAACATGCGAAATATCAAGTCATGACAAAAACTGCACTCGGTGTAGCAATATGAACAACAGGGACTGACCTGTAATGCGTCAAGATTTAGAAATCTTCAGATTTATGATCCTGACCTTTCCAGGCAAGGTGTGATATTGCCGGAGAGACGCTGACAATGAAAGGATATGATTGGGTGGCAGGAAGTTCCAGCTGAGGACCTGGTTGGCCAGAGTCAAGTAGCGCTGGAAGACAGATGACATCTGGGCATTGAGGTTTTCTCTGCGGCTGAACTCCTGCAACACTTCCATGGTCAACATGAAGATCTGACGCAGGTTCTCTTCCTGGAGACAACAGAATAGGAATACGTATGAATCCAGGCAATACAAATTGACAAGTAAGCATTTAGGAGGTTATCTGTCATCCAGTCTTTAACAAGTCCTGGATACATGGAATAGGAGGTGGAGAACAAACCTGGAACAGACGCTTGCAGCTGCCGTGAAACTCCATGCTGAGGCCAATGCTGCTGGTCTTACTGGAGCTGGAGAACTCACTAATCAGAGCTGTCAGGATGGAGCAGGCCAACGTTTGCTGCAGCAGAGAAGGGTGTGGGATCGTAGGGGTTATACAAGAAATATTACTGAGGTCAAAAAAGCAGAAAGCAAAAAAGGAGATGGAAAGTAATAATTGGAGATTAGAGTTCACTAAAATTATACCTAAACGGTACAACTCACTGTCTATTTGTTTTTATGGCACTGTTAGGTCGGATTAAGGCCTTTGTTATGTTTTCAAATGCCATTAAAAACTAAAACAATCAGCAGAATAATGTATATCAGCAGTACTTTTTGAGTACAGTGTCTCAGTCCTCAGACTCAAAATCATACAGACAAACAAAAGTTTTTACTGCCAAGTTTAACTGATGCCTGGAGGTTCTGACTGACGTTTCACACACTAATCAATTATTTTCCAATTGATTTTACTTATTTCATCGGCCAAAGGAATTAAGATTATTTAAATTAGCCTTTTAAGCCAAAAACAGTCTATTAAAAAATTAAATCATGCAATAAGTTGAATAATAAATTGAATGCATTTTCACTTAGAAGAAAATATTTCTTCTATATATGTGTGGTTTCTTATGTCAAAAGTGATGAATGAAGAATACAGTTAAGTCTTGTCTGAACTTGTGAAGTAGTGCTATCATCTACAGCGGCACCTTCAGCCCTTCAAAGTACAGTTGACCTTAAATGGTTTGCAGGTTTTTTAGTTTACCCAATAAAACAGTGCCCCCTACTGGGTTAGAAGGAGATGTCCAGTCTGTTTCATAATACAGAACAGCACATTACAAGACATTACAAAAAAAAGTAATGGCAATATACTATGACAAATGAGAGACAAATATTTTGCCTTTGTGTAGAGAGGTTTCATCAGTCTCATACAGCACATCATCTTTCCATTAAGTCACTCAAACAGTTCCAAGCACCAAACACCAAAAATATCATGAAGATTCACTTTGACACAATTTATACACAAAACTGATTTGAGTCTATGAGCAAAGAAAACAGGCATTCAACATTATACTTTCTTCTAACCACAGGAACAGGCCTGGAGCTTCTATCCCTGCCCCCTTTTTAAAAAAAAATTCAGATCAAGCTCTCTGTAATCTGAGCCAGATCCCATGCAGAAAGAAAAATCTCTAACCAGGGCAAAACTGTGGTCCATAAAGGCACAACACAAAATAAATATGATCAAAGCTTATAGCGTGTTTTGGTAAGAAACACACATTTAATGCTTTGAATGCAGAAATACACTCCACCAGCTCGGGCGCTCATCTCTAATTGAATTATGGGTAATTGTTTTTAGCCTGTTTACGTCTAGAACAGGTCTGAAAAGAGATACAAGACAAAACCTTAGTGTCAAATGTTATTATCATTAGTTGTGCCGCTCTCTGTCTGAATTTCCCATGTGGTGTTCAACATAGCAGCAATAACTGACTATGGACTGCAAAATTACTGCACAAGATAATTCATAGGCACAGAGATAGTATCCAAAATTGCATATCATCCAGAACCTTGGCTCATGTGCTTTCTCTAGGTCAGTTCAGGAGATTTTTTCTGCTAAACTCAGAGTTTTCCAATAGTATGAAAGAAAACAAAAAGGAAAATTGGAATTTATTTTCATTCTAAGCCTATGACTCATTTTGGAAAGCTGTCCACTAGTCACTGATGTCAAAAAGACTACATGATTTGCAGATCTGCTATCTGTCTATGTCTAATCCTGACAGCTCTGTGGATCAATCTGCCATTTGTCTGTATAGGAGGCAAAGATTTGTCTTTTTTTAAAATATACAGTATATAAATGATAGAGAGAGATAGAAAAATAACAACGTGTACTGTAAAATGTAAAATGTGAGTCAATGTAAGCCACAAATCTGCAATTCAGGTACGTCTTACCACTGTGGGGTTGCCGCTGCTGATGAGCTGTCCAACCTCGTGAAAGATGCTTTTGCAGTTGATAGATTTGTCTAAAGTGCCTCGCTTTACGATGACCGCCACGGCCAGCAGCATCTGCTCCCGGACATACTTCTGCAGACTGAAGGAGAAAGGGAGGAATTTGATGGCTGGACTGAAGCTCGGATACACGACTGTAGAAGAGGTTATGCGAGGTGAACTGGACACCGACCACGTAGAAAAATAAAGAGAGCGGGGGAGTTTGGTTTCAAAGGGAGCAATGACAGCTGTGCTTTGTTTTCATTGGCCTGTATCATACAAACAAAAATGTAACTTTTTTTTTCCCCCATACACACTGTCTAATCAAACAGATACCCTCCAAGCTTGTTGACGAGACTTTTAGCAACTTGTCACTGCATCAGAGACATTGGTGACTTAACATGTCTGTAAATCTTAAATTTACAGACATCTCATCTCTTGTGTTCTTGTGTTTAAATCATAACATGAAGAATTTATAGATATTACCCTTTTGAATATTAAGCTTATTGGTGTAGATAGCTCATCAAACCCCACAATACATCTGTGGGACTTGAGATGTTTCCTCTGTGAATGTTAATGCCACTTGAATGAGTTTTATCAACACTTGATGATTCCCAATGATGACATTTCTTGGGAATCCCACCGCTCACGAGTGGAGTTCAATGTAGGTCAAACATACGACACAGGCATTAATCATGTCTTTTTTCTTACTTGGGTCTCTGCAAAACATAGGTGAGGAGGAAGGTTCGCAGCGACTCGATGCTGGTCTTGTCCAGCAGGATCCACTCCCGCACAACTGCCTCCATGATGGCAGTGGCTGCCTGGAACAGCACATAGTCCACTTTACTGGTCTCTGCAGAGGCAGGGTGTAAATGGAGACAAGATTAATATAAGGTCCAAGATGATAAAATCACATTTAATAGGGCTTAAATTAATTATTGGGAAAACTCTGATTTGCTTTTTTTTGCATCTATGCAAGTTAATTGCATACAGGTTTAAATGTAACCCCATACACATTAAATAAAAGCACATTGCACTAACCGCACTTAAGATTTTCCGAGGAGTAAAGTTTAGGGTTGAAAATATCTGACCAACTGATAATCTACAGTTGCAGATGGCACTGGATAATTGCAGTGCAATGTACTGCTACAAATTCAATACAAAACATTTTCAAGATTGTGAACAAATAAGGACTGCAACAGCTCAATTTACTCACATAAATGCTGAATCCAGAGTGTTATGGTTTGTTTTTTTTTGTGCAAAAAACGCAAATTAATAATTTGATAGAAACCTTTTGGACAAATGATTATTAATTATCTCCATGTGTAACTTTGGTCCAATATAAATTAACTTGATTCAACGGTACAATTGTTAAGAAGATGTAGTTATGTTAAGTTGTATTGCAATATACTGAATGGTATATCTAACAGGTAGCATGGGAGTAATCAATCAATAGCCTGAGAAAATGCTGCAGTGCTTTTGACTGTCAGGAGGGTGAGGATCAACTGATCAATCAATCAACCAATGACACAGCAGCTGCAGTTCTGAATCAGTGCCTACTCTGGATCTGTCAAAACAAAGTGCTGCTGTGGACTCACAGCCCTGTGCACAATCTTGTTAAAACAGACATTATCAGCGCAAACAGACAAATGTTTCAGTATATATAATAAGTTTAATTCTTTATTGAATTATACAGAAGCCAAAGGTAACAAAAAAATATCAAGTGAGACCTTTCTTAGTCTGTATGGGGGTCCATGACATTAAAAAATGTTTGTGTTATACTCAAACATCACAGCAGAAGCTGTGTGATCATAACATCAGTGGCTGAAGCCCAGACTGGATAAGGCACACTTGAACAGGCACGTTTCTTCATTTAGTCTTCAACAACCATAGATGTACCCTTGCGCAAATTCCAGTGTATAAGCAATTTTTTAAGTTGCAAGTTACATATAAGTCATGTACAATACATGATTAAAGTATTTACCCAAGATGTGCTTGCAGATGGCAAAAGGAGATTTGGATTTCCTGAAGGAGAGGAATACATGTTCAGCATGTTGCCTCTGTTCAGTGCTGACCATGGACGGCGGTGCCTGTAACACACAAACAAGATGCTCGCTCAGTGAGTGCACAGGAAACATTTAGAGTCAGTCATTATGAATCAGGTAGCGTACAAGACTGTTACTACCACACACCATGATATTAATATTGTGGGTGGAGCCAAGCTGATAGGGATTTTAGAAGCCAATGTCAACATTAGGGGAAACAATTATCTGAATCCTTCATCAATGACTCCTAAGATCAAACTCTTATGACAAAGATACAAGATTGAGCTTCTACGGTTCAATTAAAAACTTTAATTAACTACAAACTTTATAAATGAACACTTAATATAGACATTTACATGCATATTTTCTGCAGTGTAAAAATGATCCTTCTAAACATCTAAAAGCTACAATAACAACTGCTGACACAGTTTCCAACATCTGTAATGTTTGGTTATTTATTGTTTAGTCTGCTTTTGTATTGAAAAGGAAACAATGCATCAATTATGTCTGATGAAAACTCATATTGGCTTTTATGAGCCGATGGATAAATAGCCCCATACCGAAGTTAAACCGGGGCACTCAAAATCGGAAAACCCTAAAACAAAAAGGCACCACAGCTCCAAATGCTCCACACAAACGCACGCTTTTTGATGAGTCATCAACATAATTTAGCTCAGCAGGAAAGTCACAGTCCGGCCTGATCGCAGTAAAAAACAACTCGGCAGCTAAAGGCTGCTGGAGCAGTGCAGAAGAGGACAAAGAGAGCTTTTAACTTAATTTGTCACTGTGAAACAAACCTCTTGCTAAAATACAGTGATTCACAGCACCAGCTGCTGACAGCTGTTTTAAGGCAGCTGCGATGTAATTCACAAGAATCAGCTACTCACTACAACACACAACTTTGAGTGTGTTATGTTTTGCCCTTATCTACCCCATTGGAGAGAAAAAACATTGCCTATATGACCAGATGATTAGTTTCTCGCTTTGACAAAGTATACCATCATATTTCCCCCAAAAAAACACACAAGTGATTTGTTCACACTGATGTGATCTGGACAACAAGATCCACATGTCTGTGCAGGTAATGGAAACAGATCACATATTGGTTAATTTCTGACCCAATGCTGGACTAGGTCAAACATATTATTGCCGAGCTAAAGCTCAAGAAGACTTTTCTGCAGAAGTCCAACTTAAATCTTAATTTTAGGCTTATACTAAATCATGAAGTTGGTAATAAACTGAATACAACTATATAAAGCAAAACCAAAAAACTGCACCCCACTTTGTGCTTGACTTTTCTATCTTTTAATGTAATGATTCAAATGTTCAGCTGGTATGTGCTGGTAGTCCAGTGGTAAAACATGTATAATATAAAGTACATCCAGCCATTCCTCTCTCACTCCACTGAATACACTAAACGTCTGTGATGCCTTCACGTGGAAAGTGTCACACAGAGACAAATAAGAAAAGATTAAACTAAAGTTCAGCCTAAGATTTGTGAAGTAGCACCTCACACTGTAGCACACCTGAAACAGACAGAACATCTACACGCTTAACCTATATAAACACAATCGGCCATAATAATGTGGGAATATAAGTCTCGTGCTTCAGAGGACAACTGCTGAAGACATAGCTCTTTGAATGGCTGCCGAAGAAGCAGATAACCAGCGTCACGGTGGTAAGCCCGTGATGTTAATACGCAGGAGGGCAAGATGGCAGAGGGCTAGCCGCCACACACTGACACACAAACGTGCACATGGTTAGCCACTTGCTCCTGGAGCCCACCGGCTCCCACCGAGGCTGCTGGGAGTGGAGTGGCCGAGGGACATAGACGTTTCATCGGGGAGCAGGGTGAAGCTAAAGACCGAGATGCTCCGGCGGTGTGTGAGCAGACAGTAATGGGGGGGGTAAAAATAACAACTTGACGTGACGTTAGGAGTTAAGTTTGTGGAAAGTCAGAGCCACATTGGGAAGTGTCCCAAACGTGGGGGCTAATTATTTGGGATGGCGATGCTCGGTGAGAGGAGGAGAAGGCTGAAAGAGTACAGAGGAAGGGGGGAATTGTTGCTATCAAAAACAGGTTCCTTTTTTGTTTAGCGCCATGCATCGTTTTTCACCGGTTTTCAAAAAAAAAAAGAGAAGAGGTGAACACATTTAACAACACAAACCGAGAAGCAAACAGCAAAAACAGCAGCATTCCCCGAGTCCCCGGCACGCCCGACTCAACTCAACCCCGGGACAAAGTTAGCACGCGTGTGCGCTTCCTCCGCCGAGGCTTCAAAGTAACGCCGAGTTTCTCACCATTAAAACTTTGGCAGCGCTTTCCAGCTGTGTGATCACTTCTGGTGCACCGACCGCCGCCATCATCGTCCCTCTCCAATGACGCGCCATGCGCTCTGCATTGTGGGATTACTGCGCCTGGTACCCGGTGGGGGGGGGGGGGGGGGGGGGGGGGGGGGGGGTCTACACCCGGAGTCCTGAGCGCGAGGGTGGTAGGTAGTGAAGCCGTCTTCCTGGTCAACAATCAACTTCTGTTGGACGTAAAATAAGATAAAGTAAGATAAGGATTGTATTAGTCGATCTGATTTTTGTTGTACTTTTGTTTTTTTTTAATTGTATGACTTTTTGTGATTTAAAAATCGATGATGACAATAGGGTTTGCGTCCAATGGTTAAAAAAAACAACAACCAGGCAACTTGATCCACAGATGTAGTTTGTCTAGTGTCACTCAGTGAAATTCTACAAACTACAAACATTTTAGAAAAGTGTGGTGTTTTTTTTACATGCCCACATAAATATGGCACAAAGATGGTCAATCGACAGAAATGAAATTATTCCGATAATATTAGTGATTTCTACTCAATAGCTCGTTTTTTAATAGTTTCACAAATCTAATTGTGTGTGTCTTCTACGCCTGAGCTTCTTCGTCACCTTCTTATTACACATAAAAAATGCTGAAATAAAACACCAGAATCCAAGTTGGTTAATTTAATTTATACATACATTTTACACACAAGGACTGTGAAAGCATTTTTTTTTTTTTTTTTTTTTTACAAACTCAGTTCATACATAAATGACAAAAAAGAGATAGCTGTCCACATTACATCATCTATAACACTGTGTAGACATGGATGTTTGAACATTAGCACAAGAGAAAAAGATACAAAAAATATGTATATCTGTATAAATATGAATTCAAGAGTAACAGAATTGCATCATACATTAAGAAGCATCAAAGATGAGCAGAGACTCCTTAGAGTAAAAATACAAAATGAAAACGATACACAAGTTAAGTCTCGTGAAGAAATCAAATCACGTTGGTTGAAGATTGTCAGTCATCACACTATAACTTTAGGGAGAAAAAAGAGGCACATCCAGGAAACACCTTACACACTTTGTGGCACTCACACTCTGCAGAGAGTTGGGACTCTCATTATAAAGCTATTTTTCACACAACAGACTGTCCTTCTTGATGTGGATTGGCAACACAGTCAACGAGAGGTTTCGAGAAGTGGAATGACGTCAGGTCAGACGTCTGGACCAACAGACAGAAAGAATAGATGGGGAAGAATGATAGAGCAACGTCTGTCTAATGCAGCAGCCAGTGATGCTGCCCTTGAGCAAGGCTCTTCATCCGTGATGGATCAAGAGGTGCTGCTCTAGTGTATGTAAAGTCACTTGTGACATTGGCCATGTTTAAAGGCAGGATAATTGGCTTTCAGTACAGTCCTCAGCAATAGGAACTTTCACATGTCCAACAGCCCATGCATTTCGTTTTTTGTTTTTTTTGCACAGGCTTTCTGCAAGTCACACGAAATGCAATCCTTAGGGATGTGTTCATGTTGCTTTAAGGCTAAAACAAAAACTACTTCGAATGACATCATTTGTTGTCCTGCCCACTTTTCTCTGCCTAACTTAAATCTTACAGACTAGAATATCAACAAGCATGTAAACAAAGTCAGTGTGAAAGTGGAACAGAGTGTGCGCTGTCACTTTCCCCATGTCAAGAATGAACAGAATTAACAGGTAAAAGAGGTCTGAAGAGACAATCACAGATAAGGTAATCTTCTTCGATTGTGCTGCTAACTTTAGGAAACAAGGCACATTTAGAGATAAAGCAAACTTTCAATACATTGTCAAGCAAAATAATAACAATTATAATAAAAAAAACTTCTGTAACAAATCTTACACACACATTTTCCACCATTCTGCCAGTTATACATCAGAGAATTGCTTTGAACAATGTCTGACGTCTTTAGCTTTCACTGTCATTGAGTCAAATTCACAATACTGTCGGAGCAGTCGAGGGTTAATCAACCAAACAGCTCCGTTCAAAGAGAGCAGGTACTGTGCACTGATTGTCAATAAGCATGAAGTTACTGGATGATCGTGTCAGCTACGCTCCAGAACATTACCACACAGCTCTGTAGAAAAATACAGAGTTAGACAACACTCAAACTTGTGGTCAAATTGGATAAACAAAGAAAATGTACCAAACATGAACTCTTTGTTGAACTTGAACCGCTTTGTAAAAGAGAAAAATGTTCTTATTCTTATTCTACAGTCACATTTCCTGAAGCCAACCTGCTTCACTCCTCTTTCTTGTTCTCGTAACTTTTAACTCCTCTGTCTCCATCCATCTTCCTGAACCTCATAACCATTACATCTTTCTTCCTCACCCGCAGTCAGGACCGGCCTGGCTGCGGGCGAGGTGAAGAGTCTACCGCCATGGTTCTGCAAACACTGATTGTCGCCATCACTGCTCGTCACCTCGGTCAGTGAACGCATGACACGCACCTCCAACATTCAGTTAAAAGGGCACACAGCTAAATACTTTCAAAACCCAAGCACACGCGGCAGTAAGGTCAACACTTCTTTAAGCCACAACAATAGAAAACAGGTACACATGTAATAACAATTATAATAATGTAAATAATATTAACCACAACAATAAGCAGCATGATGTAACTGAAGAAGAATATATATATATATATATATATATATATATACTGTAATATATTTGTAAATTTCAGTACTAAAAGCTCAAAAAGATATTAAGTGTTTATAAAACTATGTATAATGTATTTTTTGTATTGCACATATTCGAACTGTCACGTTTGGCTGTTGTAAGAACATGTTGCTTTTTGTTTGCGTGGCAGCCTCCAGAGAACAGAGGAGGCTCGTTAACTTAAAATGGCAACTGTGTGACTGATCTTTGCAAAACGCTTGTGAGCGTGCACCCTGGCGAATGTGTGTATAGTTTGTCTGTTTGTGTGAGTTAGAGATATAATCCTCAGTCTGAAAACAACACTACCTGATGGTTTCAGGCCTGTCCAGGCCTACCTCTGATTTTTCTAATTTTTTTGTGAATTGTTTTATCCACCAGTAATTGACATAAAAAAACAAAGCATGAGAAACTATTTGGTGTGCTCATAAGTGAAGGAATTTGCCCCCATAACCCCCAATAAAAAAAGAAGTATCACTTGAACACAAATTAAAAAAAAATGTCAACTGATACAACTCCTCTTGTAATTTATGGGCAGAAATTCACTGCAAGTATGGCTTTCAGTGAAATATCTGGTTTTAATAAGTGGTTCAGTCTTGGATCAGACTTCAGCAAAATCTGGTTTTACTTTTAAAGCTCAAACCAAATCTTACAAATATTTTTTTTGCTTGGGTAGGCTGAGGCATTTTTTTTTGAAATGGTCAAACAAGGTCGAGAATTCATAACAGGAAGTATTTGCATGGATCTTTGTAACAGCGATCTCTGAAGGATGACACATAAGACTCCATCTAAACATTAAATTGACTAAGACACAGTGGGCACAAAATGAGGCAGCTGTGGGTGTACAAGAGAGCAACCAAAAGTTATTTTTTGGTTATCAAACAAAATCTGCGATACCAAACCACAGAAACACATACATTTTGAAAAGTGGATGCTGCCATAAGGGAAAGACCAAAAACAATTTCTCAGTGGGTGAAATTCAAAGGAATCCATGGGATTTTTTTTCATCCATCTGGTCTGAGGCAACTTTTGAGACATTTGAAATCTACCGGCAGTAATAAAACCTCACTCGTATTTCATCCTCTCTGAGCGAGCACACGTGTGTCTTTGTAGCTTATTTTGCAGCAGCTGTGAAAGAGGGGATTTGACCCCATACACCCCATCCAAACCCCCTTCCCTACAAGTAAACTGGATCTACTCTTCACATTGCTGAAAAAAGCAGCTCAGATGGAACAGGAAGCAACTCCTGTGTGTCAGACGCGTCATTCGTCCGTAAGACCAAGGGTGGAAGGAATGGGAGGAGAAACTGCTGGAACAACCGAAAGCAGTCCTCTAATCAGAACCATTAGAACCAAACATCCTTACATCGTCATGGATCTTCTTTCAACCTGAACAGATTCTGAGTTTTGCTCTGCTAACCGCAAATGCTTCAGCCTCAATGCAGTCACTCATGTACTGAATGTTGACTTTTGGTCCCGGATCAGGGGAGTTTTATGTTTGAAGTCAAAAGTGGAGGCTCAGAGGCTTCCACAAGGTGGCGATGTTTGTCACTCCCGCTCTTGCAACTCAAATCACACATGCCAGATATGTATAAACACACGCAGACACATAAACATAGGAAGAGCAGTGATGGGCAGGAGGACGTGATGAACGTTAATCGGCAGTGAGAGACCAAAGCTGCTTGAGGAAAATTATGAGTCCGGAGCCTTAGACATACACCGGCTCACATCCCTCCCCCTGCTCTCCCTCCTCCTCCTCATCATCCTCCTCTTCGTCATCATCCTCCTCCTCCCCCTGTTCGTCCTCCTCCTCTGGGCCCATGCTACCGCCTCCGGCGATGCTCTGCGGCATCACGCTGGCCTCCAGAGGTTTGGGATAGCGGAAGGGGCACCCGTTGTCGTCAAAGAACCGGCGGAAGGTGAACTCGTAGAAAGCGTGCTCCGGATGCTTCCCGTGTGGGGAGCAGAGCGTGTCCAAAGCCCGGGTGCTGTCCCCGCTGTCGCTCCACGCCCCCGGGCCACCCTCCTCCTCCACCGGGTCAAAGTTGGATGTGTCCATCGGGTGTGCGATCTTGGGCCGGTAGGGGGCCGGCTGCTGCCGTAAATTGCTGGAGAAGTCCATCTGGGTGAAGAAGGGGTGGGCCTTGATCTCTCCGGCGCCGTTTGCACCCAGACGGTCCTCTGCGGAGCAGCAGAGACGCCCGATTATGTCGACAGACTCGGGGCTCAGTTTGACCTGCGCAGGCACCTGCAGTGTGCTTTCCCAGTTGATGACCTGTGGAGGGTAGACCTGAGGTTAGCAAAGCTATACTAATACTAGACAGATTTTATATACCGTAATTTACAGACTATTAAGCGCACCCACTGAATTTTTTTTAAATACTTATTTTGAACATGTATACACCGCACATGTCTATAGGCCGCAGATCTCTACATTGAAACAAATGAAATTTACTCAGGCTTTGACGAAAGACAATGCCTGTAACACGGCTTGTAACAAAAATAAATAAATAAACAGTAGTATACCAAGAAAGTCATTGGGCACTTTCATCCCACTCTACACAGAGCGCCACCTTAAATGCGTGATTTACACTGATGTCGAGGGGCTGCAAAGACTTTGTTGTACCCCCGGGAATCACAGCTGGTCGCCTTCAACTTGAAAGCTGCAGCGTATGCATTTCTCCTGGTCTAATGTGACGGAAAAAGGTAATGGCTTATAGTCCGGAAATTACAGTAAATTCATTAAAATTCATCACTAGTTCTGACTTTGGCCGTTTCCTCTTGAACCTGGAAACGTCACCACACAGTCCACTTTTGGAGCTTTCCATTATATCATATGAACTTCCTCAGATTCCCTTCCTTGAGTTGTCCAGTTCTGGTCCAGTGTAACTCTATACTAATATAGACTGTAATTCATTGCGGTGTAACAATATTATTATAGACTGTGTTTATTTGTTTATTTTTTAAATCAAAGCATGGAAAATTGTTCCTTCTTCACTGACCTTAATCTGAGTCTCGGTGGGTGTGGAAGCCAGGAAGGGCGGCTGTCCCACCAGCATCTCAAACAAGATTACGCCAACACTCCACCAGTCGCACAGCTGGGTGTAACCTGCACACATGACAAAGAAATAAAATCAACCTATTAGTGCTCCAAATTCAGAGAAAAACCTATCCACATTATAACTAGATGCACAGACACAAGTCCGTTCTGTTGGCTCTAGACTCCAGTGCATTCATTGCACTGTGCATTAAGTGCATTAATCTGATTTGAAGTGCTGAGGGTGTTCACCATAAAATCGGATAAACAATTCTACAGTCAAACAGCAGTGCTCCACTTCCTATTTTTATCACCCACATGTCATCAAAATATGCTCAGCAAGTACAAAGGACAAAAAACAAAACATGTCAGCATGCAAATAATAACAGACTCCCCACTATGCAGCATGTGTAAGACTTCTAGAATATAGTTTATCACATGATGATTGAATTCACAGTTTTATCACTCATGATAATAAAAGCTGATTCTGATCTATAACAAGTAAATAATTGAATTAAAATAAACTCAACATTAAGACTTAAATCTGGAATAAATGTAAATAACCAAACTAAACGTTTTTCAGCAACATGTAAATTTTTATTATTTTTGACACGCAATATCTAGCAATATCTGCAGTACTTAATCCATCTTATCGCCACATACCTTTCCGCAGCAGCACCTCTGGTGCGATGTAATTAGGTGTTCCGACCAAGGAGTGAGCCAGACAGCGCTGGTGCTGCCGGTTGGCGTGCTGCTCTAGTGTCATCAGCCGATCTCCACAGCGACAGTTGGACACATCATCCCAGAAGTCACTGGGCTCCATACTGTCCTGTCTGACGTGGCTTCCTGCTGTCAGGACAGGAGGAATGGTGTCTTTAAACTCCACAAAAAAATTACACAATGCCTGAATAACACTGAAGAGCTGGGAAAACTGGCAACTTGACAATGTAAGAACATGTCCCACAATGCAACTGCATAGCTTAACACAATTAAACAGCTTTCTTATTGTGTTGTTTATCAGTGCATGTCTGCATCAATTAGTTAGTTAGTGAAAACATAACCTGCTTAGTGGTAAATTGTTTTGGGAGTTTTTTGGTCATATATTTATACCAAATGATGCAATAAAACATTTAACATGCACATTAAGATCATTACAAAACCAGAAATCTGTAATACTATCACTTATAGCCGCACAGCAGTTTAATTATGAATCCTGCAACTTTTATTTAAAATGATTTCTATTGTCAATTTTAAATCCTACTTTTGTGTTTTTAAACTGTCTGTTTTTGTGACTTGTGCAAGGCACCTTGTGTCTCCTAGTTGAAAAGGGATTGAGGATTTATAAAAACTAGGATTTTCCACTAGAAATCAGGGACAATAAATTCAATTATATCACTTTTTTGGTGCACGTGCATAAATCCTTAGTATGTCAAGATATTAAGGTCATGTAACAGGAGTTGAGAAGTAAGGCACCATGTTAAACTGCCTCACCTTTCTGGTAGTACTTGGAGTTGTGCGTCCAGCGGAAGCCTGTGCACAGCCCAAAATCGGTCAGTTTGATGTGTCCGTCCAGGTCAATGAGGATGTTGTCTGGCTTAATGTCACGGTGGATGAAGCCCATTTTGTGGACGCTTTCGATGGCCAGCGTCAACTCCGCCACGTAGAAACGTGCAAGATGTTCTGGGAATACGCCCATCCGGATGAGCAGGCTCATCATATCTCCTCCGGGGATATAGTCCATGACAAAGTAGAGGCTGTCGCGGTCCTGAAAGGAGTAGTAGAGACGCACCACCCACTCGTTGTCTGCCTCTGCAAGGATGTCACGCTCTGCTTTAACATGAGCCACCTACATAAAAGGAAGCAATCTTTTTTTAATAGTTTGCATAATAACCCATCGTCATCATCTGCAATAATATCAAGACTAACACAAACTGGCTACGGCACAGTTCAATCCACTGACTTCAGACACCTGTAAGAAAGTAATTCTGTGTTCGATTCATAAAGAATGATCAAATCACCTGGTTGCGGTTAAGGACGTCTTTCTTGCGAAGGGTTTTCATGGCATAAAGTGCACCGGTGTCCACTTTGCGCGTAAGACATACTTCACCGAACGCACCGATGCCCAGCGTCTTGATTTTGATGAACATGGACTTGTCCATTTTGGCACGACGAAGCCTGTTGTAGTTGGACTCTTTCTGGTTCAGCATCTTCCTCATCTGTTCCTGCTCTGCTTCTGAGAGACCAGCCTGCACAAAGATGGAGGGACTTAATTCTTTCATTTCATGATTAGTAATGACCTAGGAATGTGGTTTTGAGCTGAAGCCAACCCACATGACCCACATGACCCACAGATAACCCATTCTGTTATCTAACTGTCTGGGTCTGGCTGTGGTATTTTGTCTCCTCTAAGAATGTCTTTCAATCTATTTAACATAGGTCAAAGGGGCAGAGGCCAAAGACGTGACTCAGGACAAGTTCATGCAAACACAAATATGAACTCACTGACTCCTCAAACTGAGACAAAGAATACGTTGTCTCTAACAAAGTCTAGTCTGTAATGGCAATAACCTCTTGGACATCACAGCTCCATAAAGCCTATTTCCATTTCAACTCATATGCAGACCCAAGAACCTTACCAGACATATTTAAGGTTCAATCTCAAACTGCTTAAAAATGTATAATTCTGACATATTGTTGAGTGGGTTCATATGACAATGAGACACAATCTGATGATCTACTGTGAGGCTATGAACTTTAAATGTCAGTTATTCGGGTGATTCACCGGCTACATGCTTGAGCTTGTCACATGAAGCCTTCAATGTGCAGGGGGTTCTTTAGTTGGCCGTCTTACCTTGGACATCTCTTGTTCCAGCTGAAGCCTGCGGTTGAGTTTCTGCTGGTGGGTCTTCATCACATTCTCTATGTGCTGCTCCATGTAAAACTTGAAGGCAAAAGGCGAGTAGGTCTTGATGCGTGACTCCCGCTTTTCCTCGTCACGTCCATTCTTCCTCACTGGAACGGGTGACGTCTGGATTTGCTTCTTGTCCTTCACCGTTTTTTCTCCCTTGCCGATCTTGGTCTTCTCTTTCAGCTGCTGGTTCTCCTCTCCCTTTCCACTCCCTCCGCTGCTGTTGTGTGAGCTCCGGGCGGAGGGGTTGCCGAGGTCTTGAGCTCCACACATGGCTCCGGCTCCTTCCTGGGCCCCAGGTTCACCAGCTGCCCCCGACATTAGCAGATTTTTGGGGTAAGGGGGGGGTGGGCACCTTGGCTCCTGAGCAGGTTCGAGTGGGTAAGTCTCCTCAGGCATGTATGCCAGAGGCTCTGCTGCATCTTGGCCCTGAGCAGTCATCCAGCCTGGGTGACACGGTCCCACAGCTGTCTTTGGTTCGGGCCTCATCACACGAATACTCTTGACGGGCTGTTGAATGGGCGGGGAAGTCACAGCTGTAATGGTGTTTGGTTGGCCCAAGGAGGACTCCTGCTTTCCAGCCGCAGGAGGTGCAGCCATTGCAGGGCGGACGCCACTTGGACCCGCAGAGCGACTGTTAAATGAGTTGGTTCTGCTAGGGACACGTACTTCACCCCGAAATGGGCCCTGGGGCTGGGGTTGCCTGGCTTGCGGGGCTCCTTCGGGGCCCGGAGGCCCAGCCCAATGATGTTCATACAGGTCAAGGTTGAGGCTGGCCCTGGATGGTGTCAACAGGCTCTGTGGTAGATCTGAGAAATCAGGGCCCATGGACGCCACCCCACCTGGGGAACGGGACATCATGTGGACCTGGTGGGAGGTAGGACTGGCCTGTCGGGGGTGGGCGTGGGAGGGAAGATAGAGGTTAGTGGGGTACCCTGCACCTCCTGGTCCGTTTTGACCCATGGCCCCTTTGCCCTGCATGTTGACGTAGTTGTCTTGCGATGCAATGGGGGGCGGTGCCATCTTGTTCTGGAAGGAAGGGGTCCTCTTGACACCATAGCTCGCAGGCTCCATCATGTGTGGCCTGGCATGACCATAGTCATAATGGGGACCTGGGACAGGGCCCCCTGGTGGCTGTTGTTGAAGCTGCAGAGGTTGGCCGGGGACATTGTAGCTCATCATTGGCCCGTGCTGCTCCATATTACCAGGATAGCCTTTCTGCTGAGCACCTGGGGGGTACATGTTGTTTGCCGGGTTGCTCTGGGTGGTCATCACTGGTGGGTAGTTGCCCATACTGGGAGGACGACCCATCGGGTTTCCCATGGCAGGGCCCTGTGGTGCGCCAGACGGGGGCATCATGTAATTCATAACAGGGGGGGCACTCATGTAGGATCTGGACATCTCCCCCTCAGGGACGTATCCTGCCCCCGCCTCATATAGGGGAGACCCCATCTGATGGTATGGAGGCATCCCACTAGCCTCGCCTGAGGCCTCCAATGTAGAACGGTGGTCCATTGTGTTTGGCAGGCCAGCTTTTCCTGCAGGGACAAGTAAAACTAGTCAGTATAATAAACGAAATATAATCTGAACTATCTAGATAAAATGAATTGCTGAATGAGCACATCCTGTATGCGTATGTATCCAAGAGGAGCATATAGAACACACTGGGCAAATTGTACTTAAAGTTTAATTTTCACCTGGTGACGTCTGCTTGATGACGCGGACGATGAGCTCATTGCGAGGGTCAAGGTAACCCATTTTGCTGATGTACTCCAGGGCTGCTTCAATGTTCCTGCTTCCTGTCTGCTTGAGCGCCCGCACCGCCATCTCCTGTGAAGCACAGAAACAAACAAAAAGAGAGGTTGAGAAACTTTTTGCTACCTTACCTAACACACGCCAATTCATGGCCCAAAAAAACATTACACAAACATAGAAAAATAAATGTAAGGGTTGCAGTATCATTAATTACTCCGCAAAACTACAGAAACACAGGCCCATTAGCCTGTCATACACAATAACTCAAAATAGGGTTAATCAGCTCTGAATGTGTCTAACCCAACATAAAAACAAACTTTTAAAAACACAGTAACCCAGTAGGTGCTGGTGCACCTGCATCCTCTTCACTTGGGGTCACATACCATTGGCTTCCTGTGTCTGTCACAACAACACACAAAGAATATAGCCCAAAAACGAGGTCAAATTACAATTGGAAGTGGGAATCATTTGTTTGACCTGACCTGTGTTTGCAAAAACACTATAATTGTTATAACCAAAGCTTGAAATCATATTTAAATTCACTAATTGTGGCCATGCATCATCTCTCATAGATCTATTGTATTTTATTTGCCCTTTGGCTAATATCCCTTCTCACTTATAAGGATAGGTGGGGCATGTGAAGCATCCCTGGCCAGGCGACATATGTTCAAACAGGATGGTCCAAACCCACGGGTATGTAGGTCACCCATTTAAAAAATGTTGCAGAAGCAATGCAGCTCATTCCTTTCAATCTTAATTTAAATGTAGAAGATTTTAAAAGCTTTTTACCTCAGGATTCTAAGTAGAAATCCTAAACACTATAACAAACGGCGGTTCTGATGAAACAGGCTTGGCCGACTTAAATTTAACAGCGTCTGCGGCTGTGCAACTCATCAGGTTATTGTGGTGAAGCAGTATACTGTAGATAGTTGCCTACTGCTTATAGTGCACTACATGTCTGATTATGTTGCAAAAGGAGATCTTTATATAGCATGATATCAGCTTTTATAGATTTTGATGCAACAAAGATTTAAATTGAGAATATATACTACTCATAACATTCACTGGAATGCCTTTTATTTTGAGTGGAGTCCTACCTACGAAAAAGATACTTAAGGCGACGAGCTGCCAAACTACATCAACTTCCTGTACATTGTTGAGCAAACATGTAAATAAACAGAGCACCAAGGTGTGAAAATAAACACTGCAGAAAATCTGACTTTCCCTCTCCTGCCAGAGCGACCCACACCTAGATGAGGAAATCCCCTCGAATGGCATATGACCTCACTGCAAAGACATTTCAAGTCAGGCCCCTGCCCAGCTGCTCAGACGGAGCCAGCGCTCAGCCTCTGCCGGCCACACCAGTTACTCTGGACTGAGACCTAAAGTCATTATTGGATCACTCATAGTGCCATTGGGGGTCACGGTGGGAATTAAAGCAACAACCTGAAACTTTTAGGTTTTTGCTTTACAGCTGCCTGGGCGAGTCATACTACATTTTTAATGTTTGCAATGATTAAGTGATATGTCAGGCCTTTTCCACACAATAAATGTTAGAAGTCCATGAATTAAAAAGTATCAGTGCGTTCATATTCGAAAAAATACAAATATTTACCTTATTTTATCTATTAGCTGAAGGGTTGTATTTATTTAACAGTTCAAAAACAAATATATGTTTGGCCTTTGGCTACACAAGAAAGTTTCTACTTATTCAATTTGTTTAACTTCATCCTCAGTAGCCTAAGCCTATGTTTGTAATTACACCATAAATATAAAAAAGGAGCTGGAGCTCAACACCACTACAGTGTGAGCATTTATCATCTGAGGACCACACCAGGTCTCCACCGCTCTTCCATTTAACACCTTCAGACTCTGACTCTGGCTGCCAGATTTCAACCAAGAGGAAGGGGAAATTGGCGTATTAAGATCTCATCTTATCATCTTTATAATGACGATGAGATTATTTTTAATTATTTTTAGGGCTGTGTTCTCTGCGTTCATGTTCTCAGTTTCTCTGGTCCACTTTTCATTAGTATGTATGGTGCTGAACAGCAACTCTTGCAAAATAATATAAATAAATAGTATTTGTATTGACATTTACTTTCTTCATTATATCTATTTTATTGTTCTTTTGTGGGTTACTTGTTCTTCTTCTTTGCCTTATTTAAAACATGTATCTGTGTTGAAAAATCATTTTACAAATGAACCTGCTCTGTCTCCTGTGTAATATTAGCATATGTAATGGTGGTAAGCGTTCCAAAGCTAGTTATAAAAAAAACCTCAATGGCAAACTAAGTCTTTCTATAAAAATTAAAGCAAAAAAACTTGTCAACTAACAAATGTAAGATCACGTCCGAAGATATGTTCATCACTGAGTGGCCATTTTGTGCTTATTTTTCTGCAGTTGCTGCCCTTATTCCTCAGGAAGAAACTAAATCAAACATAAATGGTTTGAAAGTAGGACCCCAGCAATAACCATGAGCACAGTCAGCTCTCATAGCCAGGAAATACCAAGGCCTCACATTTTCTACGCCCTCTGTAGTGTATCTGCCTGTGTTTGTGAGCCTGCGTGTGGGTCCATCACAGTGCATCGAAATAGGTGCAAAAACATCTTCAGCATGCAGGGTGCACATGCTTCTGTCCCCCCATACTGCATCAACATGTCCATACTCATAAATAAATATGTCCCTGATCCCCCCCATGCACGCGCACACACACCACTGTTTATACTCAGTTTCCTGTGTGTACGTGAATATGTGTGTCTTTTGCATTCCTGAGTAGCCAGCGGAGAGTACTGGCTGCCAGAACAGCCCAGTCACATTATGTCCCTTTCTTGCCCAGTCTTTCTACCTAATCGTTTCCCCTGCTACTTCTCACACAAATCTGTTTAAATATTGTTTAATTCTAACTGGCTTTAATGTCATGATGATGAATACTGTTTTATAAAGCTGTACACGCTTTTTATAATGTTAAGGTTTGCAGTTATTTAATAAATTACTGATTCAACAGGAACAATTTAATAATAATCTGAATGTATCTTCCCTGGTTCTATAATCACACACTTCCGATTGTTCCCATCTACGATCATGGGTGCAAGTGTGTGTGTGTGCATGTGTGGAGGCGGGCCCGGTGACCCTGGCTGTCATGGCGACAGATGTTCCTTGCTCACATTCCTCCAACCAGGAAGCAAGGAATTCAAGCTATTTGCAATCTGGATAGTGTCTCTCCATTTCAGTCGAAAATATCCAGATCATATTTTCACTCTCGTCGCAATGGTTGTGGACTGCAAGCCGCCAACTTATCCCAAACGCATAATCACCAGCCTACCAACTCTGCACTGCTCGACAGATGGACAAACACAGGCTGAAAGTGCTCGGACACGTACTCAATGGTCAACAACATTATCCCCTTTGACCAAATTCCAAATTCCCTTCAAATGAAAGCCACATGGCGGATGTTCAGGAGTGGTGTGAAGCTGGACGCACGGACCGAAAAAGAACATCTATACGTCATTTCCAAATAGAGATCCAAAAAACATGTGCCTCCATAAAGCTGCTCTTCAGACAATGCTTAAGGGAACTTCGCTTACTGACAAATAATTTGGGAGAAAGCTGTGGATAACGCGAACCATGAACACGTATCCTGCTCCCAGGTTACGTTCAGTTCACCTCATTGTTGCATAATTTCTGCAGTGTTTGCCTGATCACACGGTGGAGGCTTGAATGCGTTCAGCATGCAACGGATTCCTGTGCCGCCGCAGTTTGCCCTCTGCGTACAGTAGAAGGCCTGTAAGTATCTCTGTAATGTTCAGGGAGGGAAACCGCTCAAAGCCGCCTCCTCGGTCCCCCTCCAAAACATTTCCTCTCCAAAAAAAGGGTTAGAGCTGCAGGAGAAAGGTCAATTGATTCATAAGTCGACAAAGAAAATTGACAGCAAGCCAACTCAAAAACGGAGCAAAAGTCAGGATTTTCATTTTTCAAGACAATGTGTCAAATTGTGATGGTATCTGGAATTATTCCGTTTCATGCCCGAAGGCAAATAATCAGTCGACCTTTGTATGTGCTTGTTCTCTGAGATCAGGGTATGCAACCGTCTTACACAACTATGCAGATGAACGAGATGAACTACCAAAAAGATCTGAAAAACTCTGATTAATGTACCACCCCCCCACAGACTATGTCCCTTGTTCTGTTGATAATTAACAGGCCTGAAAACAAGCTCTGGTTTGTGTGCTCACATTGGGGCATTTATTGGGTCTAATGTGCTTTGAATGTGGAATAATTTCAGCAAAAACTTTGTATCAAGCTGAAAATAAGAGTTTGATTCTGGATTGCTCTAATTGTATCATTTGATTTACTTCAGTTCTGGTCTATTGCTCTTTAATTCTGTTTAATCCATCGTTCCTAGTAAGACTGAAGTAAGCACAGACGTAGATATACAGAGAGACACAAGGACAAAGAGTGGGACAGATGGAGGACGAGAGGCGACGTGTTGGGTGGTGACTACTCTGCAGTAAAGGAACTGTTCCACCCTGCTACCATTGAATGTTCATTTCCTGTTTGTATTGACTGGTCCCACACTGATCTAGTCCCTTCACAATGGTGGCAGAAATGGAGGTCTTCTAGCTGAGGAAATGGCTGCCACCATAGGATGCAAAACTTTCTCATCCTCTTACTAAAATTCACTTGCATTTGAAATATACTCAAACTTTACTTTTGAAGTATACTCATACTTTGATCTCATCACTCAGAATGAGGGTAAAAACAATTGACTCAAATTAGCTATTAAAGTAGCTTATAACATATGTGTTGTAATAAAATCGGTACAATTAATCTACAAGAAAAAGTCAGGTTTGTCACTTAATTTTAACTGTGTGAATACAATATGTGTCGTCAATGATGAGGTAACACAACACTGTGAACAAAGAAGTGCTTTTGAGAAATTAAATATACAGAACTGCAAAATGTTTCTATATCTTAGCACACAAACTGAAAATGTGAGCACACCATTGCAAGTATGATTTTTGACCCAGAATTTGACCCCCATTTAAATCCATACGCAATTAAGATTTTTCAGTGTTTTCTGACTAGATCAAATGAAGCCTTTTTATTCATCAGATTTAATATTTAAATCTATACTGAAAATTGTGTATTTAAACAACTCGCTAATAGGCTCAGAAAACATTGAACTTGTTTTGTTTGGGGTATATTTTATCCTCATGTTGTCACAACAAAGAAAAAATATTAATCATATAAGGAATAGAGCAGCAGTTGCTGATTAGTGATCATTAGTTTCCATACAGGAATGTCTGACTACTTGGTTTTTCTTTCTAGTCTGAAAAGTATTAAAAGTATCAGGAAAGTTTCAATTTCGAAATAAGTCAACAAGTTAGCAATACCACATTAACCATAATTATCTCAAAAGATATCCATTGTAGAAATAATCATTGTAGTTAATCAATTTACAGAGAGATAGGAAACATATTAGGAAATGTAGGAATTTTGCATTAAAATGCTTTTTATGCTTCTACTGTCACAGTTGGCACTGTATTTCAGGTGTAAGGAGCATAACATCTTGGGAACCCCACCTCTAAAGCAGTCATCATCCAGTCCTGTCATGCAAGACAGAGAAACACTATGCAAAACAAAGGCCCTCTATCGGCAAGAATCCAGCCAAGAAGACCCTTTGGCAGAAGGTCAAATCGATACAGTCTCGCGAACTCTCCCTGTAACCTTGTAACTCCATAGCAGAGAGAGGGATGGGGCCTGCCCTCAAGCTCTTTTACCACTGACACCGGACAGGCCGCAATTTGAATAACTGGTTTAGTTGATCCTGAACCCTCGCTCATTATTTATCACTCAGAGAAATGTGTCCCGGCCAAAGAAAAAATGAATAATACGACGAGGATAGGAAGACAAGGCTTTTTTGGCAGATGGTCAGATGATGCATGCACTGATTAGTGCATATTAAGTGTGATAATGTCACTGATGCAAAAAATACAGACCTCATTAATGTTTCAGTGAATTCTGGATCCAGGACAAACCTCTTACGTGGTGGCACGTCGTGTAATACGCTTTCAGAGTGGACATTCTGGTTAATATGTTGACTGACAAGACACAACAAAACAAGACCACCTTGTACTGCACGGTTGAATTGAATGTGCCCTCAGCCCTCTTCCACAACACAAAGGTGAGCAATTGCAGATGTTAACTTACACAAATAAAATGGTTCTCCAAGTTTGAATATGCAGTGTTGGTCTGATGTTGGGGTCAGCTCTCCTTCAACGGAGGTGACCCCTGATTAACAGGATCCACATGACTCCTGTGCTCAGTTATTTCCGAGGGTGACGGTGGAGTGTGTGTTCACCGTCACCTTCACTTCCCATTGAAACCCTCTCCATCCTCACTATTCTACATAGAAATGTGATCAAATTGAAATCAACCTTTGTCTATATAGCCCATATTCACAAACAACATTTTGCCTCATAGGGATTCACAATCTGTACAGAGGGCAACATTCCCTGCCCTTAACCCTCAAAAGGGTGAGGAAAAACTGCCAATGATGGCGCATTCACATTCCTTGTGTGGGACAGGCGGAGTAAACAGCCCCTCTGGGAAAAGCCATGTGATATTTCAACATTTCAGCAGTCTACATTATGTAACTACAGCACTGTGCTCTTTGGTGAGGAAAAAGTAGTATGGCACCGTAAAGTATATGGCACAAATGCTATTTTGATTTCTCAAAATGTCTTGATTTAGAATTTCTGAGAAATGTGGCTTTTACAGCCACAAAACAACACTTGATAAGACACACATAGCACACATTCATACATTGCATTATTAAACAACAATGCATCCTGTACCTCTTTCTTTCTGGTGAATGTATCCCATAAAAGTGTTCCAGAAATTGCATTGCAAACATTTAATATCTGAAATCAGTATTTTGCAATAATTTTGAATCAAACAATTAGATACTCTACTTAATCGAATTGAATTGAAAGTCCACATTTGAAATAATTTAAAACAATCTTTTTTGTTATTTTTTTAGGTTAATGATACAAATGTTTTTACACACATACATTTTCTGAATATTTAATTATTGAACAAACATCCAGTTAGGTTTTTGTGGTTTAAGAATTCTGATCATCCAATATGACTCACTCACCGATTTCCAACATCATGTGCAAGGCCCCAATAAAATCAGAGATATTAAGGTGAAACCTTGGTATTAGCGATCGAAAAACTAATTTAATCAACAGAAACATTCCCTGAAGCCAAGGAAAACATTGGCAGTGAAATGCAAACATATACAGTACGTGATCACACACGCACGCACGCACGCACGCACGCACGCACGCACGCACGCACACACGCACACACACTTCCCTCACCTGATCACAGCCGGCGTTGACCAGCTCCTGCAGCATCTGCCGGTTCACCTCCCCAGCACCTGCAGGATGTCCCGACCCAGAGGATGGACCCGACTCATTGGCAAAGGGCATGAGTGATTTGCGAATTTCCCGCAAGGCATTCTGGTAGTTGTTGAACTTCTGTGGAGGTCGGAGCTGCTGCTGTCTGGTAGCCGTGTCTTTGCCACTCTTGCAGTCAGCCCCTCTGCCACCTTCATTGCGGGAGCTGCCTCCGTGCAGAGCCTGGCTCACCAGCTTGGCCGGCTGCTTAAGGCCCTCCTTGATCTCCTGGAGTCTCTGGCGCGTGTTGCCCACATACGGGGCAGCCGGAAAAGTCTTTGGCCTCATGGCCTCGGGGCCCAAGTGCTGGGACCTACTCTTAAGGGTAGACACACAATCAAACACATACACACGTGTACACACACGCAAACACACAAAACTGACACTCACACCCCGACAACCTCTGAAAGATCACTTGAAGGCTGACTGGGCTGAATAGATAAAGAGCCTCCTGCGGCAGACTTGGGGCAGACTTGGGGCACAGTTCTGAGATTCCTCCTGCGTGTGTCCCTTATTTGTTTTTTGTCTCTTTGTGTTTCTGATTCCAGTTGATGCTGGAGGCGTAGCTGAAGCTGATGTGAGGATACTACAGGCATTCCGTGGTGTGGCTTTCAAGACTCAGGTTCCAGCTTATTCCAGGAAACGCAGCTGGTCACGAGGGCACCGCGGAGCCAAACCATGATGCTGCCAAGCTGCGCCTGTGGAGGAAGGGAGACAGTTAGAGCATGGGGAATGTGGTCAAGTATACTGTTCATGTTTCTCTTAGTTGCTAAAATTAAAGCAAACACCAGTTCTTTTATATATTGTAAGCACAGAAAAATTGTGCAAAAAAAACTAAAAAGTAGAAGCAAGAAAACAGGGCGTCAGACATCTACTGTAATAGAAGGTAAAGGTATTTTAAGAATTAAGTATGTTGGCAGTTTAAAGATATTACTACTGATAATGCCCAATACATGTTGTATGTTGTACATGGTCTCAGTGCACCTGAGAAGGGGACAGATTGAAGACACAAGATTTATTATTTATTGTCTATGGTTTGAAATGCATATATTGTCTTAGCCTAGTCTTATTTTAAGAAACATTAAAGGTTACTGGTAAATTACATGGAGTGAAAATCTGCAAAATATCCCTATGATTTAGTGATTCATTTTCCTAAACGGCAAATAGAGACCCTCATTGCACTCGGCCAATGCCAAAAGTGATGTCCTGAAATGTCGAGCGTATTCATTTGCGACGATAAAAAACAAATCCTCTCCTTAAGAAGAGCAGCAATAAGCACATTTTGGATTGTTTTTTTCTTGAAACCATGACTCCTATGATTACTGATTATCAAAACAACTGCAGAGGATTTTTCTGTTGATCACCTAAGAGATAGATCTGCTTGTTTCCACTCAGTGTTTTTCTGTGGCATCAGCACTGGAGCATAAGTGTTGTCCATCTGTTCAGGTGGCTCTAGATAAAAGACTGTGCCAGAATGTCTGACTTCAAATGTACTGTAATCGCATCACTGACATGATCAGCTGTTATCTGGGGTTTTTAAACAAGCAGCCGAAGCTTGTGATTTGATCGAATTGCATGTTAAAGATGAATAGAAAACCTCACAACAAACAGTTGTTGATTTTCCATCAATATCATCACATGGGACCAGAGTGACACCAGGGAAACCAGGGTTGAACATCCCATTCAGTACCAGTAGTGAACCAGCGTTTACCTAATGCACCAACCAGGAATGCTCAGGGTTGTGAAATGTCACCTGAGCCCTGCCCCCCCTCTCTGTGCCCCACCAATGCGTAGCTGTGGTTGCACATGTCAGCCCCTGTCACTGAATACTTCTGCTGCGTGGTCATCAGTAAACATCCCTATGAAGTGCAACACTCAAAAGTGGAGTCAAAACTGCCATCAAATGTTCAATACCTTTTGACAGTGTTATCTGGACGAACATACTCAGCATTCTGCCACAGTGGAGTTACTCCTCCGGGGCAGGTGGGATGACGTGCGCAACAGGCGCACACAGTCCCCTGAGACATCACACACACGGGGTGACCATCCAAAGTTAAACACACAACAGTGCGTCTGTGAAGAGGCAGGTGGGACGTGTGCAGTTTTTTGAAGAAAAGACTGGAAGCAACAAGATTGAGGTTAATGGGGGCAAAACTGACAGGGGCACAAGTTGTGTTTGACTATAGCTGTTAATCCAAAGCCATCCATAACAAATAATGAGAGTTTTCCTCAAGAATTTACTCTAAATTGGATGGGAAAAGTCTGTAGAAGGAGAACAACTCCCAGCATATTTCTCTTGGTAGCAACAGCTGCATGATGGAAACTAGACTAATGGCATACTCACGTTATTACTCAGTGAAACAATGTTTTTTTTTGTGTGTTCAGTATTTGGACCAAAAGTTCAAATTTGTTTAACTTTGACACAGCCAATCACTGTTCCCGTCTGCTTGAGTAAAAAAACGGATAAATGCCAAATTAGCCTAATTATTATTCTGAATTTCCAGAACTACGATACAAACAGAACTCAGATCTGACCAAACAAGAAGGATTACCATTTTCTTGGTGAAAGGTCAACTGGCAGATGCAACGTCTGCTTTACTGCAAATTATGTATTGTAAACATTGTAGAATTATAGAAAATGTGTTCACATTCAAAGCCTAAACGTTTCAGAGTTTGTGGTGATTTGAAAGTGTTCATGCGCGCAGCTAGGTATAATAACATTACTTGATTTCTCCACCAAAAAAAACATAGGGGTTCCCAACACAAATGTATAGTTTCATTATATTACCAAGGAGACTCCCTTTGTGCAGGTGTGCGTTGAGGATACCATTAAAGGAAAAATTAGATTGGAAATTTACAGTTAGTAAAATATACCATGGAAAAGCAGTAAGGATTGGAAATACCATTGATGGAAACGATTTAATTTAAAATTTTAATATATTTCATTATTTTATGTAACTTTAGATACATTTACCACTTGTTTTGAATTCTGGGTTATAGGAATGAAAACATTATGTTTTTAGCTACAATATTGTAAATCCAGAAGAAGAAATCATGGCATTCATAAAATGCTGAACTGAACCCCCACCCGCCTCCTTCCAGTCTGCATCCCTTTGGGCTATATCTAAGAACAACACAGCACTCACTGTTAACAGATAAAACTCTGAATAGACAAAAACATGTTGGTTTATTTTTTTATATTGGTGTGGAGACAGCGTAGGGTGGGGCCGAATTGCATGAATGTTGCTCCATCTCTGGGATCTCTAGCCTCCATTCCTGTGATGCTTTAGGCGCCGCGTCTGACCAACCAGCATGCCATTCCACAAGTAACTACAAGTAAGCTCATACCGACATCAAATCATGGGACAGACTGACCAAAATAAACCAAAAAAAAAAATAAACAAACAAAATATATGAATGATCTCCGTCTGGAAATAGGCTGAGCGTATGTCTGGGGCAGGTCCAGCCTTGAAAATGGACCAGAATGAAAAACATTTGCAAATTAATTTCACTGCCGTAATCCACACTTGCTACACACAGCATACTTTACCATCTTCATCAACACATACAGTACCTATAGCTTATCTCCACTTTGACTTAAACCTAACCTCGGACTCCAAACTGGACAATGGTTTATGTGGAAACTTTCAATTTTGATACACTAATATTCACATTTGATGGCAAAACAATAGCACAGATTAAAGATGCATCATTTGGTTTGATACCAAGTCTTGAAATCATGATTTGTCTATAATAATAAATGTATGTAATTGCTTTTGCATCAGCAACATAAGCAATGACATTTTCAAATAAGATACAACCTCGTAAAAGTTATAATACTTTCTAAACTCCATGAAACATGTTGATGAGATGTCTTTTTACGTTGGGTGGGGGGGGCTATGTGAATCACGTTAATGAGTAGTTCCTCTCACGGCCACTAGGTGTTGACTCCAGCTGCATTGAAGTGGAGGTAGGAAAAAATATCTCTTTGGAAAAAAGTTTAACCCATGGAATATTAATAATGAAAAGTAGTTTTCCCTGTGAGTTTTCCGTGTGTGACTTCGTATTCCGAGGATGTTGAGCTTTGAAATAGGGATGCATAGTGTGTTCCATCAAACATTGGTACGCTGCACCGCTTACTCTACCTCAGCTCTACTCTGGTTTCCTGCCCTCTTGCCAAAATATACTGTAGTTTTACTCAAGTTAGGTTATTTTCTCCCTCTGACAATATTTTGGGGGAGAAATGTGTTCTGAGTTCTCTTTCGGCACAGAGCATTCTGCAACATGAGGAGGTTGACCAATTAAGGTTTGACCCTTTCTGGCTGCTGTCTAAGATGATCGATGCTAGCCCACGTGCCTGAAGGATTTCAGAGAATCTAGATGGTAATGATTTGGTCTGTAACTGGAAAATTTGGACATTGACCTTATGTTTCAGACCCTGACAGATGTATAAGTTCCAGCATGTATGGGCAGTGAAATGCTGTCCTCCTTCGTCTCTCATTAAGTTTCTATATGGCCACAGCCACTCGGATATGTACTCAGTGCTCAACCATTTGCAGCCTGAAAGGTTAGAAACAAAGCTTGAAATTGTTTTAAAATTAGGGCAAAGTTGGGGGCATTGATTGCCTCAGCTCACAAATATCTTTAATGTTTCAATCCAAAGAGAAAAGCCTGAGGAAAAGTCTCAGTTATCTCATCCCCAGTTCAACCAAGCTCCGTTCACCTCCCTGCCACCCTGTGTGTTGCATTAGCTTCAGAGCTAAGGGACTTGGCGACCTGCTGCTGCACAATTAAACCCACAGCACAACATAAATATCCACAGCCAACATCTGCCAGCACCTGCTTGTACACTCCAGTTGTGATTTCTAACCCCAATAATCCCTGTGCAACGGCTGACAGGATTAAATCCCTCTTTTGCCTGATACCTGTAGCAACAACATCATGGCCGAAGTCATAAAAACGTTTATTAGCAGTGTCTGTGTAAAATTGGGTGCTGTGAAAATCTTAAAAAACATGAAAACACTTGGACTGATGACACCAAACACTGTTGGAAATCCCCTGCAGTAAAAGTGTGTCAGGACAAAGGAGAGTAGCTTTCACACCTGAGTGAAACACATGGTTGCATCAGTGCCAAACTATGCAAGATTTTCAGATTTGCAACACAGTGAAAACAGCACTCAAAAACCATACATATCCATCACTCTCCTGTGATGTTTTATACTAATATTTGTCCCATCACATTTATCCTTGAGAAACAAAATATAGTCCAGTGGGTCCAGGGTTCAGTGGAAGACATTTTAACCACTTGACACTGGAAAGTGCAGGCAATCGTTCTCTTTAACACATTCCACTAACACACACACGCGCACGCAAGCACACACATATATATATATATATAACAGTATCACTCCTTTGCAGTAACTCAATGTGCCTAAAGTTGGAGAGGGGGGGGGGGGGGTGGCTGCAAAATCCTGACAATTTCAGCTGCAACTGCAATAACGCCAAAGTATCACCAGGGGATCTTGCAAGGGAAAAACGGACTCATCTTTTAACAAGTTAACTCTCCACATTAGAGTTAACGTTGTTTTAAACACCCGTACAAAATGGTGTCAGTGTAATCTAGGGTTGGTACTCGGAGCATCGGACAGGGGGGCAATACTAAATCCGTGTTTTGGCGACCTATGGCCTCTTCCTCTGTCCCAGGCTGCGAGGGGCTGAGGGGGCAACAGCACAAACCCGCTATGCAGAATTTACTGTTTAATCCCCCATAAAAATAAAGACGAGTAGGGGGGGGAAAGAACGATTCCATTTTCTGTACTATCCACTTTAACGTACCAGGGACGGGAACATTTATATATCCCTGAGCAACAAGTCGTGGAAATAAGTTACACCACCACTCCCCTCCCCAAAAAAACGGCAGCCCTAAACTTACCATGTGATAGAAGTAGCGAGAATAACTCCCACCGGGGAGCGAAGCGGAGTCAAACAGAGACGTTTCCCGGTGGTTCTCTGGGCCGAGGGGCCGCACTCGCTCACAGGACACGGACTGCCTGTGTGGCTGTGATGAAACGAGCCTCCATTTTCTGCCCCGGACTCCAGGCAGGATCAGAAATGCAGCACAAAGTTGGACACTCGCTGCATTGTTAACATTCCTCAGGTCACGTGACGGACCGACGCACGTCAGCACGCGGCCCAAGATCGTATCCGGCCATCACGACGCGCCGCTACGAGTCCGGGCTCAGTTGATAAGATAAAAATAAAAAAATCGATTCACTCTGATACCACTCTGCATCTCTTTACTACTGCTTTGAGTATTTTATGATAATTTGTTGTCTCATTTTGGTAACTTTGTCGCTTTGCATTTCTCTAGCTACAAACGTAATTGTGAGTATAAACTGATATAAGCTACGTGCTTTATAGCTAACTTGTACATTAGTGCTTCAATAATAGATTATTACTATTATCAATGAGATATTTTCTTTTAATCTTGTGCAGCAAAGAAAAGGACATCCACAATATTTACGAACAGTTAAAAACAGTAAGTGGTGGTCACAATAGGGTCCAATTTATGTCTGGTAATGGATTAATCAATAGACAAAGTGCTGTAGTTTAACTCTGAATAAAGCTTGGAAACCTTAAAAAGACACGTTTTACAGTCGAACGGGTACGTGTTATGAAATCATTAGGCCATTTAGTGTACCTTAAATCTGAAGGTGTCAATATATTGTAATGTTTCTGTTTGCAGAATGCGGAGAAACTCAAAATCACATAAGCTTGCGTTGCTGTCTATTAAAAGACAAAGGTGACTTTTAAAAAGCAACAGAGTGAGAGATCCTGTTTTTTCCTGCTCTCTGACCGCACATATTCAAGGCGGGGCTTCCTCCAATGCATTTCTCTCTTTGATAAAAGAAAAAAGGAAAAAAGAAAATCAGTGCATAACTCAGTAAATCATTTCTGGCCCTGAAAGGAATCTTTACTAATGATCCACAGGCCATGAATCACTGTGAAAGCAAATACATGTCTATACTGTGATTGTCATGTCATAGACCCAAGAGCACATGGCATATACCACAGAACTTAAAATACCTGCACACACATATGATGGGAGAAGCCCTGTTGCATTCCACAAACAATTTATTTTATCAGTCACAGAGACGATGATGACGATGAAAAAAACGATATTTGACCTTTAAAGGGACACAACGTGGAAGCACATGCACCTTTGACAAGAAAGGCAAACCGTATAGCAAGTGCAGTGTAAAGTAGAAGATTAACAGAGACAGGTTTGAACATTTAAACTACTGTCATTTACCAATTAGTCTCTGAAAAGGTTCCATTCATCTCAATTTAGAGCCCTCCTTTTAGATGAGGAGTTCATTTAAAATGAATAAAAGGAGAACCAGGCCACCAACTGTGTGCCTTCAGCGAAAAAGAAAAGAAATTCAACCAACATTTGTTTATCAAAAGTTATGTAGTATTATTAACACTGGTCTCCCTTGCTACCAATCCTCAGCAGGGGATGCTGCATTTTATGATTTAAGAAACAGCAAAAAATAAATAAAAAGAACAAAACATACACAACGAAAGAGACGTTACAGTTAGAATCAGAATGTCTTACACTTTAACAGTATTACCCTACTCTCTGTCCAACCTTTGACAAGCATTGAAGTTTTACAGTTTGCTGATTTTAAAATAAAATGTCTATCAATAAAGCAAGTTTATTACCGAAGACAAACCTGATCAAGGAAATAATTATTCTTGAATTTAGAATATAACAGTGCTGATTAATTTCATGTTTATGTTCCGTTGGGTAAAAAGGGAAGACTTCACATGAACACCATGGCTACCTGATAAAAGTAAGCAGCACTTTTAAGAAAAAAAGATATCACAGCTAGAGGAGTTTTTGTTTAATGTGCACGTCAACAAGTCAAGGAGGAGGGTAAACAGAAGGCACATTACTTTGGGGTCCCACAACATGCCTCTGCATCCAACACTGGTTATGATTCTGACACCAGAAGTGAGTCAATTTAATCTCTGTTGCTGGCGAGATCTTCCCAGTGTGCAAAAAACAATCAATTAATCTCGGACCCTGAGCCAAAGCACAATAACTACTGTACGGTTTAACCCCTTAAATTGCAATCTATGAATAATAACTTGACATCATTTGTTATTTATACCCATTAAATGGTGGAAGGGGGCATAACCTAAACAAAGAATGGAGGGGGACGTTAAATAAAGTACACAAACAAACAAAACGGAGTGAGTGGTGATAAAGGATGGTTTACACTTAAGTGCAGACTGTTTATGGACATTTAACTCAGTAACAAAACCAGAAAACAGTCTAGAGTGTATTTAATGAGCAGTACCAGATTTACAAACTAAGGCACCAGCAATGCGCGACAAGAGAGAAAGCATTTCCATAAGAGGTGTCTTGTTTCGCACAGGTATGCCTGAAATTTGGAGTTATTTCATACTGAATATAAAAACATTATTTTCTTATTTATTAAGTACACAAGAGCACATGTCTTAACCAAAATTGGCGAACTATTAAAAACACCAGCTTGGAACCTCTCTCAAAGACCAGCCTCTAGCCTCGTAGTCAAACACAAACACTTCAGTTGTATGTACTCATGGCTCAGCATGATTACAATCAATTAGAGCGAAACACATTGAACAAAGCATGATGATAAGAAAGAATCTGTCACCAATTTAATGTAAATTCTCCAAGGGCTGAAGCCGACATGCTCCGCAGAACAAACTTAATTAAACCTCATCAACAACACTAACTGTCTAACCCAGAATGAACACTGGTAGCTTTTGGGGAATATTTCCACTCATATTTTTTTAACATATTTATTTCAATAATTTGCAATGATATTTGGATTCAGTATGACTGTTGAGAATTGCAGAGGCATTACAAACGTGGCACTTAGTCCCAGTGTCTGCTTATGAAGTTTATCTGTGAAGTGGCCAAATCATGAGTTGGCCTGGTCTGTGCTTTATGACTTATGACATTAAAACATATTTATGTAAAAGAAGATTGTGGGACAACACAAAACTATTATTGGTTCCATCTTAAGGAATCTCAATCTGAATCACTGTATTTGAATATCTTTTTACAAGCATAAAATGTTGCTAGTGAGACATAGTAAAGGTTGACATCATTGGTAAATATACAGCCTGGGATGGAAACGGCAAGTGGACAAGCATCCACCTTATCTCACACATGACCGGTGTGTTACATTAATCCTGACTTGTTGTGGATTATTATTTGGTTTTGAACATTCAGCAGTTAGATTTTCTTAAAGGTTGGCCTGTTTATGCTGTATTAAAAAGGACCATTCCAGCCTGCCATCAACCAGGTGAATATTGTCAAAAACGCACATACTGTACATTGACTAAAGACTCATCATCCCATGGTGAATGTGCATTACTATTACAACTCTGGGAAAAAATGTGTGAAAGTGCCAAAATTGTGTATGCCCAACAACTCATTTAAACACTCACTAATCATGACCGTTCCTCTGTACCAGGCAAAGGGAATGCTTTCCTGGGAACTGCATTTGAGCTGTGAGCTGCACTATTGTGCATCCTATTATTTTTATTTCAACCGGGTTCATGCAGGATCCCCTTGTACTTTGCGTCAGCAGGGGAGTGCCATAAAAGCTAGTTTAACCAATTGATCCTGTTTCTGCAGCTAAAGGAGAAAATAATCGGTGAAGTCGGCTACTGCAGAGTTCGCGAGGAATGACAAAAACCTGCAGACTCTTGCATTTGTGCATGCCTGGAGTGACAGCACCACAGAAACTGCAGTCTATTTACCTCAGCATTTACAAAAAATGGCCAATGGATACAAACTGAAAGACACTTTTCACTGCAGTCATTTAAAGCCTACATAAAAAATAACGCCCTTTGCATGTCTTCACTTCTTTGTCAGTTGAGTTGTGCAACATGATGACATCACATCTTAGCAATGAGGTTTCTGGATGTGGGAGAAGCTCCCAATTCCAAGTCTGACCTGCCCACGGTGACAGTTAGTCTCATCGCTTTTATGTGAGAAATAGACTGGTAACGCTTAAATTAACTTTCTGTTGTCACCATGTAGTACTGAGACAGGGATGTAGTGGGAGGACATGGATTAAGGTCCAAAGCACTAAAGGGAACGGTGCCTGATCAGCAGTGAGAAACACTCGAAATTTCTGTATCAATCACTCTAATGGAGCAGCAGAGATGCACAGGTTGTTTAAGGCACAGGCAACTTGAACAATCTTATCAAAGGTTGAGAGGTTTGGCGTGCGGTCGGAGGCCGTGGTAAAGGGGCTCTCCACAGGTCCGGTGAGCATGGTGTACCTCTGCTTGACCATGGAGATCACCCTCTCCACGTGCCTCTGCACACACACCGTCTCAGAGGATGAATTGGCCAGCGGCGCTCCCACCGAGGTCCCGCGCGCCTCGCCTTGGTGGGCTATTTGAAACAGGGCGCCGCGGGCAGCCACGGAGTCCGCAATGTCAAGACTGCGACACGCCAACACAACGTCGCCCGGGAGAAGCTTGCACAGAAATCCACAGCCCTCAGCCAGACTCTTGTCGCTGACATTTCCGAGCACGCCCCTCGACACGAAGGTGACAACACCCTGGGGAGCCACGCCAATCAGATATTTCATCTCGTTGCAACTCGTCCCAACCCCCTGAGAGGTTGGCACCGCATTCTGCTGCTGAGGGTGCCGTTGGTTGCCCCGGGAAACCGGCTCCTCAAAAGGCACTGTGAAACAGTCTATGATAACAGCGCAGTCTGGGTGGGTGTTTCGCAGAGCTGCTGGCAGGTTTTTCCGGAGCTCGGCCCTGGAGGGCCAGAAGACGGCTGTCGGCACCAGAGTGGCGGACATGATGTTGACCATCCGGTGCACTGTTCTGGTTACGGTGCTGACTTTCACTCCGAAGCGGTAGGCTAGGTCTTGATTGCGGAGGTCCAGACGGAGTCGCATCAGTGTCAGCAGCAGCTGCTGGAACTTGGAGAGCTTCGCGTTTTTTATCCCGTCCATGTGAGGGGCTAGAAGCCACATGACCGTCTCGACGACAAAGTAGTTGGGTAAACCGGTGTAAAACTTGACTTTGTCTGCGTCGTTCCTCAAAGAGTTCTCAGAGAGGGACATTTTCTCCACAGATTCCCTGAGAGTCTGATTTTCCTTTTTCAGGGCTTTCAGGACGTTGTCGAAGTTGACATCAGACGTACGAGTGAACTTTCCTTTCTTGCTGTCACTCACGTATTCATCATAATCTTCATTTTCTTCATCGGTGCAGAGGGAAGACGACGCACTTTGCTCCAGGGCGGCTTCGTGCTCCCTCTCCGCGGGACCCTGGACCCGTTCCACCGCAGACCTGCCCTGGCCCTGCAGGAACAACAAGGCATTGGCGGCCTCCACGCGCGCTTCCTGCTTGTCCACGATCTCTAAGGCACCTGGCTCCTTCATCTCTGGGGATAAGGGAGCTGTCGTGAACACAGATGGAACATAATCTGGCGAACGTGGATTCTTCACCTGTTTACCTGAATGTGGAACAGGAGGTGGAGAAAAAGCTGAACATTTTCAAAAGCATTCTGTTACTTCCCACCAACCTACTTTTAGTCAATGGGGGTCGAGGATCAACTGTGATGGGCAATCAGCCAATGGCACTAATGTTTTCACAAAATGACTGCCATAAGAAGTTGCTGAAATTGCAGCATCGTTTCTCAAAATATTGAGAAACGATGCAACAGCGTGACATTGACCTCATCATAATGACACCAAAGCATCTGTAATTGTATCCGGGTAATTACATTTTAAGTTAATGCATCCATGATTTATTTACATATATATCACTTGAGATTTACCGGGCAAGTAAATTAAAGGATTAGAAATGTAAAAGTGCCATGTTCAGCTTAGTCATTTCCTCTAGATGAAACATATGGTCATGGCCCACAATACAATAAATGGCAAATTTGTTGTGATTAAAAATGAATCATTCATTAAGAATTCAAAGGATAATATCTTTGGATTTATTTTGAACTTTTTTTTAAGACAAAACAGGTCTTCTACTCTGGAGTTCTCTTCTGGAGACGAAATGATTACTATTTTTGAACAGTTAATAGAATAAACAACGAATCCATTCATTTGCATATTACAACGCAATGAAAGAATGCCTGGTAGTTGAACATAACTTGATGGTGAACGGAATAATGACATGGAGGCCAAAATGCATGTGTAAGCTACAATACCATAGTAATTGTATGCAATCTATACAGCCCACACGCTACATTTCAATGTAACAGGTGAGCCTTTATCATTAGAAACAACAAATAATCCACTCGCTCATCCCGACTCAGAGGAGAGGATGCGGATTGTGGACATCCAGCGGTTCGTACCTGAGATGAAGTGATCGCTACACAGCCGGCTGCCGTCGTTGGGCACCCAGCCCTGGCGGTTCACAGCGGCCACCCAGCGCTGCTTCCTCTCCGGGTCCCGGGGAAAACGGTAGAACGACAGGTTGGTTCCGGGGGTCCTTCTGTTCCTGCAGCCTGCCACCACGCACGTGTGAACCATAGTAAGGGCTCCCGAGGAGCGTGGAGGCGCGCGCCGCGGAGGGTCGGCTGCTTTGACTCCCAAAATGGAGGACGACGAGAGGGTGGGTGGGAGTAAAGAAGCGTCACTAACGGACGTTCGCATCCTGCGATCCCATTGGTTGGTTTGGAGACGATGGCTCCGAAATAAGATCTTCACTCGTTTCCACAGCACTGACTTAATGATGGCGCTAAAGCCTCGGTGCTGTCTGAATGTGGGTCAACGACCACTGAATGGATAATCTGAAATCTGTCGGGCATGTAGCTCCAAAGTCATTGAGGGGATAAAGAGAAGGACATGCATACAATAAATGAAAATAAGTTAATATGTAATTTGTCAAACAGTAGTTTTAAGTGCCCTCTTATCCTAAAGTCTCCTTGGTGCATTATTGATGTCGTGCTTGACAAAAAGCTCAAACAAAAGGTATATTTGTTTTCTTAGATATGACCTGCATTTTTTTATATTTTAAGTCCAGACGTCATACTTCAACATTCCTTATCCACCAACACAGGTTTAAATATTCTTTTCTTTGAGGGTCTGCCTCATGGTTTGCCCAAAAGTTGCTTGATAGATACATGCCTAAAATGATGAAATATATATATGATAATAAGATAATTTATGTTTTTAAGTATAAAACAACTATTATCCTGTTTTCAACAGCAGCAATTAAAACACACATATAACAAGAACAAATACATGTATATCAGCAAAGTGTTGTATGCATTATGACAATGATACTGAATAGCGAAAAATGTGGAATTCATTTGATTTCCATTAATTATATTAAAGTAATGGAAATTGATGCAATTCTTACCTTTGATAAAATCCAGGACTGGACAAACAGGTCTTTGTCCAGTCCAATTGCCAGCTATGAAAAACTATCTCTAGAATCAAACCATTACCCGCACCCTCCGATCTAGAAAAAGTTGTGCATGCATGCATTCATTTTTTTTTTTCAATTCAAGACTTGTCGAATGCAACTCCCTTCTCTCTGGCATAAACAGAAACACCACTCTCCCGTCTCTAAGTTCAGAATGTACCAGCAAGGTGACGTCAGATCTCCCCAATCCTTGCTTCCCTCCATTGTGTTGGTGTCCATTTAAGAATTGATTTCAATATTTTACTGACCACTTTCCGGCACGCTGCAGCCTGGCCCTGAGGTTCATACGGCCGAAATGTTGAGCCAGTACAAGCCAGCTTGCAGCCTCAGATCCTCGGGCGGGGCTCTTTTGACTTTTCCAAAATTGAAGTTCAATTCGAAAGGTTTCCCAACATGGCCCCTCGACTTTAGAAGAGTCTGCCAGAGGAGATAAACAAATAGAGAGAAAAGTATATCATAAATCATATCGCTACACATGTCATTGTCAATATCTGTTGTGGTGTCACTTTTGTATTTGTGTTGAGATTTTGCAGCGGTATTGTTGCTTTACACTAGGTTTTTAGTAACTGTTTGTGTGAGATGTCTTGGCCACTACACATTGCATCACATCTGCTCTTTGAATATATATACATATACACATATATGCACCACTGGAATAGGTTTACTTACACCAGATTGTGTAGTGTAGGATAGTGTGGTTGGGGCTCAAGTTGAACTGGCATAGGAGTCCCCCTCCTTTCTCAAACACCTCCATGGTGACAGATGCTGATTCTGGGGAGTCTGTGTACAGCTAATGCACCTGTGGCAGGTTATACATCTCCCACACCATCACAGGAGTCAGAATCACTCAGTAACATAGGATCATCCAACATCTGATCGGTAAGGTCCTCCGTCACACCTGCATGTAAGATAGAAGACTCCATTTTCTGCACCGATGATGCACCCAGTTTCATGGCTTTGTGGGCCGCTGTGACACAAAGGAACGCTGATCAGTCCACTGAAACTTTCTAAAATATTTTAAAACTAGGTGCTGCTTCTTCCATCTTTTGGTTTGTGTGTCTTCCGTACCAAATATGATTAAATCTGCTGGTCATAACTGATACCAAATATGTCCTGCGTGGTCATTAGTTTATTTTTCTTTGGTCCTGTGATCCACGGAAATCTTACCTTCAAAACTGGTGTAATCCATCCTCCTGTCCCGCTTCCTCTTTTTGCCCTGTACAAGACATCAGACTTTCTGTCAACTGACCAGAACTCTTTGCATCATCTAGTCTAATGATGTCAATGTGTATGAGTTACATGTGGGCACAGTGTACATACATAATTATCTCTACATGACCACTCAGGGAATTGTTTGGTGTGGAGCTCCTTTTCTGCGTGAGCCTTAGTGAAATATGTGTCCCTCTCTTCCTGCGACAGCGACTTCCACTGTGCACACATGACAACACAAACACGGTCAGTGTACACAGTGTACACGGCCACATACAGCTACCGACACAACTCCAGTCCAACTGTGATGGAAGTTTGTGTCTCAAACATACTAATCAAAGACACATACCCTTTTTCCAAGCACAGCATTGACTTTTGCGCTCTCCCTGATGTTCATTTCAGCGATGACCTTTGGCCTCTGCTCCCTCCTGAACAGCATGAAGGCGTTGAGTGGCTTCTTGATGTACTGTCGCCCATCGTCCTTCTGGCTCCTGCTTCTTTTCCGTCTGTGGGAAAAGAAAGAAGAAATGCGTGACTTACCGCTGCATAAAACTGCGAGAAAGGTGATTTAGACTGACTTACTGTGACGTGGGAAGGTTCAGCAGAGAGGCAGCAGACGTGAAATTGTTGGATGTACCTGCTGGATCACCGCACACCACCTCTCCATTGCTAATTGCAGACACATACACATACATTGGATGATGTAAATTGTGTGTTTGAAGATACAAACACAGTCTCACAGTTGTGTGTGCTACTTACACTATTTCAACAGGTGCCAGGTTCTGCAACATGTATTGAGGGAGCTTCACCACTGGCACATCGTACTGGAGACACAAACAGAGGTGATAACAAGGTTATAGGAGAGCCATGGCAAAACATCCTACCTATGTGAGATAAGTTTTTCTGCTATGGCCTCAATAAAAACAAAATGCAGGTCAAACATAGACATTGAAAATGAACTAGGAGTGGCAGTCTCACAGCTGCAGCCCCAATTTGAAAAGAAATAAAGCAAGCCCACACCAGTCACTGAAAGGAGGCAGTGATTAAAGGTGTCACTTTTACAAAGAAAATGCTCAGGTCATTCAGGGAGTTGGTCACTTTTTAAAGCCAGAGGTCATTTTGAGAACATGTTGAAAAGCAGAAATGCTGTTACACAGTAAAAGTTACTTGGATTAAAATAGGATTTAAAAAAAAACATTCTTCTGGATCTCTCTCACATGATAGCTTACCTGTTGGTGGCAGTACAGGTGAGAGGAATTCAAGACATTATAGTCTTGGTAGATAAGAGCGGGCTGTCCAATGTTGAGCTGGGGAACAGCTTTTAGGGGCTGGTTTACGCTGAGAGGAGTTGCCCAATGGGGGAGGTAGCCTCCATATCCTGCACTCACCGCCTGGGAGTCAAACCCTGGCTTGGCAGTGGGAGGAGGTGGAGGGAGAGGGCTGGGTGTGTCCCTCAACATTTCATCAATAGTTTCCAAAATCTCTTCCCACGTCATCATGGATGTCATTTGGTCAAACTCTATGGGATCCATCCTCTAGGCAGGTTTGTGGCTCTGTCCCTTCACCTGGTTCTCACTTGTTCTGACCGAGCTCCTGTGACATTGATTTGAGACACTTTTATAGAAATACTAGTCCCAAGTGCAAACAACCTCTATTTCACTTTATTTCATAGGGAAATACAACATTATACTACACTACATAACCCGACCTGCACAGTTACTACTTAGTTTGCACAGAGACATGTTGACATATGAGCAGCTTTTAAAATATGATTTAGTTTAAAGATTCAATATTTAAATTAAAGATTCTTTAAAACAATTTAGGTTTCCTCTCAACGTTCAACATTTAAACACATGTTGATGAATAAGTATTGATAACATGATATAATGTATAAGGGTGTTAGAGAAGCCAGGGTTTCTTATCATATTAAGTTGGATTTACTTTCGATAATATGTTTAGACTGGGGTATCAATACTTCTACTGATGTAAAAACTTTTTTTTTTCTTGGACTGTACGATGATCAGCAAATATTCCAAGACTCAGTGTCCTTCCTTCCTTCCTTACAACTTGTGGAGAGGAGGGACACTTTCAACATTGCAATTAACAAAGAGCTAAGTGTGTTGAGTTAAGACAAAAAATGACAGTTGACGCCACTAGATTTAAAACAAATTCTGTAAAAAAACAACACATTTATGTACCTAATCGCTGCATTTCTTTTTGGCAGTCCCCTTAGTTAATTATCCCTGATTTGGTATTCCAATTTTGACAATCTCTTATTCCCAGCTGTCCAATGAAAGTGCTTTTAGTTTTTCTTTCTTTTTTCCCCCTTTTTCCGGATTTTATCGCAGTTGGCATCCTCCAAGCTGTAACACTGCCCCCTGCTGGATTTAACCCTCCACTATTCCTATATATATAGATATATCTATATATATCTATATAGATATATAGATATATATCCTCTTAACGTCAACTGAAACTCTCTCCTAATGTCAGTGAATTTTTTTGAGGAACTGGGATTTGGGTTGCAATAACATCCTTTGATAATTCTGACATTAAAGTCAGAATTTCAAGATTAAAGTCTTCTTTCTTCCTCGGGTTTCATGGCTCACTTCAGATTTTTACTCCACCATTTCCTGTCTTGTCCTTATCATCTGCTTCTCCTTTGTTCCTCTATCGTCTCCCCATCTGTTTTACTTTGAACCAATTCTTTTAACTTAACACCACTTTCGCTGTCCCCGAACACCTTCAAATTCGAGAAGCCAATCCCTACTCCATGGAATTGAGCATAGACACATAGACAACATTTCACTAACATTCAAACTTACGGACAATTTAGGGTCACCAATTCACCTAATTAAGCTGCATGTCTTTGGACTGTGGGAGTAAACCGGAGTACCCTGGAGAAAACCCACCCATTCACAGAAGAACATGCAAAGGCCCAGAACACAGACATTTCCAGGTGTTGAACCCAGAACCATTTGGTGGTGAGGCACGTTTCCAGGGGTAAAATTGGGTTTTAATTTCAAAGAATGGGCTTAATTTGGAGATGGGAAGATGATTGAAAGATGAAACAGAGGCAGAGATTATAGAAGAAATAGTGGATGGGGTAAACCCAGAAGGTGGTGATAATGCCACTCAAAAGATGCCAAAACCCCCAAAAAGAAGTAATGTTCCCAAAATGAAAAGTACAGAAGCATTAAAAATGAGGGTAACTGTAAGCCAGCTAAAACGTGTTTGTGTTGTACTGTGAAAATAACAGGATAAAAAGACAGTGTCTGTTGCACCGTAACCAACTTGTTTATTTTCCTCAAACAAGGGGAATTAGGAGGAGAGGGGGCCGGGGGGGCAGCAGACTGTGAAGTGAGGGGAGGGTCGGGGCCATAGGTGTCCCCTGTCCTCCCACAACACCTTCATGGCGACAGAGGCTGCTCCTGGAGAATCTGTATCCACCCAGATGGTGTCCTCTTATCACACCTGAATGTGGGGCAGAGGCTCCATTTTCTGTACCGGCGATGCACCCAGTTTCATGGGCGGTTGGGTCGCTGCTGCACAAAGACACAGAGTCTCAGTCCACTGGGACTACATGAAATATTTTAAAACCTAGAAGCTGCTCCCTACACCTTTCAATGGTAATATCACACTGTTTGCTTTGTGTGTATCTTCCGTACCAAATATTTTCAAATCTGCATTACTGTGGTAAAAGCCAAATATATCCCACGAGATCATTGGCAATTACGTTTTTTTTTTGTTCCTGTCATCCACAGAAATGTAGTCTCACCCTCAGAGCTGATGTAATCCATCCTCCTGTCCCGCTTCCTCTTTTTGCCCTATACAAAAGCCAACACGACAAAGACTCTTTAGATCATTTCGTCCCATAATGTCAATGTGTATGATTTATAATGTGAGCATACGTAATTATCTCTCGATGACCACTCAGGGAAACGCTCGGCATGCAGCTCCTTCTCTTTGTGAGCCTTGGCAAAATACTTGTCCCTCTCCTCCTGCGACAGCGACCTCCACTGTGCACGTATGACAACACACAGCCAGTGCACAGTTACACACGCAGCCACGCACAGATGCAGGCTAATGTGCAAACTCTCAGGAGAGAGTTCAGGATCAGTTAGACACGCTGCAATGACGACTCATATACACGCAAATCCCATCTTTGACAATGATCAATGCACAACTTCATTAAACCATTATCAAACAGAGGAATATACCCTTTTTCCAAGCACAGCATTGACTTTCACGCTTTCACTGATGTTCATTTCCGAAATGACCTTTGTGCTCTGCTCCCTTCTGAACAGCATGAAGGCGTTGGGCGGCTTCTTGACATACTCACGCACATCATCCTGCTGGCTCCTGCCTTTTTTCCTTCTGTGGGAAAAAAAGAACAAGCGCATCAGTCACTGCTGCCCGAACCGCCGAGCAAAATGTGTTTTCCTTTTTTGAAACGCAGCTTCACCTGGGATCCCTCTAGGTCAGACTGACTTACTGTGACGTGGGGAGGCTCAGTGCAGATGTAAAAGTGTTGGGTATACATGATGGATCACCGCACACCACCTCTCCATTGCTACTCAAATGTCAGAGACATACACACACATTAGATGATATACATTGTGTGTTTGAAGATATAAACACAGTCTCATAGTTGTTTGTTGTACTTACACTATTTCAACAGGTGCCAGGTTTTGCAACATGTATTGAGGGAGCTTCACCACTGGCACATCGTACTGGAGACACAAACAGAGGTGATAAGACAAACTGCATCATCCATGTCAACTGTCCCTTCTCTGAAGTACATTCATCTGACATTTGACAACACATTAGGGTTAAATCACACCCCGTTTTAATTCTGCTGACCCGAAGGCCTACTCTTATGGCGCTCTCTTACATGGTAGCTTACCTGTTGGTGGCAGTACATGTGAGATGGATTCAAGACATTAAAGTCTTGGTAGATAAGAGCGGGCTGTCCAATGTTGAGCTGGGGAACGGCTTTCAGTCTCTGATGACCTCTGAGAGCAGCTGCTCCCTGGGGGATGTATCCTCCATATCCTCCACTCACTGCCTGGGAGTCAAACCCTGGCTTGGCAGTGGGAGAAGGCGGAGGTGTCGGTAGAGGGCCGTCTTTTTTCCTCCACATTTCATTTACCACCGCCCAGCAAATTTCCTCAATCTCTACCCACGGCATCACGGATGTCACTTGGTCAAACTCTATGGGATCCATCCTCTACGCAGGTTTGTGGCTCTGTCCCTTCACCTCAACATCTACAATTTAAGAACATGTTGAGGATTAAGTAACAATAATCCAATTATACACTTCCTAAAAAAGGGCATTACAGCACATAATCAATTAAGCTCTCGGGATATCAATGTGTCCAGTCAGGAAGCACAGGCGGCCTGTTTTGGTGCAAACGGGTTTCACTGGAAAGAGATGACCAACCAAAATGGAAAGGTTCTTTAGTCTTGCATTAGCTTAGGGTCTTTGTCACGACTGGTTAGCATGAGTTGTTACCTACAGCCCATTCATTCAGGTTGCACAGGTTGAGCTTCTGTTTCCCAGCTTGCTGTGTCTCGTGTCTTGAGAGCCTGTATAAGAAGATAATAATAATAATAATAATAATAATAATAATAATAATAAAAATAATAAGTTAGTACTTTCATTATTAATAATAATAATAATAATAATAATAATAATAATAATAAAAATAATAAGTTAGTACTTTCATTATCCAGAAGAATTGCTTTGCTAGATTGGAAAGACACATACAAGAAAATAAAAACAATAACTATACAGTACAAAAAGCAGGTGGAAAAAATAAACATTTTATAATAATTAAAAACAAGTACGTCTATGGCTGAAAGTGCTCCAATGGCATACCACTGTGGCATGCAGAGGGTGAGACTCATTGTCAAGAATCCTGAGGAGTTTCCTTAGCATTGTCCTCTCTGACAAATCTGCCAATGAGCCCAGTTCCTCTCCCAGGAGAGAACCAGCTCTCCCGGGGAGCTTGTTGAGTCGGTTGGCATCAGCTGTTGTCACCCTGCCGCCCCAGCACACAACAGCGTAGAAGATGACGCTGGCGACTTCTCGAACTTATATATAGTTTTAATGGTTTACACTGGGGTGTAAATACGTCAGTTGATGCAAAGGATTTTTGCAACACAACGTGGAAATGTCTCCGTAGAAAGTACTGTTATTTCGTTACCTAGCCTCAGGTCCGGATTATTAACTATGACAGTGTTGTTCTTGAAACGTCTCATCTGCCGGTGTCGATGAGAACGTTTTCTCTCGTTTCCATCTGCCCGGTGAAAGTCTTCACGGTCTGCGGGTGAAGGGTTCCAGGGCAGAAAGGACCGCAAAGTCTTTTCCCGGTCATCTTCCATGCTTTGGAATATTTACGTTTCCGAATTGTGAGATAAAAGTGGCCGTTATTCACTTTAAAGTAGTTGTATAACCGCCAACGCACAACAAAGTAGAAGAAAAGAGAAAGAACAGATCGAGGGACAGTATGGAAGCAATTAAAAGGAAGACACGAAAGAAACGACACACCTACACGTGAACAAAATGTTCGTTTGGTTATATGGAATGTGGATCTTTAAAGTTGCCGAGCTGCAGGGGTGTCCAAACTACGGTCCGCGGAACATAAGCGGCCCGCTGTGCAGTTTGATCCGGCTCACTGAGCCCCCCCCCCAAATACAAATGATACACGTTTAATTTGAAAATAAAATAAGTACTGTCCATGATACATTTATCCACCACAACATGATTTATATAAATTTCTACATGACAACATTTCATCAATATTCACAGATTACAAAAAGGAAACTGCAAACGGCAACATGATGTCGTCAGAAATAAGGTCATGATATCTTTAACGTGAGGCAACATTTTTTGTACATTAGAAACAATGATCCATGGAGGTAGAAACATTTTTTAACTCGAAAATAATTCAGTGAGACATTCTTAAAAGTCCTGCTGTTTTACATACAAACCCTATACAAATCAGTGATTATTGTAAAGTTTCATGTAAAATAAATCCCTTAATCTGTTGGATTTTTCATATATTAATTTAAATATTGTGTTGTTCTCAAAGTGACATCAACAATAATAATTAATATTAATACATGTATTTATATATGTATAACACCTTAAAACAGTTTTCAAAGTGACTTGAATAATAAAGCATAGGACCAGGCTGCAGGCCAGTAAAACAAACTAAGACGGGAACAAATAAGCAGAACAGTGTAACTCAGCTAAAACAAAGAAATGTATAAAAATAAATGCAAAAATACATTATAAAATATGAAGAGACTTGGACCTACATGAGGGGGGTTGGGGTTCTACCTGTCCCACACCTATCACTGGAGTCAGAATCACTCATCTGTAGGTTTTATGTTTCTTGATGGGTCCCTTGTATTCAAAAACCGAAACACTGATCAGTCCAATAAAACTTGATCAAATATTTTATAAACTTAGAAAAATGTTCAATTCTAATTTTAAACTGGTTCATGTGTCTTCATGAAATGTAAGTGAACCCCCATGAATACAAAAAAATACTTTAAAATATGAAGAGACTTGGACCTACACGAGTAGAGTTGGCTACACGGTCATTTGCAATCAATTCTTTGTTCCCGTGATCTTACCCTCAGAGCTGGTGCAATCCATCCTCCTGTCCCGCTTCCTCTTTTTGCCCTGTTCCAGGGCAAACACAGCAGACTTAATCAACTCAACTGACAAAAACTCTTTAGATCATTTAGTCTAATAATGTCAATGTGTATGATTTATATGTGAGCATACATAATTATCCCTTGATGACCACTCAGGGAATTGCTGGGAATGCAGCTCCTTTTCTGCATGAGCCTTGGCGAAATACTTGTCCCTTTCCTCCTGCGGCATCGACCTCCACTGTGCACCCATCAAAACACAAACACAGTCAGTGTACACACACTCAGTATCTATTATCCACTTATTGACCCTTTTTGGGTCACGGGGTTATTGTAGCTAATCCCAGCTGTCTATGAGCGATGGCGGGGTACAACCCAGGACAAGCCGTCAGTGACACATAGAGGCACACAACCAGTCACTCTCACTCGCTACGGGCAACTTGGAGTCACAAATAAACCTGCATTTCTTTGGACTGTGGGAGGAATCCCTGAGTATCCGTAGAGAGAACCCATGCATACACGGGGAGAACATACAAACTCTACACAGGCCCTGGGCTCAGACAATCAATGCAGTTCCAGGCTGATGGGCGACCACAGCAGACACAAAGTGCTTTTATAAGTTCTGTCATATACATACATAACATTTACATACTGATCAAAGACACTTACCCGTTTTCCAAGTACAGCATTGACTTTCACGCTCTCACTGATGTTCATTTCCGAAATGACCTTTGTGCTCTGCTCCCTCCTGAACAGCATGAAGGCGTTGGGCGGCTTCTTGACGTACTCATGCCTAATTTCCTGCTGGCTCCTGCTCTTTTGACGTCTGTGGAAAAATAAAACTAAACCATTAATAATCTATGTATGAAACTGCAGGAAAAGGATACTTTTTTAATATATTTAAACATGTGGTTTTCTGTAGATCAAAGTGTCAGACTTTGTGTCAGACTTACTGTGACGTGGGGAGGTTCAGCAAAGAGGCGGCAGATGTAGAAGTGGTGGGTGTTCTTGCTGGATCACCGCACACCACCTCTCCATTGCTACTCAAACATCAGACACATACGCGTACATTAGATGATATAAATTGTGTGTTTGAAGATACAAACACAGGCTCATAGTTCTGTGTGGTACTTACACTATTTCAACGGGTGCCAGGTCCGGCGTCATATACTGAGGGGTCTTCACCACTGGGTCCCCATCATCATACTGGAAACACAAACGGGTTATAAGACAAACTGCATCATCCACGTCAACCGTCCCTTCTCTTTAAGTTACGCCAAAGTGCATTCATCTGACATTGTGCAACACGTAAAGTTACAGAGGGGGCTCGGATTAAAGTACACCCTGTGTTGTCATCGTGTGTGTACGGTTGACAAAATTGTATTTTGTGCCACAAACGTGTCCCCATTCAAAAGAATCATTGTGACAGTGATTAATATTAACATAGCCTGCACTGTGTTTAGCACTCTCATATTATCAGTTGCAAGCCCAGCAAAGCACACCATTCAGAAAACGCCATATTTAAGAGGGGACAAGAGAGACACAATTTTGACCACGACATAACATCTCGCCTATAGGGCCCCTGCAGGGCTGGCCCTGGATCTCTCACGTGGGAGCTTACCTGTTGGTGGCCGCACAGGTGGCCTGGATTTAAGGCACTACAGTCTTTGCAGGTAGGAGCGGGTTGTCCACTGTGGAGCTGAGGAACATCCTTCAGGCTCTGATGACCTCTGAGAGGGGCTGCTCCCTGGGGGTCACACTCTGGCTTGGCAGTGGGAGAAGGTGGAGGGGTAGGCAGAGGGCTGTGTATTTCCCTCAATATGTGGCGCAACATCGCCCAGACAGTTTCCTCGATCTCTGCCCACGTCATCCCGGCTATCATGTTGTCGAACTCTGCTCTGACATCCATCCTCTACACAGGTTTGTGGCTCTGTCCCTTCACCTGGCGCTCACATGCTCTCACCGACCTCCTCTGAAATCGATAGGAATCAGGATTAGAGACACCTTTAAGGAGATAAAAGGAACAATTACCCTTTATCACAGAGAAATACTTTATTCTACACTCTGCGCTTTGCACTGCTGCAAATATAGATTTTCTGTAGACATGTGAGCAAAACATGATTGATGAAGATTAAAGATTAAAAGCTTGACATCAAAGATTTGATGATACTCCAATTGTCCACTGCTCAAATAAAAACAGGATCACACTATAGCACCAAGTCGAATAAGCTCCAGGGAAATCCATCTGTCCCAAGAAGGCCATTGTGAATCAATTGAAATACAAGGGAAGTTACTGGCACATACACATTATGAGTTGCCATGATGACATTCACGCAAGAGACGTCCGTCTGTGATTTCATTCTGATTGAAATTTGATTCGAATTTTTAGTTTTATTGTTAATATACTGTAAACGTTTCTCAACGAAAAACTCACTGTCCTAACACGGTGGAGAAGAAGCCAGTGATTCTCATCCAAACTTATGTTTCGCCGAGTAAAATTGAAATATTTTTACAGTAAGGTGTAATATTTCCATGAAAATAAATTTGCAAATAAAAGTCTACCTGTAATCATCAATATTAACTTAATTGACTGCGTGCGTGTTCCTTACCGCAGATCCGCGTTAGCTATCGCAGTTGTTGTGTTGTTGTGAAGTTTTCTCTCGTTTCCGATCTGACCAATTAAAGTCTACGGGGGAAATGATTAAAGCCATAAAATAACTATTATTTTTTTTTATTATTTCGTTCATCCTGCGCTTCGAAGAATTGTGGCGTTTGAGATTAAAGGCAGCCGTTATGCAAAGTAGTTTACTACAGAGGCATATTGTCGCCTTCATCACATTAGAATGTGAAAGGTTTATTGTTATAACACGATGATTTTCACGTTTTAACAATACAGTTTCATGTTTTTTTTTAACGTTATGACAATATAAAATCGTAACATGTTCTTACAATAAACTTTCATTATTGAATCAATTATATATTTATCAGGTTTTTGAGAACGGGTTTTAAGCCTGATGAATAAGGGTTCAAATGAATACTTCCATCGTCTCCCATTAGTTAAGTATTATGTACACGTTTTCACTATACCACAAATGTAATAGTCTCAGCAAAGAACACCTCCATATTATGTGCATCAATATTTTGGATTTATTGTGTACATTCAAATTCATAAAATAACAAAGGTCCAAATTATGAAATAGCCATGCATCATAGCCAAATACATTTATCCATCCACCCACAATCTATCTAGAAGCTCGTGAAGTTTGAGCTAGTCTCAGCTGACACTATGGTACATTTAGAATCTCCAATTTGTAGGGGAGATTTTTACAGTGGAGATAAAATAGGAGTTAGCCCGTCCGCTTTCCCTTGTAAAGGGAATCCATGTTATTGCATAATTGATTGTTAATGAAAAGTGATGTTCAGATTTGTGGCCGTAGGTGAGGGTTGCCTGCTCCCATTCGGGCAGTGTGTCATGTGTCCCATCAACCTTTAATGGTGGGAGCTCAGTCTGTACACAGAGGTGTTCCTGGCCCCTCTCACATGCTCCAGCCTCTTGAGCTCAGATAGACACAGGATGTATACGGGGGTCTTGGTTCCAACATTGGTAATCCTCCTCAGCTCCTCCATCTGAAGCTCCGTCTTTTCTCCTGCAGACCACAGACAGAGCACATTAGGGGCATCAGGTTTCGAGCAGGTAAAATATTTCATGATTTGTAATAGTTTTTATTAAGACACTACAGAGGATCTTTGTGTTGTAAGTTCCTCAGTCTTGAATGCTCCATAAAAATAGATATAATGTGATAGCCGTAATTGTTGATTTTAGGAAAGCCCAACTGTTGTTTCAAATAACTCGGAGCACAACACCACACACACACTGGCATAGGACAATCTGCACACATTTTCTCTTTTGGACTACTTATTTCACTGTTCCTGGTGTTTGAACTGCCATTTATTTACTCCTGTGTATTTTTGTATTTTTCTTTTCAAACAGCATTCATTTTTTTTTTTTTATTATTGTTATTTCAACTTTTTATTTTATATTTTTATTATTATCATAAACATTGAGAGTGGACAGCATTCTAAGAATTCCAATGTACAATGTACATTTGACAATAAATGCTTGAATCTTGACTACTGTATGTACTGAGGCTTTTTCTAAATTGTGTCAATCTGGCATTAAACTTGTCTATGTATTCAATTACAGGTAAATGTTTGGTTAGTCTGAAATTGGTGGAAATAAACAAGACATTTGGACAATACTTTTGTCCCGTGGCTCATTTGAGGACGATGACAACGACCTTTAAACTGTTCCGTGAATTTGTTGATGTTGTTGACTGCCTGGTTAAGGTTGCACAATGTCATCTGCCTCAGGTAGCTGGGTAAACTCCGGAACTCGTTCTCCGAAACCTCGGACAAACTCACAGCGCTGGGAAGAGAAAACATATATACATATACAATTGACATGAATTGATTAAATGTACGTACAGAATAATGAAGGCGATGAGAAGAGGGAAATAAACATCATACAAAGAAACAAACAAGAAAAACAACAGGTGACCTGAAAAGATCTTTCTTTTTTTTTCCTCTTTGAACACTGCCTTATCTTTGGTAGGCTCAAATTCAGTTGGGAGATTCTAAAAAATGTAATAAAGGCATTGCCGACATGACCTAATGTATTTCTTTTTTCCCCCAGTGTCAGTGTGCAGGTTTTTTCCTCATCAACTTTACCTGTTCTTTTTTTCATGTCTGATATTTGGTTGCACAACTGCAACTTCTGTCTTTTTTTTCGTCTGAGCCTGGGACAAGAGCTGGAAAATGAAAGATGAAAATGAGAAAAGGAATATGAGACAAACATGGCTGGAAGGTTAAATTTAGCATTTTACAGATAAATATGGTTTTGATATTATACCAAAGGTTCCTTTGGAGACAAAGGAAACGAATGAGACTGGGAGACATAAAGTAGTGTGAGCAGCATCAGACATTTACCTTAATATAAGTTCCTCACAGTAACACAAAACAATTAACTGATTTAGGCAGCAAGTAGACCTGGGAATTACAGGGAATAATACAAATAATAAGATAAGATTAGATAAAATAAACCTTTACTGTCCCACAGTGGGGAAATGTGCGGCATTGCAGCAGCAGAGGTAAAAAGTATACAAACATAAATAGACACAGGTACAGAAAAAAGTAAACTAAGGCTGTGCATAATAATAATGATCTGAGGCTGTCAGTGGCAAAAAAACAAGCATTTGACTGGACACATGTCCAGTTGGATTTGGATTGTTTTCCAGTGCTATTTCGTGATATAATGCTTGTACACAAAAGTAAGTTGATTGCAAAGATTGTTGTTCTTTACAATCATTTACATATAAAAAATTTAATAAAATTAGGCCCACATAAAAATATCTGCAAGTTCCAATAAAAGGTACCACACCTGTCAGCTGATTAACTACAGACATTGAGTATTGCAAATACAAATCAACAGTTATGGTCCTCTCGTTTGTCTTATTAATGGGAATAAACAACTTACTTTACAGATGTCCTGTGTAACAGAGCTGAGGTCGGGCATCTCCGGGGTGCTGGGCTCTCGATAGTCCTTCCTGATATGAGGTGTCCCCAAACTGAACTCCTGGGTGGGTCCATCCGAATCCAGACTGTTGACAATTGGCTCCTTCTCCTCCATCTTCTTTGGGATTTTTGAAGTTTTCTTGAGTGTAAACACGAGCCAGGTAAAAGGCAGGCAGACAAAGAGGAAAATGACTTTTGTGGATTTGATTCAGCTGCTATTTTTTGTTGCACAAGCATTTGTAAACCTCTGCCAAACACCAGCATTCAATCACATGGTCACTACTTCTTTGGAAAATAATGGTAGTAGTGTGAGATATGGATGCTAAAGAAATGTTCTGTCTTACACGTTGTAGAGAGTTTCCCAAATCAGACTCGAGGTTCGGCATCTCCGGCATCTTCTTGTCCTCGATTCCCATGATGGACATCTCTGGCACATTGTACTCCCAGGGGCGTTTGGAACAGTTTGCTCCGTTATGAGTGGGCGTTGAAAGTTTAAAGGTGTAGCCATCATCCTCAGCATGCATGTCAATAGGCTCAGTCTGCAGTGCACTCTGTAAACTCAAACAAAAGTTACGTGAGGTGAATTAGGAACTCTCTTTTGCCAGTCTGGAGGAGCAAATAAAGATGTAAACAAACAAAAGAGTAGGGTTGTCACGATACTAGAATTTCAAGCTCGATATCATTTTCTATACTGCGGTGGGTAAAATAAGGCATGCATTTTTAAATAAAACGTTAGAACAATACAAGAAAACAATTTAAAGAACAAAAACTACTTAAAATATATTACAAACATATTTACATTACAAACATTCTTTTTGTCAATAATTTAGGACCTTTTACGTGGCTGGCCACACTGCCCTGAATTATCTATTTGCACATTTTTTTAAAACAACACCAGCATATCAATATGGTTGAGGCTACTGTGAGACTGACCGCCTGTGAGCTTTGGGGCGGCGGAGGGGCTCACAGCAGCACCCGCTGCTCGTTGAAGAACATTGTGTGAAGTTGTGTCAACTGGAGGAGGCCGATACTAATAATACTACGTTTATTTGATGGCTGATATCGATACTTTTGCAAATTAGTATCTAATCAGATACTAGTTTATAGTATTGATTAGTATCCAAGTATTGATTCTTCTGACAACCCTACAAAAGACACAGATTATACCTTTTTAGTGCTGAGAAGTCGGTTTACATATGGAGTTTTAAATGCTGGGACCTCTGGGGTGGAAGGCAGGTGTCCTAGGTGAGCAGGAGATCCTGGGTCACCACTGTCTTGTGCAGATGGGGAGCAGTTATCATGCGTCTTTTTGATTTTAAATCCTGGGGTGCAAAACACAGGCGGTTCTGGAGACACTAAGTTCTCTGCAGATGACAATAACAACAAGCAGTGTAAGGGTATGTTCAAAGTATGTTTAATTTCAGTGTTCTCTGTTTTTACCATGCAAGTGTGATGGTGGTGTTTAAGATTTGTACTCTTGCCTCCTTATATAAAAACGGATTTAAGGTCAAAATTTGCCCCAAAAATAATATTTTGGGAAAAAAATATGTTTTGGTAGCAGAACTCAGTGTTAGAAAATCCTAAATTATATATAACCATTGTGATGTAACCCTGGTATTGTCATGTAAAAGGCGGTTTCATACCTTTCGTCCGCAAACTTGCCTTTAAAGAATCCACTGGTGGCACAGATTTGGCCTGTAGTGGTCTGTTAAAGCAAAAGATTCTCATAAAGCACAAATAAACATAGACATAGTCTCCTGTCGGACCTCTATCATGCAAATCCTGCATTTTTCCAAAAGACTTTGGACAATCTACAGTACATGCTTATCGTACTCTACCTTTGGGGCTTTTCAATATTCTTCTGCAGTAAATCCATAGTGAAGTCATTGTTCAGACACATTGTGTGCTCCGAGATTCCAAAGTCATGCATCTGGGGAGTCTGTAGCTCGTCATCATCCATCCGCAGGGCACATTTGGGAGTTATGGGCATGGGTGGTGGAGCAGGCGTGCTGAGGGAGGGGTGAGGGAGGCTCATCTCAGGCATGGGGGGCACCTCGGAACACCACTCTGCCCCAGCCATAGCCCTCTTCAGCTGCAGCTCAGACAAACCAAAGTCAGAAAGCTGTGGGGTCCGCAGCACGTCAGCGGAGGGCGGCGGTCCCACTGACGGAGAGGATGAGGCACCATCATCACCAGCCTCCTCCTGGCTTCCCTCTTCCTCTCCTGCTGACTTGGGTTCATCTTCATCCTCTCTGTCATCCTCCTGGCCTTTGTCTTCCGTTTTATAGAAAGAAAGTTTGTTAAGTATGATCAATTTCACACAAAGATAAACTGTGTAAGTCTCCCACCGAGATCACCGTTACTCACTGGTTGGTCTTTGGGTGGTTTTGGGTGCTTGGTAACCGTATTTTTCCCAGTGTCCCCTCAGAACATTGATGTCTTCGGTGACCCTATGCTCCATCACTCTGCAGGCCTTAAGGAAGCTGCCCACATCATTCTCTTGTGCTTTCTGTTGTGTAAGCTGTTCCTGGATCTGCCCCTGTATGAAAGAGCATAAAACACAGTCATCAGTACGCTCTTTTTGGGGAAAAAAGCCCATTGTATCAGGGTGTAAGCTTTCATCTATTTTTGACCAATTAATATATACTTTTATAAAATGATAAAAAAGGTGAATAGAGCTTTAAATGTATGATGGTACAAAATTGAGGCCCTGAAATCTGCACTTTATTCATTTGTTTTGAAATGAAAATCTGAAAAACCACCTTGTAATTTTTCAGGACAGTGACTTATCTTTAAACTCTGACTGTCGTGTACAAGAAGAAAAACACCCTTTGGAGAGGCTGATAACTGCTGGACCAATCCTTTTTTGATACGGTCTACAGTCTTGGACTCAACTACTGTAAAACCAGACGACATGTTTAACTTTAACTGTAGTATTTGGAGTGTGTGATCTAAGGGGCTGCTGTCCCGTTGGAGAAAGCCGTCTTAAAATATCAGATAAGTGAACAGGGTTTGGTTTACAGATTATATCATGACCTTTAGTTCCCCGACTTCACATTTGAGCTCGTGGTATGCTCGCATCCCCTTCGCCGTGGTTGCTGAAATGAGACCGAAGGCCGTGTTGACAATCCCATGCGGACTAAATGTTACTGATAAATATTTAGTGACTACTTGGTTCAGGTGTGCCACTCACCCTCGTCAACGTCGTCGTTGTTGCGGTTTTCGAATGAGTGCTGGAGCTTGGCAGTATCCGACTCTAGAGTCACAGCCAGCTTTTTCAGCTTGGTAAAGAACCGCGCGGTCGGGTCCATTTTGAGGCAAGGGTCAAATCATTCACGTAATTACAGTAGTGAACAAGACATTTGTTTACTTCGCCCTGTCTGACAGACGCCACTTTCAGATTTTGGCGCCTCTGCTTTTTCCGGCTGCAGGCGGAAGTTTCATAGTTTTTCTGTTGTTTATCAGTGGCTTGCAACGCAGTTTAGAGGCACGGTACCGCCACCTCTTGGAATGGAGTGTGGGCAAGTTTTTAATTTTTAAATTAGTAGTTTATTAGAAGGTGATTATTAATTATGAATGACATTTTATAATGCTGATATTAATCTTTTTTTGTTCATCGTATTTGTTAGATTGAGTACATCATTTTTTACTTTACTGCTCTTCGTCAAATCAGTTTATCTTGTCATAAATCATTATCTTGAGTAAATTTAGTCAGTCATTTTACTTTATATTATACCGTATATACCGTATACGTAAAAATGATCTATCAATTCATGCAACAATTTTCTATCGCACTGACCAAACAGCATTTTATTTCTGATGTCTTAAATGCCCACATATTCAATGTTGTTTTGAAGAGACATACCTGTCTATATTTGGAAAGGTAATGGCACCTATAGAAACAAAATTGTGTTTTTTTAATTCTTAATCATCTGGTGAAGTTCAGAGAGATTGGTAGGTGTGTATATCTCTTATCAGATTCAACAGATGTAGAGGGAGAGTGTATAAATACTGGACAGACTGGGAAGGTCAGTACAAACCAAGTCATAGAGCAACTTAGGTGAGTTAAACCAATGCCACTAATTTCTATCATATAATTAATTTGTGTGTCGGTTAACTGTTTAACTTTCTCCTTAGCTACGCTTTTGGCAATAATCTAGGGAGCCATGGCGATGTTTGGAAAGGTTTTGGAGCCAGTAAGCTACATGCAAACTGTGAGGTGAGTTTTTTGTCTCAAAACGTAACATAAGCCATACAATGAAGGCTTGTAAACAAACTCCTTATATGCCAGTTAACAGAAACTGGATGGAGGACATTTTCAAAATTAATTTCATATGGAGTCCTGCCATTATTCCGATCACATGTCCAAAGTGAAAGTGTATTGTGTGTGTTTCTGTTGCTCAGGGTCCTTGTTCAGGGCATCTGCTCCTATCTGGGTGGCAGTTCCTCTGCCGAGGAGACAGAGGTGGCCAAGAAGAATCTGGACCACATCGATCAGGAGCTGGGCGCAACGGGTCACGGCCTTCTGCAAGACAAGGAGGTCCAATCATTGGAGGATGATCTGGCAGTGGTCTACTATCAGCTCGGAACAGCGGTGAGGAACCTGTCCCTGAATCATATTCATACACTTACTCAGATAACATTCATACTTAGCTACTTGTCAGAGTATTCTGCTGTAATTCTGTAATCGGCTTCTCAGGGTTTTATGTATAATGACATTTAAGGGAAGGTGAAGCAACTGTTCAAATCTAACAAATGTTTTTTTTAAAGCACTGATTTAAAAACCTAGCTGCTGGGATCAGATGCTTCACTGTTAGTTTGACCTGTATTTATCTGAGGTCAAACTGCCCTTGAACAGCCTCATGATAAACGACTGACAACGACACACTGACATTTTACTGCAGCACCCACTCAAACTCAAGATGGAAGTGAGTCTCTGCATTTTTTTTCTCCTAAAAATGTATGCGTGACTGAATGAACTCATCATGCAGAGTGTATTATATAAATATGACCAGATGTATGACTGAAGCATCTGTTTCGTCGTACCAGACACAGCTTTATCCAGCTTAAGCCTTTCTGTTGAATAATTTGTTAGTGTTGATAGGAACTACTTTCCCTTCTCTATGCGTTCTACCAGGGTGAGAATATGAAAGAAAATGCGACTCCTAATCAGCACAACACAGCAAAATGTAATAATTAAAAATCGGAAAGAAAATGTGGGATGGCAGGATGGAGGATTAAAATCTGCTAGAATTCATGTTTTCCTAACACTACAGCAGTGGCATTTGTCTTTCTCCGGTTGAATCCGCTCTGAAAACAAACGTAGAATTGTTTTATTATGTCCCTTATAAAACACTGAAGATGTCTTATTAGTTAAAATTTAAATAAAAAATTAGAACTCTAAGCAGGATGAAAGACAGTTGAAAATATGGTTGGAACCCTCAATGTCATTCACTAAAAATAGTAGAATCTTGGAACCACTAATCTTAAGCTATAACAATGATTCACTCACCTCCATCTAATTTGAACAATGAATCGGCTATGGATGGATTAATTATGGATGGATTATTGAGCAGGCCTAATGATTGTTCATGACTATTTTGTCGGAAAGGCAATCAAACTGCAAAATGTCTAATGAGACGCACATAAAGACTACACAGGCAAACCAACCACAGAGAAGCGAAATATGAAATTCCAAGACATTAAACTGCTAAGACACAATGCAAAATGACTAACAGGAGGTACGACATGGCTTGAGATAGATACAAACAAAAAAGCTGTTGTTTGTGCTCATCTCTTGGTGTCTGGGGGTCTCTATTTGCATGTACGTGTCCACAAGGAAAAAACCTTGTCACAACTGCATGTGTCAGGTGAGGGCCCAGGCAGGCTTCACCAAGAAGGAGACAGAGGTGTTCCTGCAGTATGTGCAGGACTACCGGCTGGAGAGGCAGCTGATGGCGCTCTACAGCCGCCTGATGGGAGTGTCGGCGCTGACCGACCAGCCCACGCTGCTGGAGGAGCTCATACTGACCTGCAAGCCCAAACGCCGGGAGCTGAGGGAGTTCTGCGTTAAGGTTGGTGAGGGTGCAGGGGACAATGAGAAAGATGGTGGTGTTGGTGGGGGGGTTTGAGTCTCTGTGCTGGAGTTTTTATTTTCTCCTATCTCACAAAACCTCATACAGAGGCCAGGAACTGCCTAACTGAAGCAGGGTGAATCTAGATGGGACACAGCTTAGTGGACGCAAAGTAAAAAGGACGGAAAGAAAAAGGACATTTCACAAAGAACATGGGTCTTTTGTTTGTTATCTTCTTGTTAATGACACCCAGGCCCAAGAATTAAAAGGCTATATATGTCAGATGACATTTCATTAAAATAATACAAATAGACTCAGGGTCCCCGAGGACAAGTTTAGAGGAAATTGAGGAGCGCAGCTGTACAAGATTAAATATTCAGTTTCCAGACCAAGGAGATAAATATGCCAGAAAAACATCGAGGTCCTGTGGGGAACCAAACATGCTGCATCTATCTTCTTGGTATGAAAATAAACTGAATCTTTAATGCAGCAGAGCTCTGACCTTCTGGTGAGCTGAGCAAGCAGTTTCCCCACTCCGTAAAAATAGAAAAAGATAATCACCTTTCTTATCCACTACGAGGAGCTACAACAGCATGCAGCGATGGCTGAGCAGACTTTCAAATTATAAAGAAAAAAAGTAAAGAATTCAAAGCCTGAATATTGTCATTATCTCTGCGTCAACACTGCATGGGGATTTAACTGAAATGTCAAAAGTTGAGCAGCATAAAAGCAAATATTTCCCGCTTTTGCATATGGTCACATTGAGATACTCCAGGCTAAAATAAACAAACAATACAAAGAACTAATTAACCCACTCAGTTAAAATAAATTAATCAATAAAAAGTCACTCTGTGTCCATCAGTCAATCTGTCATTCTGTGGTGCCCATGACACACACGGAACCAGCCTGCTACATCGTGAGTCCTTTTCATTATTTATTATTAATTTATTATTATTAATTTCATGAGTTCAATTTGAGTTCATGCACCTTAGACTTTGCGGTGGCTTGATTGTTATGTAAAAGTGGTAATGCAATTACATTCAAAAATGTAGTTGCAAGCAAGACTTATATTGGACCAGCTTTAATCCCTTATTATGCACGATTTAAGTGATTGTCCGTTCAAACCAGGAGTTGTAAGGAAAGGGTTTTCATCTTGGAAACTCAAATCAGCCCAGAGTCCACTCATCAAGGGGCTTTAGGGTGTGAGCCAGCCTCGGTGGATTAGCCTTAATGCCCGAGCAATTTCTGCAGAAAATCTGGGCCGAGGGAGTAATTTGTGTGTGCACTGCTTTTTGAAGGGCTGGTTTGCACTATGACCTGATTTGCATAAACGCACCAAGCTAAGATGAAAGCGAAGTGCTCTCTCTGAGGCGTAAAAGAACTGCCAAATTTGCCCCCTCGCCGCGGTCTAATTGAATCTCAGCGGAATCGTTTCAATAAACAATTCCGTGCAACAAAGCTTCATCCTGTGCAATGAGCTGAAGAATTTACAGGGCAATCTGAGACAAGGTCGGCAACGTGTATACGACCAACTTGTGCAATGTCACCGCTCCGAACCCTGCATCCACACTGGAAAAAAATGACCTTGTTGAGCAAAGGAAGCACAAGAGTGTTTCTTTAACCTTGAGGATCTTATCACGTATAAACATGCTGTATGATGATAAGGCTATGTGCCATGTGCTGGCACGAGAAAAAGGACTTGTTTTTAGTTGTTTTTTTCTTGCAAATTAGGGGAAACTCTGCAGTACACTTCGGATAGGATGAAAAGTATGAAACTGAAATATCAATGCCGCCATTCATATTCATATTAAAGACCCTGTGCACCAGCACCAAATGATATGCAGACAGCGCTCTGCACACTCTGTTCTCTGACCTTGGATGACCTTTCACTCAGTCTTTGAAATTAGTTTGGGACATCTGTGAGCTGGGACAGTCTCATCATCCTCTGTTCTGCTGAAACAATGAGATTTGGAAAACACTATTAAGGTCTGTGTAGTGGCCAAGAAAAATCCCAGATGGCTTGTTGAGTTACTGGCGGCCACACAGTGTCATGGACAGCTAATTACAAATGCACAAGGCAAGATTTGCAATAATGCAGTATAAGTTTTGTGTCAGGAGAACATTGTGTAAAGATGCTGAGGATGATGTTCTGGTGTTGTGTAGCAGCTCTCCAGAGGGAGCTGGACTTAATATTGGACACTGCTGTTACCACCTTGATGTGTTTGGCATTAATAATAGGCCTGCTGCATCACCAACATGGTACTAAACACTCAATACGTTCTGATGATCCAGGAACTATCATGGTTGAAACACTCCCTGATGGATCAAAGAGATAACACAAGCCCATCTGGTAGTTCCTTATTCTTCTTCCCAGCACCAGTTTATACATAATAGAGTCACTCACAACAGAATCTGCAACACAATGGCCCGGTGTGCCTCATGATTATTTAAAATGTAAATCTAAATAATCTGAAAGGCAAAGGGTAACTCTCCAAAAGTGAAAAGTGAGAAGTTTCTCAGGGGATTCCTGCAGATTGTTGCTTGATTTTCCTTTCTGCAGGTAAACTTCGTCCTGACCACCGGCCTGCTGTGCCTCTTCACGCAGGCCTCTCTGACAGGCAGAGATCAGGCTCTGCTGATGAAGACCTGGTCCGAGCGCATGGGGGCCCTCTACAGGAAGATGAAGAACACCGGTGGCCGCTGCCTGGGATACTTTCTGGAGCAGGCCGAAGAGGACATCCGGCAGGAGCTCCGCGGGGCGGTGCGGGACCGAGCGCCTCCAGAGGAGGCAGCGGGCAGCATTTTGAAGACCCTGGAGAAGAACTACGATTGGCTGCGCTGGGCGGTGATGCTCCACCCAGCTGTCGGATGGCCCACGGAGGATGAGCAAGATGAGGAGACACAGGAAGTAGATGAAGGTGTGCCAGCTGAGCCCAGCAATTTGCTCTCGGTGGCATCCGAAGCTCCCATCCCACATGTGGTGGCGTGCTACCGTGACACACCCACGTCTCTGGACAAGAGCCGTATCCACCAGCTCATCGTGGACCTGGAGTGGAAGATCCCCAACCCACCGCCGGAAGTGTACGCGTCCATCGAGGAAGACCCAGGCAGGGCGCGCCGCTACCTGGCCTCGCGCATGCTGAAGAAGCTGCAGGAAGGGCTGGGCTCTGGCGTGGCCGTCCACGTGGTGCCGGGCAGGATGGAGATGAAGTGCAACTTCCCTTCTGCCTCCTACTACCTCTACGAGTACAAACACCGGCTGGCCTCGGGCACCGTGTGCGTGTTTGGATGAAAGAGGGCGAGCGGGGAGGAGACAACCTGCTGTACTCACACAGATGTTTCGTTATCACGTTGCATGATCTGCTTTTTATTTTTCTCGCATTCACACTGACATGAACTTGTACTGTGTAATATTGCTTTCCAAATAAACATCTATTTGGAGAAAAAGGAAAAAGACATACAGTTTTTTTTACCTTCTTTGAAAATCAGAGTTCCAGTTTCTAACAACGTGGGTCTAATTGAATCTATTGAAGGCTCTCTTCTTTTCGTACAGACAGTCATTCTTATGAACAGAGCGATTTCACTACAAGGAAACACAAGAAGTTAGACAATCTGACAGGTGGTGGGAACAAGTTTAGCTGATCTATCTCAATGTCTATTAAGATCAAAGTTGTGATATACGGTAGTTTTAATAACTGGGTTATAGGTTTATTGTTAGCTATAGCAGTTTGTTGAAAACGTCCGACCTCTTGTGTTTCTTGATCAGTCTCATTACTGTCTCTATAATGTTGTCATGTTCCTATCTTAGAGATTAACTTGTGAGTATAATGTTGTTTTTAGTAAGGAGAACAAAACAATGAAGGCAAAGCCAAAATTGTATGAAATCACAATGTCCCTTTAAAACTCGACGAATCTTTCTCACGTTGTTCCGAACATACGTGTCGATGCTAACTCACAACATTGACGAGAAAGCAGAGTTAAAATGTTTGACCCGTATTTACTGCTGAGGTTCGGCGTTTACTGCTGATGGACTCAAAGACTAGAAGAATAATTCCCAGTTAGAGTCGGTCAATATAAAAACTCCCCATCTCAGCACCCGTAAGAGGAATCAATCTTATTGTCCATTTCATAATAAAATGTATGCAGCATATAATTAAAAAAAATTGTTTTTGGTCTTACACAAGTCCATCTTCAAAGTTGAACTGAACAATTTTTTCCATGTCCTTCTTGACATCTGGGAAGCCCTCCAGCGTCTCCCAAAGGTCATCACAGGACAGAGTGAAGCACTGGCAGTCGGTGAGCGCCTTCACCGTGGCCAGATGTTTGCCCTTGGTCAGCACGCAAGTCTCTGTAGTAAGCACACAGAGAAACACAAGAGTGTGTTTAATGAGCGAGTAAACCCTAATGATGGGGATGAGCTCTGACAATTAATCCTAAATTAAATAACCAGACTTAGCCGAGTTGTTTCTGGAAGCCTGCTTAGCTCTAAACGCTGCTGAGGGTGGATGCCAAAAAAGATTATGACCTGTTTCAACATACAGCCTGAGAATTACATAAATCCCACAAATTGGAAAGTCTTGATTTATTCGCTTTGGTTTGCCAGTAATGAATCATTTCTTGCTCACCTCTACCACAGAATTTGCATGAGGAGAAAGCAAAAAGTATTAAAGATCAAGGGGAAAAATCACACAAAAGCATATCATAACTGGCGAAAATAGAATCCAAATATTTAACATTCAATTAAAATAGATCTTATTCAGATATAATATGATGCACCTGCTTTAAAAGTGTTTTGAAATGCAATGAAGAAAATTGTATTTTGTTGTGTGCAGCTCACAGAACCTAAAAATGACAACAGCAGCATCTTTTCCTAGAAACATGAACCATTTTACTGTACATAATCCACTTAACGAGCTGTCAGCTGTTTTCATAGAGACTGTTTCTTTGGTAGAAAGTAGTTCCCGGGCAGATCTGTGGATAATCCATTCTGCAGATAAAATTTTATGCAACAGAAGATTTATAAATGGAGTTGTGCATGTGACATACAGTATAATGCTAACAACCCCTAAAATACATAACCTCCACTGACCTTAGTGTTTAGGTTAATCTCACTATTATTATTATTATTATTATTATTATTATTATTATTATTATTATTATTATTATTATTATTATTATTATTATTATTATTATTATTATTATTATTATTATTATTATTATTATTATTATTATTATTATTATTATTATTATTATTATTATTATTATTATTATTATTATTATTATTATTATTATTATTATTATTATTATTATTATTATTATTATTATTATTATTATTATTATTATTATTATTATTATTATTATTATTATTATTATTATTATTATTATTATTATTATTATTATTATTATTATTATTATTATTATTATTATTATTATTATTATTATTATTATTATTATTATTATTATTATTATTATTATTATTATTATTATTATTATTATTATTATTATTATTATTATTATTATTATTATTATTATTATTATTATTATTATTATTATTATTATTATTATTATTATTATTATTATTATTATTATTATTATTATTATTATTATTATTATTATTATTATTATTATTATTATTATTATTATTATTATTATTATTATTATTATTATTATTATTATTATTATTATTATTATTATTATTATTATTATTATTATTATTATTATTGATATAGCCACATAGATTGTTAACAACCTGTAGAGAGTGTACTCTTAGTCAGAGTTTGCTGGAATTGGCTCCAGATAATAAAAGGATGGATGGATTATTACTTTTTATATAGTTTGTTGCAGGGTCTTTTGAATAGCTTTAACGGAACTACTCTTCAACAAAGTGGTTTACAAACCTTTACAAACTGACAATATTTAGGGCATTATGGAGATAAAAATAAACACTTGTACTTTTTATGCTTATGTTAAATGGTGCCCTGTGGACTATGTAATTACAATAAAATGGAGACATTGTAATCACTGAATGATAGAGCTGTGAAATGGAATTTCAGATATTTTTTCCAGATATTTAAAGATCAGGGGTGAGGCTGACTCACCTCCGAAAAAATCTCCATCACATAGCTCTCTGTCGTAGGAGTCTGCCTCCATGAGGACCTGGCCGTGGTCAATGAAGAAAATGCGGTCGCCCGGGACGTTCTGTCGGACGACGACGTCACCCTCCTGGAAAACCTCATACTCTAGTTTGGGGAGGACAGCACTGATGAAGTTTTCATCTCTGGTCTGAAACATCGGGGCTTTTCTTAGTAACCGGCTGCACATCACCATCAGGATTTGCTGAAAAATGAATAAGAAATGTGTATGAATGATTCAATATTTCGTTTCACACCTCAATTCACGAGGCGGATATGATCAGGATGAACAATATTACAACAATAAAGCAGAACAACCACAATAAAGTGTGCGGTTGGGGCTTTCATTTAAAGAATAAAATCATTCAAATAATGAATATAAATAATAAATAATAAACTTGACAAACTACACAACACCCTCATATCAAGTGTCCTATTTTACCCTGACTCGTCTCGTTGACAGGTGTCACAAATGTAGTCAAGATCAAGGATGGCACCGTGTTGCAGTGGTTAACGCTCTCACCACAGGCAAACACGTGTTCTGTGTGTTAATAGTTGATTATTTGAATATTTGTAATTCATAGATTTTTTTTTAAATACAAGACTTTGCTGCTGTTCCCTTCAGATGTTTTCATTACTACCCTTGGGTTTAGGACTTTTAGTTGCAGTATTAATTGTAGTATTTTTATTATAAAAATAAAGACCAGGGACAGTCCTTGGTGTCACTTATGGGTAGAAGTGGAGTATGGAATCCTGGCTTAAATTTATCAACAAGTGAAAGGAACAATGGAAACTACATTTTTCACATGACTATTGGATCTAACATCTTCAGGATTTTTCCTTTCTCGGTGTATGATTTTTCCTCTGCTGTTCTACTTGCATCTGACACAAACTCACCGTAGAAGAGGGAATCATTGACGTGAGACAGTTAAGAGAGGAGCATTCAATTTAAATTTTTGACCTCTTTAAGTGCCGAGGACACCGTGTCAATGACGTCCTTCTCATCGAACCACTTCCCTCCATAACGAGCCTGGTAGTAGTTGCTGATCCGAAGCTGCAGTTCCGGTGGGAGCTTCATGAAGGTCATGTAGTGCTCCAAACGGCTCATCTGCGAAGAGTCACAGCATTTCGACACACGGCTTTACAGACACACAGTATTTAATGATAGCATATCACAGTAAATCGAAACAAAATTTTTTTTTTAACTCAAACTAAAAAGTTTTAGTATGTGATATACATTTTGATCCCAAAATGAACTTAACAGGCCTTTAAATTATTAACGCAGGCGAGAAATTAATCAGAGAGAATCAATTTGTTATTTTAATTCTCCACTTTAACGCTATCCCATCATTGCAAAGGTATATGTCACATCAATGGGTTTTTACATTTTTTACAATATAATTAACTCTGAATTCCCTTTTATTTTTAAAACTAATATAATTACTTTGAAACCGGAATTTTGAGTGCAAAAATAAATAAAAGGACCCTCCGAGTTCATTTGACGGTTCTGCTCACTAAAATAGTTTCACCAAGTGTAATAGCTATAGTAATAGTTTAGCGTGATCCGTATTTGCTGATGAAGGATAGTAACTGTCACCCATGAGGACCTTGCTCTTGTACTCCTTGGCTGCCGGGTCTGTGTTGGCGATCATGGCTGTAGCGTTGGCCACGAGGACGGTGTACATCAGGCAGCCGGACACCATGCTGACCATGACGATCCACATTTCAACATAATCTGGGGCCGACACACGCGCTCGTTTAGTGTATTGTGTGGTCTGAGAAAGAATGTTCTTTAAGTGCCGGATAAAGAAAATCGATGATTCTCACTTGTTGGAGCATCCATGGAGCCATAGGAGAGAGCGACCATCTGAGATAGAGCTCGAAAAACTCCCCAGGAGTACTTCACGATCACCGTGGCATTCTGAAAGAAATATTCCTTATTATTAGTGGCACCTTTTGAATGGCTGTACCACAGACTGAGTTCAACTCTCCTGAGGTTTTACTATTTGGAAGGTGCAGTTATAACTGACAACCATTAGGTATCTGATATGATGGCAAAGCAATAGCTGGAGATAAATTCAAGACACGTTTCAAAATTCAAATTGACACCGGAAAAGTCATATTAGTTAATACATCTTACCATCAGGTTTTCCTTCCGCACCCAGCAGTCAGTGGGGAACTCCTCCAGCATGGGGACAAAGTACTGGATGCAGCCGTTCCAGTGACAGAGCAGGAAAATCATCATGAACAAAGACAAGACACGGAAGAACAGGCGGACCACCTCCAGGTTCGCATTTGACACCTGTCACAAAGAGACAACATGAAAACATGTGACTTTATGGCACTTGGCGAGCAAATCTCGACAGCTGGCTGAGATACATTGTGCCATTTTACAGCAGCATAATGGGTTTAAATCTATTCTGGGATCAGCCATGTATTCTCATAAATGCTATAATTGCAAACAGGAACTGCAACAGTATTAAAACATCCCTTGTGTTGAGGACAATTAAGTTAAAATGTTTTCCCACTGGCTGAGGCACAGTGACTCAGTATCAACTACAGATGGATAAAGTCCTAATTAAAATTCAGCAAAAGAACATTGAAAATCATGGCAGCATCACAGAAGCATCATTTAGAGAAAGGTGTATTTTTATGAAATACATTTCCTGTATGATTGAGCAAATATTATTCTGGTTTATTAAAGGTATTTTTTCCATGGTTTTGGTCAACGTTTCTGTCATTTATGAGCCGTTCACGAGGCAATAATGTAAGTTTACCTTTGACTACTCTTTCCCAGTGCAAATAGGTGTGAATGTTTGCTTTCTTGCTTTGGGTGAGGAACAGAATTTAATTAGAACATAGCCAAGTAGTCCATTATCCATTGTGCCTGATTAACCCGATCTAACAGCTAATTTAGTCAACTAAAACAACCAAACATCACCCAACTACAACAACATGCAGGGAAAAACAGCAAAGCATATCTACTGACATTTCAGCTAAGCCAACACTACAACACCAGCAAAGTTCCAATTTTCATGACATACACCCAAAACATTCAAGATCAATTTAAAACGATGAGTCGATCAATGGTTAAGAGTAACACAGAATATTGAGTTTCATTATGAAGGTATGAAGTTATGGAAAGTAAAGTTGAGGCCTCCTATCCCCTTTCGTTTCTCCTGCCTCCTTGGTTACATGTGATTTAAGGTAAAGCATTGATTGATGAGCAATGTGCCTATTCTTGTGTTACGAATGACATTCTAAGTGTATCAAGGTCAAATGTGTCATCTGAACCAGGCCTAGTAAGGTGTCTGCAGGCAGGAGAAAGGTCGAGTTTCAGGGGTGATCTCCGAAGACTGTCTGTCCTTGGAACTTACTTTCTCCACTTCGTTGAAGAACCGAACGAGTCTGGAAACTCGAGCGAGTCGGATCAAGCTGAGGATGCGCACAAACATCAGTATCCTCATCATTTTGTTGGTCTTCGAGGGGTTGTCATCGCTGTGGTAGTGCAAATCCTATGATAGTGAAATAAAAAAAATCCCTATTTACTTTCAGGTGCTGCATATCATTATTACACAGGTATTACCTCCATACGTCGTTTTCGTTTCCTAAATATCTCTTTGTACAAAAACACTTTCCGTCTGCTCTTCGTGCTACATAAGTTTTTAATTATAGACCATGGACAAACTCATGCAAAATTCAGCGCATGATTGTTTTTGCACTGACAAAGGCTGCAGCGTTTTGATACATGAACAGTTTCTTCTTTATTACCGCGAATAGCAAAATGTAGCCAATCGGGAAAGCAGCTATGACGTCCGGTATGAACCATGTCCTCAGGTAATTGAGTCGGATCCGCTTGATATCCAGAATAGCTTCCTGTGAAAGAGAACAGAGAAGCAGATTGAGAAGATTGATGAAGACATTGTGCAGCGCCATCAGATATATAATTTAACACTTGAACTGAACCAATATTTTTGGGAGATTGTCAAGAGTTAAAGGAGACAGTGATTCAGATGGACCCAAAACCCCCACAAAACTAAACAAAACCCTGGCTTCATTTTTCAAGGAATTGAATTGTCACTGAATCACATGCATGCATATTTTTAACAGGCACAAACCGTCCGAGTAAAAATCTGGCAAAACCAGATGCTTGTGTGGTCTAGGGTAAACACATATCACATAGCATATGCAGATGAAAACAAACAGGATATATTCTGCATAATACTTCATTGGAAATGTTATACTTTTCATCCACAATAATCCCAGTTATAAAATCCAACAGCAGGTGCCAATTTATCTCATGTCTAGGAGATGAGGGGGCAAGTTTGTTAATCTAGTCTTTCGTGTATGAGTAGATTACAGATGGGACCGAGATGGATTGTGTGTGCTTGTCTGTGCAGGGATTATAGTCTCCCAGATTGTGACTGAAAATAGAGTACAGCCACTCTCACCTCGCTGTCCTCTGCTATGATGCCCATACGGAAATTCAGAGCCACATCTATCAGGAACAGCGTGTCTGAAAACACATTAAATCCTTCCCACGCCAGACCGCTGGTTCCATCCACAAAGGCTATTTCCATGGGAATCCCGATCAGGTTCAGAAATGTGATGGCCATCATGCACATGATGTAGTAACTCCTAAAGAAATCCAAAAAAAATGTATTTTATATATATATGTAGATATTGTTTAGCATGTAGGTCTGCACTGGAAAGATACTGATACTGTAAGTGCGCTTCTCCCAAGCCAGGGTTCAATACCAGGCTCAAATAGCTCTGATCCCTGATCCCAATTGTTTCATCCCATCTCTGTTTTCACTCCACCTGATTGGCTTACACACTTATAATGACAACACTGTATGGATAATGCAAGGCCACAAGTCTGGGAAATTGCGCTCCCGAAAAGCCATTTGATCCAGCTACCCCCCCGTCTAATATTTTCTTCAAATGCACCTAAACAAAACTGGTTCCAACCAACCTGATTATTTGAGTTCCAATTTAATTACAGTTCATTTTAAATGACTCTCTTGGGTTACTTGTTAGCTGTTTAAAACTAAATATACTGCATCTATGCTTTCACATTTGCAAGTACAACACAAATTGTTCCAATTTATTACTGTACTTTTAAATAATACATCATACTTATTAATAATACGAAAGGCTAAAATATGGAGTACCAACTAATATCAATTATTTTTTTAAACCATTGATTGCTCTGACCTCCAAAACTTAAATTCCAATGACAAACCACTGAAAGAACAAGAAATTGTTCTCTTGAATAATTATTAAAATAGTTGCTAATTATTTCAGTCAGTCAATCAATACCCTGATGGAAAAACACAAGAATTTCACAGGATAAAAAACTTAACAGTGAAACAGTTTCACATGTGGAATATGTGAAGCTTGTGCTCTCAGTGGTATAATGTGCATTTTGACACATCTGGAAAACATGGGAAATCCATGTGGATTTTCTGCAAGGGAAATTAATCAGTTAATCCACTCATCATTTCAGCCAATCGTAGCAATGATCAGATAAAATAAATCAGATAAAGTAAAATTGAGCAAAGAATTACCAAAACTAGCAACAAAAACGTAAAACTTATATTAAGTAGATCACTGCTAAAGATGAGGTCACAATAAACACAGGGGTCATGACTTTATAGAGGACCACCCTGAATCTATCAGATATATGAAGTACCTCATGAGGCTGAAGGGGTGGATGACAAAAACTCCGCTCTCCAGCTGTCGGATACACTCCTTCTCCACGGCCACCTCGCTGCCGTACAGGTACAACGACTGTCTGTTGAGCTGCGGGAGAAGCAGGGCTCTCCATCCACAAGTGGCTATGGTGCATCCCGCAGCGGGACCTTTTACTCTCTCCATGGCCGGTCCGGGGTCGCCTGTAGTTAGCCGATTGCACAGTCCATCCTCCCTCTGCTGCTGCCTCTTCTCAGGACAAAGGGTGTCTGACTCTACCAGATCCGACCTCCCCTGTTGGTTACAAGTTAATTTTCCATCCAGGCTCCCAACCTCCGGGCTTACTGAAGCTGTGTGGAGTGAGATGAGTGGATACCCGCCTCCCAGCTCCCTGCCTCTCTCTCTCCCTCTCTCCCTTTCACCCTCCCTCTCCGTCAGCCTCAGTCTATTCCTGCCCCCATCCTATCCCTACACCTCTTTTCTTTTTCACCCAGCTCATCAACTATTCAGAGACTGTGTCTCATCTCCTCATGAATCAAGCCATGTCAAGAGGCCAGGGTCCGGCTGAAATTAATACTGAAGACAATGGCATGTCTATGTGTCTGTGTGTGTGGATGGAAATGACGATTGTTGTCATGTGTTATGTGAACTAGACATCTGGCAGCGTGTGTAGGGATACATTCAGTCTGGGCCATCTCTACCAGGGATGTAATTTAACACTGTACTCTGTGTTACCTGATGCTGTACATATGCTCCCAGCATCTCTGAGCCAGCCCCTGTGCTTGTTTGTTTTGCACCTTTCTCATCAGATGACAAACAAAACCCGGGCTGAATAATATTTCATGTTCAGGATTACAAAGTAGAAGTATCTTTTTTTTTTTTTAAGGTTTGCAGGATTTTGATGCAGGCAAAGTTGAACCGAAATGGTATTACAGGACATAGAAGCATGGTGGGATTAACTGAGTGGGTCATGTCAGTGAGTAAGGAGAAATGCTTGCAGCTTAGTGAATGACATTAGATGTCTAATAACGTGGTTTTTATGAGATTACTCTTTTTCTGAGTATTTTAGGACAATAGCAGTGGAAATGGAATAAAGACAAATTTTTCCCCCAATTGTACGAAGCAATATTTACTTGTTAACAGTTTGCAGGGTATGTGAAGACTTACTGGAAACACAGTGAGTCTCGACATTTCAGATGTCATACCTACAGTAGTTTTTCGTTTTATTAAAGCCTCTTGACCATGGGGGAAAATGGGGGTTTCTGAGGTTTTGGGGGCGACATAACATCACTCTACTTGCGTCCAACTTTACTGATTAATTGCAAAAGCAAAAGAGGTTGCACGTTAGTAGACATAATTATGGGTCATTTAAGAGTTTAAAAAGGACCAGAGTTGCAGGGTAAGTTTAATTAACTGCTCAAACTATTTTTTTTGTTACTTTTGCAGACCCTGGACCTCATAACACTGACATTAGCTGTCTAGTAAAAAAACACACATGCCTGAGCTGTTGCGGATAGGTCGTTTGCTTTAGGTATGTTTAAAAAAATCTAACAGTGAGATTTAAGCAACTGTCCAATTTTCATTTTTGCTCTTTTGCCAACCAACCACTATGAACTTCAACAAAAAGTATCAGATGAAAAGCCGGTGCTTACACTTCTGCTCTCCAATGCTGCTGCAAGCTTGGTGCAGAGATTGGAGGCCGGTCAGGACCTCAGGACCTCAGCTGCTGGCCTTACGACTCTCCTCCATCGGGGGGCAGATTTCTACAGGAAACACCAGCACAAGGTAGACATCAGATGAAGCTGGGAGTTAATTAAAACTGCTTTTACATGCCACCTCTATACTCATGCATCTTGAGCTGTGCAACTCAGCACAGCAAAGGCTGCAGCCAGTGTTTCAAACGGAAGTGCAGAGTCTGCCCAGAGCAGAGCAAACTCACAATATGCTTACTTGCTCATTTATCTAGCACACAGCTGGCCCTCTAACCAGACTAAGTGACTCAATGTTGCTGCTTACGCACTGCTCTGCTGTGCTTACGCACTCTAGACCCAGCCGACATGAGACAACACACATACCTTCAGTAATGTTCGAGCTGAAAATTAACATTTTTTATATTGCACAACTCCCAAAACACTGCAATATATTGCATCTATTGGCAATATATTTTTCTTGCATAAGATATAATATTTGCCTCAGATAGAAGTGCTATTCACAGAAAAAATATTCACATATTCATGTGGGATTCTGTACGAATTCTGAAGTCATACACTTCTTTTTTATACTCACTATAAAATAAAAGCACTTGTATGATACACATTTCAAAAGAATTACATAAATAGATGCTCGAAATATAAATACTTTATAAATATGTTTTGCATTTCAATGTTGCTAGAGAATATGAGTGTTTTCTACAAAACAGAGCTAAAGCTAAATTTAGAAGAACAGCATCAACAAGGATCTTGATTCACTGTAGTATACTTTTACCTCGAACACAGATAATAATAGTGTAGTTGTCATGCATGTATATCAGGTTTTGTTGTGAAATGACAGTATAAGAAATAATGCATGTACGTGCTGAAGCCAAAATCTCAATTTTTATGTCATCATAATGCAGCCGCATTATCACTTCTGAACTGCAGTAATGATTGTTGTCATTTTATGTAGGTCAGAGAAGAAAACAAAGTGGCGTGTATGTGTGTGTGCATATTCTAGATTGGTTGGACTGTGGAACTACAGTAAATGGCTGAATACATGCATCAGAATGACTGATTACTGGGGCTGATAATGCAATACATTAATTGCAGAAAATATGCACCACCACTATTTCACTCTCTACCCTTAGACTTTTCATGTTTTCTTTGGTCTTAAGTTGTGTCATATTGCTTCCATTCATTTAAACCTCAGAGCAAGGTAGTAGGCTATTATTCCATCACAGGAGAGGCACAGCAATGCTTTTCTTTAATAAATTGATTCATTGCTCATGATAACAAATGTCAGAAAATAGCATAATCATTTCCCTACAATAACATGAGTTTACATATAGAAATTGACTTGCATTTTAAAAATTGTAACCACTAGCTAAAGATATGTACTATGAGAGAAAACACAATTATTCACATGTATTTTTGCTTAAAAAGGGACTATTAAAAATATGAGTTAGTATATTTAGTACATGAGAGAAGAATGATACCGTGATACAGAGGTCAGACGTTTCCAAACATCAAATATTGCTTGACATTCACGAGATAAATTAAGCCACAAATGGAAATTGAAATGAGAAACCTTAATCAAACGGATGTTTTCAACCCCAGATATAAATTTTACTCGACACAAAAACCGATAAATATGACGGTATGAATATGAGCGAACTGTACATTCATGTCATGCGTGTGCTAATTGTGTAACTTACCGCAGCTGGTATCCTTCAATGTACAGCATTTCCCAGAAGCCTTTGCTGATGCTGCTGGTCACGTGAGGTTGTATAAAAGCCCACACGTGAGCTTAGCAGTATCCATCGTTCATTTTGAAGGTGAATCTCTCGCTCTCTGCACTCCACACGCGTAAGTTTCATAACCCAGCTTAAGATCTGGTCCTGGAAACTATCCGTTGTGTTGTTAATGTGATCGTGATGTTTTTGTGCCGTTACAAGGCTCACAGACGTTTATGTGAAGGTTGTTGTGCGTCTGCTCCCGGGAGCTAGCTTCATGCTCGTTACACAAACGGGTTGCTTAAGCTGTCAAACCCCTGCACGTGTTTCTGTAGCCTATGTATCTCTCACTCTCACAGGACGTAATAAACCGTATGGGCGAGTAAATTGTATTTCTAATTACTAACCGGCATAGTGTTTGTGTATAGTTAACGCTAGCTAATGCTGCACAAATAAATGATTAATAATATAGAGGAACCCAGCACATTTGACTCTTCTTTAGTGAGCTTGTGTCATTCTGCTGAGAAAGAACGTAAACCCTAAAGGCCTCTTTCTCCCCCCCCCCCCGAATACTAATTTGACCTTGTATGTAGTAATTGCAGAGGTGTCTCATTGCTATTATTCAAGTGTTTGTATAAGGTGTGATAGTGAGCACTGTGCAAAATACTTGCATTTGTATTACGTGAAATGTTCCCCTATTGTCGCCACTCACTTTTTTTGGCTTCTGGAAATTACTATAAACTTGCATATCTAATACCACAGTTCTTCCCTTTATGTTTTTAATCTGTTGGTTAAATGACTGCATTTTCTTATGTCATTCAGACTGAAGATGTCTACTCTGTCTGCTGCTGGCTTGGACTCTGCTCATGTGGCTGAGAGGATGGAGCAGAAAAAGCCACTGAAGCCTTGTTGTGCTTGCCCAGAAACAAAGAAAGTCAGAGATGCTTGGTAAGGCTCTAGCCTGTGACCCAACCACTATGACTTTTACTTGAAAAACAAAACATTCTAATGTCTCTATGCTTATTTATTTTTTTAATCCTCAGCATCATCGAAAGGGGGGAGGAGAAGTGCACGCCGCTGATAGAGGCCCACAAAGATTGTATGAGGGCACTTGGCTTCAAGATTTAACCCCTCCATTTTGTGTGTGGTAAGTATTGGATTTGAATGCTACAAGCATAAAATCTCAAGGTGACCGTATTCTATGCTCCATTTGAAATTGCATTTTCCTCATGCTGGGTAGTTTGTATCCTTTAGCTGTTGCTGATTCACCCACTGAGTACAAGGTGAACTGCTAGTGCAAAAGTATATTAAAGTAAAACTGATGTACTTGGCAATTTAAATAGATAACATGCTGGTCTAAAAATTACTAAACTAAATATTGAGCAGTAGTTGTCGTTCACAGGAAAAATGACCAGCGTTTTAAGTCACAGATCTAGTCCGACTGGTGTGGCAACTGCTTATCTGGATATCAAATGTTCAAATTGCATGTTATTTGTGTCTAGGAGCTCAGAGTACCCACAATATCACCATGTAGGTCTCACCTGTAGTGACCGCACATGAAACGTGCCCATAGCCATGTGGCTCAGTTCGGGTTTCTGAAGGTCAACCTTTTGCTCTTGAAAAAGTAAATAAACTCTGTAGGCCTACAGGATGAATAATTACGCCGTTTGTGAAACTAAATTTAAATAGTATTTTTTGACTTTGCCCTGGTCTTTGGGTTTGCTTAAATTACACAACTATGATGCTACTTCCCCCCTCTCTTTCTCGTGCAGTGTGTTGCTGTGCGATTGGAGGATGACCCTGGATATTCCTTTCTTCCTTGCCCCTCTAATTTATACCTGGCTATGATGAGAATTGTGCACTGTCTCCGATTGTTTCACCTTTCTGTGTGGAAATGTTTTTTAAGTCTGCAGAATTTGAGAAATATGAGTAAAATGCTGTCTGTAGTTGAATAAAAGTTCTATGCAATAAGATGTGTTGTGTGGTTTTAGTGCATTTGGTGTCATTAATGTATAAGATTGTCTTAACGGTCCATTCACCCTGTGGGGGAAAAAAAAAAACGGTTGCTACTGCAGTTGCTGTCCCTGGTATGCACTCTGACTTAAAAATAACTCCTGCCCCTGCGATGTCAATACTTGCCATATCTGCATTCTTTCTCTACAGTGTGGCACTGCTACTGAGGTGTGCCTGCCAGGCAACTTCTTGTTTCTGCGATACTTGCTTTAATTAAATAAAATATATAAACATTTGTAGCCTACTGAGTGGTTTTAGGTGATGGCTATAGTTACGCATTTCTGTAGTGTTGATGTACACCATGAGGTGACCTCACACCTCAATTGGCACCTGAATCACTCATGCCCTTTTTTTTTCCTTAACAGTTATAAGGGCAACTTTTACATGAATAAACAAGTCATTTCTATTTGTACATACAAAAAAATCTAGCTATAACTGAAAAGCTTGATTTTTTTCATTTTTCAAAATATGCATAGGTCCAGCCTTTGGGTGAATTTGTGATGGTTTGATGTGTTGGTGAGTGTTTATACCTGACGTCTGACTTCTGGTGTCATTCCATCTGCAAATATGCACCAGCAGAGGCAGTCTCCTCTGAGAAAGCTGCAAACATGAAATTTGGAAGTTTGTGTTGAAGTTCTCAAGGAACTTAAAGTTAAAATAAAAACTGTGACACTCAATGAGTCAGTTATTTGTTATTGTCCCTCTTCTCCCTCCTGTTTCCTGCCTCGCTCTCTCTCTCTCCCTCTCTCTGTTATGTTAAGTAGCAGGCCTGCTTTCCCTCCACCACTCTTTTCTCCTTGGGTTTCAATTCCAAACATGGTTATCCTTCTAGGGCCCTATCGGCAACCCCCGCCTTCTCCCTCACCCCTTTTCTTCCAGCTGTTGGTTGTACAGTGCAGGCCAGTGGGTGAAAGACATGAGCAGAAGAGGACTGCAAGAGGGACAACACTGACACTGAGAAGAGAAGACAGAACAGCGGGAGGGAACACATAATGACAGAAGGAGAAGAAAAAAACCCATTCCAGCTTTGTTTCAATCTCATATAGTGTTGCCAGAGCTTCTTCAAATTGAAGAATTTTCCACCACATGTCAAGGGATCAAAGATTGTTGCGCTTTTTTTGATTGGTACATTTCACTGATTGGAACACTGGAACTGAAAATTGGACAGAATTAGTTTTCACTGGGTAAGCAGTCGTTTTGTTTCTTTTCTTTTTTTTTTGTTTCTTTTTTGCACTGGTAATTTGAGGAAGTTCCAAACATGAGCGTGGAGAACTTGACTCTGCTGGACAACTTGTTGTTCGCCCCTCTGTGCGATGGCTGGAGCAACAACACAGAGGGAGCCATCTACCACTTGGGTCACACCATCCTGTTCCTGGGCTACATGGGGGGCAGCGGGGCCTACGGCTGCCTCTTCATCTTCGGCTTCCTGACCCCGGCCTTCCTGTGCATGACGCTGTGGGGCTGGCTGACAATGTGCGGCCTGGACGTCTTCACCTGGAATCTGCTCCTGCTGCTGGCCTGCGTCGCTCAAATCTGCCATCTCCTCTACCGGCTGCACCAGGAGGGCATACGTAGCGAGGAGCTGACCTCCCTCTACCAGGCGGTGTACCTGCCGCTTGGTGTCCCCGTCCAGGTGTTCAAGGAAATAGCGAGGGCTTTCCAGAACAGGGTGGTGGAGCTGAAGGCAGGAGAGACGTACTCTGTGGAGGGCAAGACGCCCATCGACCGGCTCTCCTTCCTGCTGTCTGGGAGGTGGGGGCTTTGTGTGTGTGTGTGCGCGTGCTGTACGACAGAATACAACCCACACAAAAACATCAGAATCAATATCATCATGGTTAATTCACTCATTTTCTGAGGAGCCAGTGAAACAGGCTGCAAACACAACATCCCATCTCCCTTTCAGTTAAAATTAGCGCCACATTTAAAGTTGTCTTTTTTTTTACCATTAGGCCTAATTGAAAGCCAGGGACATATTTACTTGCATTTATCATGTCTTATCTTGAAATCCTGGTACTGAGTACCTAGAGCACAGTTAGATATTTTGATTATGTTTACACGTAGGCATTTTATCACTTGCTTCTGATCTTAAAATATTGATCATACTATACCAAAGTACCACACCCAGTGTGTTTACACATCCCGTACTATATTTTGAGAGTGCAATGAAAGTACAAGGCAAATCATGTAAAATACTAACTCACAATACAAAAAAAAATGCATTTATTTCTATGACAGGTATTCATCTTATTTTTTCCATCAAAAATGTTTGTTCACAGCTTCTGCACAGTTTGAGTTTTTTTTAAGGAAAAAATTGAAGAAATTAGAAAAAGCACATAGAATGTTTCGGATGATTCATGTAGTAGGCATTGAGCATTTAAAGCGGAAAATAACACCAATTATTCCTTTTAAGAAATCCCCTCTTTTAACTGTCTGATCCTGAACTGGATTTCTATTTTTGACTCGACTCAGGCTGTTGGCAGCGTGTAGCCATTACAGGAAATGTATCCTCTTCATCCAAACATCCTCAAAGGGGAGCTGCATTAGATCTCACACGAGAGAAATTGTGTTAACAGAGTATTTTTGTCTTTGCCATTTCTCGGCATTAACACCCTTTGCTGTGAGGAGTCCAAAGCAAGGACAACATCTATCAACCTGCTCTGTTTGGCAAAGCAGTCTTATTTAGACACGGCTTACTTTTGTTACTTCATTTCATTTTTTCAACAACTTTCATAACAAGTTATAAGAAAGTGTGGGGGATGGGTTGAAAAGGCTAGTCCTTCTTGAAAGAGGCTTCATTTCTTTCCTTCAGACTTCAGGTGATTGATGTGAGGCAGATCACTTGCAGCACTGATATGACTAGGTTCAGCTCACGCTGCAGTACAGATCAAACAAACTTTGACGTAACCCAATGAAGTCTAAATACTCAAGAGTGCTGGATTCTCTCAATCTGTGGAAGTGCCCTTCTTTTTAAATAAAGCTTCCTTTGGAAGGAGGAATGTCCTGATGTCCTAAATTAGGATTGTGGTGTGCAGAAGACGAAGCTTGGAGTTATCCGCGTTTCTGATAATGGGCAATGTTCTGTCCAACCGCAGCTGCTCGAACAGAAATCTATGCTAATTTTAATCTCCAAGGCCTTAGACGTGCAATGCAAAGTGACCTCCAGCTCCCTCTTTCTGCACTCATTGTCACGTATTGATTCCCACTCCTCTTTTTAACATCACATCTCTCGCTCCATCTCGCAGGATCAATGTGTCTTTGGAGGGCCAGTTCCTGCATTACATCCACCGTCACCAGTTCCTTGACTCCCCGGAGTGGGAGTCTCTCAGACCAAACGAGGATGGAAAGTTCCAGGTACGCCGTGTTACACGCTTGATGCCCATTCTTTCCCAGCAGTTTCTCCTTTTTAATCACAACAGGATGCTGCTGTTAGTGAATTTCCAAGAGCCCTCCGTAAACGGCTTGCTCAGCAGCATTTTGCAGCTCGAGCTGGTCGAGGCCAAATAAAAAGCTGAAGAGTGTGCACAATAGATGCTTCAGGTGGACAGAAACACGACTTGAAGTTTTCGAAAAAGTAGTTCATAACTGCGGTAGAAGATGACGTGATAATTCATCTATAACACACTAATATTGAAGCATTTTGTAACCACGCATCTCCCAGGTAACCCTGACAGCGGAGGAGGACTCTCGTTTCATCTCGTGGCGTCGCCGCCACCTTTACATGCTGATATCGAAGGAGCGCTACATCGCCCGCCTCTTCTCCGTCATGCTGGGCTACGACATTGCAGAGAAGCTCTACAACCTCAACAGTAAGCTGTACATTAAGAGCGGCGTGCTGTTGGACATCCGCCTGCCCAGCCTCTACCACGTGCTGGCCCCTTCCTCGCAGGGAAGCGAGGGCGGCAGCTGCAGCGACGGCGGCGTCGCCAAGGAGCCACACGCCGAGCACCAGAACGAAAGCCGAGCGCTGCCCTATGAGAGGTGTCAGCCCTTCCAGCCGCGCCCGCAGGGACCAAGGATGGCCTACCTGGACGAGCCCCAGGCCCCCCAGCCCGACCGCTATCAGCACCCCTGGGTGTCAGAGCCGGAGCTGCTCTCTGGTGAGGACTCCACCAGCCTGGTCCTCGAGGACTTTGCTGATGTGGCGGGCTCCTTAATGGATTATGGCAGTGAGAGGGATTATTTGAGATAGGGGGGGTCAGGGTGCCGGAGCTAACACACTGGGTCACCACTTAAGCTACATGTAAGTACCTCACCTGGGTGGAGGGCGGCTTGTGTGCATGGCTGGCTTGCAGTGCACCTCTCTTACTAACCTTGGCATTGTGGTGAAACAAACGTCTGGACAGGGCTGAAATCAAAATAAAATGTTTAGTAATTTTCTTTTAATTTTGATATTGCAGTTACAATGGCTGCATTTGTTCAGATAATGGTAGGCCATTTTGAGTATTTCCATTTATTTCGTACTTTCTACTCAACTACATTTATTTCAGAGCTGTAGTCATAGTTAATTGAACACACTTTGATATTATATGCAAAATCTATGATGAACTAAAAAGAAGATACCTTGTCACAGATTTAACCGTTCATATACCTTACATAAAGATGTGTCCAATTACTCAAATTCAGGCACTTGATGAAATGACGATGATATTAGGAACACATTATGCTTTTGTCCAGCCCTCATGAGGTAATACAAATGTTGAATATAGTTATTTTGTTTGATGCTCCTATTTAATTTATCTTGCGAGGATCTGATGCTGCACTTACTTGGTCTTTTTGCATTTGAAAGTGAACTGTATTTACTTTCAATTCCAAAGGTAAATCAGGGTTTTATTTTCACTATTCTTAGGGATTTCTTTTACTATAGTCTGTGAAAGTCTGGCCTCCCCAACTTCAGGCGGATGAACAATAGTTTAGGATTAAAATTCCCTTCCGTGCCAGCTGCTCTGCATTAGTGTTTGCTCCGACTCGGCCACTCACAGAAGGACGCTTGTGTTGGGTACAGTAGCAGAGTTAAAAGTGTCCACTCAGATAAAAGACATGTGTGCAGGAAAAACAGTTTAACTGCAAATGAGCGAATGTTGGTTTCCCAGGGGTGGGAGGGCCGGTGGCATCGAGGTCGACTCGGCATCTGCTGTGACCTAATCTGACGAGGATTACAGCTTGGAAATTTAGGGGATGTCCAAAAAGTTCAGTGCCAATGTTTTAATCCAGCGTGCTAAACGCTTGGCTATCTGTCTGCTTTTGCGTTCATCGGCCCTGCCTCTACCCCACCTCACTTTCAACCAAGCCCAGGAAACCCTCGCCCTCAGCCAATCACAGGTGAAGGATCAGGTTTCATAGCTGGGCGGTCGGGTCAGTTTTGGGCTCCAGTTTCAGGACAGCTGTGGTGAGGCTCCGGATCAGACCTATCACACACCCGTGAAACACAACTTGAGTTGTGAGAGGACCAGCTCAGACATTTGGGCAGTTTTTCCCATCTGCAAAACATGAATCCAGAAATCTAAATGTTTTTAATCATTTTTGTTACCAGTGATCGGTCAGCAGCGGCAAGTCAATTTGAGCTGAAAAAAATCATAAAAAAAAAGAAATGGTCACAGCTGTCTTGTTTTAAAATAATTGTTTTAATGAGGATGGCTGGCACTTAGGCACCAACACACAAAACGGTCACATTTTCGTGTAGACACAGTAAGTTTAAGATTGATATTTAGCCAAATGAATTCACTCACAGGTGTAACGAGTCTCAGTTCAGACCACAATTTATTTTTGGTCATATCCACCTGAACTTATTAAACCTAGATAATCTCTTGTTCATTGTTGGTCCAGAACAGTCAATACAAACAGCAGGAAGACAATACAACCAAGAGTCATGTGTAATATATACACACATTACATTTTACTAGTAGAACTAATTCTAATATCACTGTAATGCTGTGATTGTTTTTGTGTTAATTATAAAATAAATTTTAAACGCTGTTACATCAGTAAAGTAATGCACCTACTCCTTTATCTTTTTTTCACTGTATTTATTTAAAGAAATGTCACTACTGGTTACTTTGCATATTCAGATTATTAAAAGAAAAAGATTGTCAACAACTCATTTATGATTTTATTTAGGATAAGGCCACTAATTAGCTCCACCCTAACCAACTTCAGTATGTTTACACATTTATGAATCAATAACTATATTTCACTAATGTTATTATATGTATGATATTGACTCTGTCTCTTATACACATCTAGATGTGTATAAGAGACAGTAACTAAACAATTTACGATTATTATATATAATAATCATAATGATTACTTTTGAACTAATAATGTTTTGCTTTCCTTCAGGTACATTTTTGAATGCATGACCTACATAATACTGTCACTGTCGCATGTACTCAAGTAAAATATCAGAGTGCTTCTCTTCTAACTGAGCCTTTGATGTTGATTCTGCAGGAGATGATAGTGATGGGGATCTTCCACCTCGATTTCTAAGGGGCAGAGCTCCACTGGCTCCCACCGACACACCAAAGCTGTGAGAACCGTTTCTCCTGGAAACACTATGTCATCTACAATGTAGTATGAATGTGTTACATGTCTCCTCCTCGCTCTCTGTCCCTGTTCTCGTTTCACATCCTCAGTTCTGAGCGCTTTGAAACAAAGGTCCCTTTTCTCCCTGTTAAAACCATTCTTGCTACCTTCATATTTGGCCAGTTTGCCTTAAATGTTCTTGTCAAAACCCTCAAGCGGCATTAAAATCACTGCTGACTCATTCAATGAGGCCCTGAAAACTGCTGTACAAACGATTGGATGCTCTGTCCGTCAAAATTAATTTATAAATCATAGACTGTAACAATTGAAAGAATGATATCAACTATTTAACTGTTAAGTCTTTCAAATATAGATGGAGGTCAAGAACACACAGCACATACTGTCACACAGTATATCCCGTCAAACCCTACTTTAAATCAAGTACACTATCATTTTAGCCGGCACAGGGACAGGAAACATAGACTACCTTCACTTTGTCACTTACCAGCACATTCAAATATCTGAAAAAAAAGCTATTTCATGTTGTAAATTTGATTTTATGTTTTATTTTATTCCGATTTTCATTTTCATTCAGTTTTCATCTCCCTAATATTTAATGTTGGACGCTTTTATAATTTGGATTCACTTCACTTCATCATTTAACAGTGATTTTTGTTTCACTGATACTACTAGCATAGCAGAATATTGATTCATTATTCCCAGAAATCTATATTTAAGTTAAATCCCATGACAAATATTTTAGTTGACAGCAGATTTTCTCAGTTTCTTTATTTAGTTGTTGGGCATGTTAATTTTCACCTGAATGCACCATCAATTACTTCAATGTCTAAAATGTATGTTGTCGAACAGTCAAACTTGAAAAATTATATTTTTGGCTTTTACCACAAATTTATCAGAGTATATGATATATTGGATCCCTGCAGACCAGCTTTTGTTTTTTAAATTGTTGTTAGTTGTTAGTATGTACATCACACATGCATAAGGTGAATTGTCTGTTTTTCATCTCTTGAAATGAGAGATAAAATAGAAGTTAATGTTTTTTCATGGGGCCAAGATTTCTCCATAAAGTTCTTTGTGTGCAATGAAGATGTGCTGTTGTCTATGACCTAAAGCTAAAATAATATTATCCTTAATTATACTTCAGATTATTTATGTAAATCCAAAAAATGCCAAAACACACCGCTTCGTCCTGGTGTAACATTGATGAGATAAAAACAAGAACCCCACAACATAAAACTGAAGGCTTTTTGTACCTTGAAGTTGGAGATTGAGAGATTCTTGACTTTTTTACGAACCAATGTGTTATCTATGACAGAATATGAACTCGGGGAAAAAACTCACACACTAGCTATCATTCTGTTAATTGCCAGAAACATTAAAAATACAACAGTTAGGACTTAGGTGAAAAACCGCGTCATAGGAAAAAAGAGCAGGTACCAGGTAACAGATAAACCAAAACACTAAACTGGCAATTAGAAATAAAACTGTTGGTGGTAAAATTGTGAAACATACTTTATGTTGGTGTCATTGTGACATTTATGAGCAGATATCATGTTCAGTCACACAGCTGCACAAAGTCATGAGACCATGGAGCTCCACGTCTGACATCGATGTTGTTCACGCACAGTGGCTCCTCTGGCCTGAAACACACACACACACACACACACACACACCCACACACACACACACACACACACTCACACACACACACTCACACACTCACACACACACACACACACTTACTTTAATATAATTAATTTTAAGAGGAAAGTGAACAAATAAAGATTAAATAACAGAGGCATTGGACAATCAACTTCACAACTGCACTTGATTAAAATGGCCCAGGTGGATATTGACTTTCTTTGAAAAAAAGAAGGTTGTTGATTTCCTTCTCGAGCCCAAATTGTAATGATTGTATAGACGAGGGACACGTTTCACAGCTGAAATATGACCATGTCAGTCCGGTTTCTTAATTACCTCAAACATGTAATACAATATCGTTGTCATATTACTTATTGGGTGAAATAAACACAATTAAGTGTTCCTGTAGTAGGCTATTTAGGATAGTTATCATCACACTTTACAGTTTCCTGTTTTATTTTGGTAGTCATCTGTCTTTATCTTTAATCTAAGCGCCTCAATTTCTGTTCTCATGTGTTTTCCAGCTCTTTTGAGTACCTGATGTGTCTCATATGTATCCAATTATTTCCTCCCAGTCTATACACCCTTGTGTTTCCTTTTGTGTGTTGCCAGTTTGTCTGTTTGCCTTGTGTTTGGTGTTCCAGCCTTCTCTCTCTCTTTTTTTTTAGCTCTGCCTTTCCACTTTGTACGTAAGCCCTTCTCTTTGGATTCCCCATGTACCAACCTACTTTTTATCATTAAACTTTGGATTATTCCCCTGTCTGTGGAGTATTGCATTTGGGTCCTTTATTAATGGCTTCCAGTTATAAATGTTGTGTTTATCATTTTTTTTCACCCATATATATAATAAGCGTAGGGTATGCTGCACCTGAGAGATGGGAACTCAGACACACAGACAGACTTGAAATGGATGTCCCCCTGTCTGTAGAAGCGAGTGCCAGTGTTCTTCACTTTGATGGTGTTGATCCTACACAGAGCCGCGGGATGAGCCATCACCGTCCTGTACACTGTTGTAGACGTCTGCCTGAAAACACACATTTTCACAAACAGCATGCATGTAAATAATGTTGGCATCACCAGAAAGGACGAGACGAATGCACAATTTTTGTAATAAATAAAAGTACCACAAGCTGACGGATGCAACCCCTTTTTCTTATGTCTTGCATCTCTTTGCCAAGTTTGCTATATTTTTCCACACTGTAGGCAACCGCATTAACTAGACTGACCTACTTTTCAGTCAAAGTAAATGAAAAGGAGGTAAAGTATGTTCCCCTGAACTGAAGAGAACCTGTGCAGGTTTTCCTCCCTCAGCATTTCTGGCTAACTATTCTGCACCTGGCTGCGTCTTTACCGTGCAGTACTGTTCATCTCAAAATAGAAGCTGCCCAACCGGTTTCTCTGAGAGCAGGAAATTACTACTTTTGGAAGAGTTAGTATCTGTCAATCCAGCACTGAACAAAAAAAGTATGAATGTATGAATAACGCTGTTCCACCTAGTGTGGTTAAAGGGTTTAGATTTTTGTGTTTGTAATTACTTGTAATGAACATGAACTTTTCAGCAAAAATATATTTAATCATTTTGTACCCTCCCCCATTTCATTTCTTCATTCATTATTTTTCATTCACATTTCATCCTCAATCTTTGCATATTGCATGTATGATAAGAGGCGTTTATGACAGACAGTTTTAGAAATCCCAATTTTTGCATCAGGATACTATTAGGAGGGGTTGTGACTAAAAAACAATACCATTGCCTCAGTTTTTGTGGTTGAGAAATTGATGAAGAATTTAAATCTAATTTAAATGCTCTGGTCTGTAGCCCTGTACTGAAAAAGTAAAACATTAAATATGGCAGTATAGATATGATACCTACAGCCTGAGCCTCTGCTGTGTTCCCAGGTTCCCAGTCCTCAGGCTCAGCTCGACCTCAGCACTTTTATCCAAGGGATCAACCTCTAGCTTCACCAGGATGTGATGAGCTGCACAGAGGAATAACAAAATATGCATTATTTACACACATTCATGAATCAACTGCCAACATTTATATGTTTGCCTTTCGTAATGAAGGCAGGAAAGTCCAATTTGGGAGGGAGACACAATTCAGTGCAAGGAAGGATAAGCAAGAGAACCCCTTCAAAGCAGAAGTAGCACCGACATTACTATAGGAAGGAAACTTACCAATAATAAATGAGTCTGCATATTTTAGGTGCTTTAATGCAAACCAGTACTTTGTCCTTGCAAGTATATTTTTTTAACAATGACTGTATATTTAGAAAAAACATGAAATGAGGCCAAAATATCCCATATACAGGGACTGCCATCTTTCACTGGTGACATAATTGGAGTCAGACTGTGCAGTAGCGTTTGGGGACAGGAAGAAAACCTAACTTATCATTAAGATCAAGACGAAGCAAATACAAGAACAACCTGAAATATTATTTGAAAAAAGAAAAAATGTGATGACTTAATGACTTTGTGATGTAATACGATCTGTGATGACTTTACTTCAGTTCAAACATGAGATTGTACACATTTCTCTTTGTCACACATTTAAACACTCACCGCAAAAAGGTGCCGAGGAAGTTGTGAGAAGGAAAAGTCTCTGCTCTTTGGGAATAGGAGATATGGAAATCCCACTGTTTTCTGCTAAACCTGAAACAAACACACGCACACACACAAATCAAGTGGGTTATATTGTAGGCCTGGTGTGTGTGCTTCATAAAGTGGAAAGGCCCTTTATCACGGTATCAGTTTGTTTTAGTGTATCAGGGGCGTGGAGATGATAAAACACTGCCCAAAGCTGCTTTATGACGAGACCAATGCTTCACAGCTACTGGTGCAGTCTAATGGTCTGATTGGACATGGTAACCAGTTCATGTTTTCAGTCTTTGACTGATGCCATCATCCTGTCTATTCCTCTGCTTCCTGGAGTAAATTTAGTTTTATCGGCTGGATATTACATCTCAGATGAACCTTTTGCAGACATATCTGTTGAAATGAAAACTACAATCAATTAAATAAATAACTGAAGTCAGTCACTCCAGCAATAAACAATATTTAACAGCTTGAATCCAAGGGGGAATGGTCATGTCACTCTATTACTGCTGTCCAAAATATATTTCTAATCACAGCTTTCTCTGTTACTCTCAGTGCTGCTGAAACGGATATTATAAAAGGGAAATTCATTTCATTCATTGTGGCCTCAGATTGGACGATTTAACCTGCCCTGTGTTCAACAGCAGTAATTATTATTTTTTTACCTTTTTAAATTGTCAGATTACACTTTATGTGTTGTATTATTACCTATGGTTGGACATGTCCTGTTGAATATATCACAGTCCACACAGTGTCCCTTGAGGAAGTCCTCATAATTGTCGCATGGGATCCCCTTTAGTGGACAGGAGCCATTGAGTGCGCTCATGTAGACGTGCAGCGCCCTCATGTGGTCACATATCACGTAGCCATACACTGGAAAGAAGATGAGAACTGACACCACACACACACACGCGCGCACACACACACACACACACACACACACACACACACACACACACTAAGGGAGCCAGATGTTTGAAAATGATAGCACTTTAAAATAAAAATCTGGGTTAAATCTGTTAACGTTAAATTGTCTTTTATTCATAACTATTCACAACTTGTATAAAAACGGAGCAGGCTTTGCTTTGCTTGTTTAGAGCAGGGATTTTCAACCACTGTGCCTGGGCACACTAGTGTGCCTTGAGAGATCATCAGGTGTGCCTTGGGAAATTATCCAATTTCACTTAATTGGTCCAAAAAATATTAATTGGTGACAGCAAATCATTTGTGAACAGGCCCAGATGTTACACTGAGTGAGTATAATGAATCCGAGAGACAACATTGTTTATTTATTATTTATGAAGCAAAATGTGTCATTTTGTAACATTTTTGGTTGGTATTGTGCCCCGGGATTATTTTTATATTTTTAAAAAGGTGCTGTGTGTCAAAGGTTGAAAAACACTGGTTTAGAGCACTGAACTTACTGGTGGCAAACCTGGAGCGAGCACATCCAGTCTGATCCTTTCCTCCGTTCAGAAAAAAGTCCACATGACCCACTGGGATGGAGATGCCAAAATCTGATGCAGAAGAAACGTCATTAATACTTTCAAATGCAATTCTGCTCTTTCTATTTGTTCCTTATTGGAAACGTTGTGTTTTTTTATTAGTACAACAAACTGCTTTCCAAGGCCTTTACTGCAGACAGTAAAGTTACACACTGTGTAGCCTTGGCCTCAAGCAGCGTGGTGATAGCGAAAATAGACGGTATTTTGCCAGAGTTTGAATTGCCTCCTCACAGTCAGAGTCTGTGTGGATAGCGTCAACAAACTGAGCGTCAGACGGGTCCAGTCGGTCAAAGGTGTCAGTTCCTTTAAACATGGGTCCAGCTGGGTCCAGGCCTGGACAAACAAAACAAAACAACTCACTCACAAAAAAGGCACATTTTACACGAGAATAAGAATGGCATGGAATTTATTGCATGCACACCCAACGGATGGATTTAGTAGGGCCTATGCTGAAGATGAAGCTTTATCTCACACTGTTGCGCATTTGCCGTCATTTCTGGTCATATAGGAAAGGCACTCGGGAATGTTTTGCAGTTATCAGATATTTGAAGCAGCTTTTTAGTATTGAAAACAATTATGAACTCACCCAGAACCATCAACTAAAATAGCTCTCAATATAGATATACAGTAGATATAGACATATGCTTCGGTGTCAATAAATATTTGTGTGCTTAATCTGTAAGGCTGTTGTAGGACGACATTCCAGTCAGCATCTTGGGCTGTTCTGAGTGTCTCCACTCAGATATGAAGACAAAAACAAGTGAACAGTGGCGTATTGTGTCGGCGTGTGTGTTCTGGATGAAGAGGAGAGTGAGCCCCTTCATGAAGCCTCAGCGTGGCTCTTATCAAAGTGCCGTTGTCCTCTGAGGACACGCCTCACAAGGACACGCCGACACACATTCACGGTCGAGCTGTGGAGACCCTCACCAACTGACATTTTTTGTCTGAGTGAAGGCGCATCACAATATATTTCATAACTGATTTGAGGTTTTGCTGATAACTTTTGAGGAACTTCTTGACAATAAAATTCTACAGGACTCACACGGACGTGCTTTTCACTCACCTGTGATCCTTCCTATCTTCCCCTCAAAGAGTGTCCCCACAAAACCGGCCACATGCGCCCCAAGACTGACCCCGATGAAGTGGAAGGACTCCAGCTTGCATCCGTGTTTCTGTTGGGCAAGAAAGCTGCCATGGTTTAGTTTCACCTCCGAGTGTTTCTGTGAGGGTTTACTCATACTTCCCATTCTCTGTGGATCTGAAACTGTCAACCAGTGGAATACTCACACATTCCAAACTGTATCTGATGGCACATGGTAAACCATCAGATATCCACCTGTCTCATCCTGGAATATTTTTTTGTTTGTCTTTTTGTTTTAATTTCGCATTTTTTAAACACATTATCTATATTCAGAGGGGACACAAAATGGACTGCCCAATATGGCTTTAAGCATCTGTAGTAGCTTCCAATAACGTTCACTGTCAATGTACCAATACTACACTACCATATCAGTATGAAACAAGAATCCATTAAGATAGCAATAATTAATTTATAAATTGCCCTGAAAGCATTCCAGACAACATATAAATTATACCAGTTTCTCCCATAACACAACAAATGTGGCTTAAGCAATAATATATTGATTCGGAATTCTAATGTTGTTCAAACTCAAATATCAGTATAACAGAAGCACATAAGGCAAGCAAACTCTGGAAATGAAAAAAGCTTGTGAATATTAGGCAACTCCGGGGTTTTCTCTCACCTGCAGCTGGCTGATGAGCACAGAGATCTGCAGAGCCACCTCCTTGTAGTTCTCCACCGCCAGGTTGTAGGCGAAGGACGCATAATACACCCAATCTACCATCATCACGTTGGCATCCTGCGCCCCGAGCAGTGCACGGGCCATTTCTTTCACCCAGGACGGCTTACTGCCCATGGCTCTGTGAGGGCGGGTAGTGGTGGCGGGAGCAGGATGTAGAACGGGGCAGGTGGAGACAGAGGGAGGAATGGGGGAAACAATTTAGTGGAGCTCGAACTGTTGATATTACTCTGTTTTCTTATTGTCTTCTTACTTTTACAGATTCTAACCGAAAACAGAAACAATAACAACAAAACGACATGCCCCAACTAAATATCTGTTTCGGCAGTTGCAATGGTAATTCAGAAGCCTGCAACACGGTTTCAACATTTTCTATTTTTAATTCTAACGTGTGTCAAATGAAACAACCTTTTGGCACATCATCCAAAAAATAGGTTGGGTGTATCATTACATCTGCATTTTGGCCAATGGTTGTAGTTTGTCCTTTTTTGTTACTTTCACATTTTAGAGAATCCGCTTTGTTTTATGTTGGCCTTTTAGTTTCATCACTAAGTGGCAGAGGGATTGGACTTATTGATTCATGGATGTGTCTGGATTTGTGTTTATAGTGTTACGGCCACCCTGTGTCCCTCCACCCGGACACCAGGTGTCCCTGTTTGTTTTGCGGTGCTCTTTGTTTGCAGGTCAGTTCCTCCAGGTCGAGGCTCTCTGGACCTGAAGCTTCCTCCTGCTGCCTGAATGCACACTAACTATGAAACGTTTATTATGATAACTTGCGAAAATACAGCATGTTAAATAGCCTGACAAATATAGTTAGATCCTTCTTTGTTTTAACCCAGGGATGAATTGTAACTCCTACTCCGGTGTAACATGTAATTAGAAGGCCAGCCGTGTCATTTTGTGGGGACTTTCCGGAATTGACACACATTCCAGTTTCTTCAAGTTCAGATGTAGAGCTTGGATGTTTATGGTTGCAAAAGCCCTGGAAAACAAATCTTCACCATTAAATATTTATGATATGTAAATACCTATGCTATAAACATATTAAACAATAAACCCCCCATTATACCTACACACATGTCATGTCTGAACCCACAAGATTTTTAAATAGACAGTTGGACATCTGTGAAATCTTCATTCGACTTTTCCTCAGACCGGATTTAAAACAAAACCCCCATGTGTTTATATGTGTCTAAACTAAGAAACTACAATGGGGAGAATTCACTGCTGAGAACTGCTCATTTGTGGAATGAAATGATGATAGTTTTGTGATTTTCTTCATTACACCCTCCCTGTTAATTCAGACTGTATTTGACAGCTCCTGGGGAAACTTTTGTGGATTTTGGTCTAGATGGGAGAAGAGCAGTCTCTCACCTGTATCCATGGATGATAACCTTGGTCGGGCGGGAGGCGTTGAAGTAGGAGGGCTGTATGCTGAGAGAGTCCTGATTGAACATTTGTGCACAGTCCATGTTTGCCCTGGTCAGCAGCAGGTACTGAACGTGTATTTTGACTCTTTGCTGGCGGTACTCGTGCAACGTGGTGTGGTTGAAATCAGCACATTCATTGTTACCCTGTGTTTCCTCCACACCTGGTCGACCAGAAGGACGCAATTACCCAGGGCATCACTGAATCCCCATTTCGTATGTTATGACAGAGTAACAGGATACGATGAAAAGGAGAATCAGAAAAGAAATCCCTTGTATCTTTAAAATAATCAGTTAAGTTTTGTTTTTTTATTCTCATTTCTTATGCTTTGTTTCCCTTAAGACAGATTTCTCCTATAAAATAATACAATAAAGTAAAGACAACATTAATCACTGAAAATAAAATGTCCATTTAAGGGTTGAAAAACATGTCACATTTCCAAATGTATTATTTAGCTATTATTAAAATGAACCAATAACTAGATAGTTTATATTATTGTAATACAATCAGAAACCATGGAGTGCATCAGTCAAAGCCTTGTTGTGCACCAAAAATAGCTTGTGATGCAGCTCTGTTAGTTTCCCATGTATACATGATTGAAGCTATTGCGTAAGAAACGCCCCCAAAAAAGTGATCTGATATCTATATAAATCTTCTCCATATGCAGGCCACTCACCCGCCGCCAGAGATGTGATGAAGACCGCCGTAACACAAAGGAGGACGGTTTTGTGTTCCCGAGACATTTCTGCAGCTGAAATGAGGTGAATGTGCAGAGCAGCTGCCTGGGAGCGTTTGTTGGTGCGTAACCGGGCCGCTCAGCTGCTCTCCTTAGTCCCAGACTGGTGGCACGAGATCAGCTTTTGGCTTGAGAAAATCCAGAGAGGAGTGTTGTAACCCACAACTACCCTCAGCTTTTAACTAGCAATTTGCAGGCACGAAGCGAGGCAGGAATCCATAGGAAAAACAGCCTGACAAACGATCCTGGCGGGGGCTGCTTTGTCTCTCTTTCGTGTTCCTTCACTCAGTCATCACATTTGTTAGGGTTTTTTTTTTTTTTTTTTGGACTGGGCCGACAAGTGGTTGCAACTCTTTGCCTGCCACTGAATCCATGACCTCATTGGTGTTCAATGGCTGTTTGTTTAAAATGCTGGACTTTGGCCTGGCGGCCCACTGGTTTATGTGTGTGCGGCTTAAACGTGTTTGTTTGTGTGTGTGAGTGAGGGAGAGAGAGAGAGAGAGAGAGAGAGAATGTAAGGAAAGGTCACCCTGAGTAAAATCAATCATCAGCTGATTGGTTGTTCCACTATCCATGCTCATTTATCAACCCAGTGTCACGAAAATCTGTGTGGAAAAGTGTGAAACGTGAACAAACTGATTATATTAATCACACAAACTCATAAAGTCCTGATTTCTTTATTATTGCTGAGCAAATCAAAACCTGGATTTGGAACATTTACAAGTGATATTACTGTTCATGCATTAATTATACATGACTTAATCCATTAATTATTTTTTTACACTCCAAGGTACTTTCATTTATTTATTTCATTTATTTTGCAATGATGAAGTGTCAGATTAATTTACTATTGTGGAGTCCCTATGGGATCCGGTTGGGTTGGGTGGTGGATGTTTTGCTTACACTTAAACACTTTAAGTGTAAGCAAAACATCCAAAACACAGTGACCTTTTTTTGTATAAAAGCAGACCACACTCTTTCTTTAACCATAACAGGAAGGGTAGATGCTTCATGTATCTAATGTTTAATAAGGTTGTAGTCACTACAGTCAGATTTTGTATGCTAGATCAGCAATCAGTTTTTCTCTCTTAAATATGGACAGTATCAAAATGTTCACAATTTTGAAATATACTATAACTTTTTATTGTTAACTAAGCTCTGATTCGTTCCCTCTCTTTTGGCAACTCTGAGGCGAGCCACTCTATGGTGCGTTTGCGCGCTTCCTCCCAGCTGTACCTGGGGTTGTACCCCAGATCCCGCTGAGCCCTTTTATAGGAGAAGGTGAATTGCGTATTCAGCATGGTGAGGAGATGCCGGTTCAGCGGAGGGACAATGCGTGTGAGAGGTTGGAGCATCATGCACACAATCTCCATGAAGAAACACACCACATAGAGGAGGCGGAGTGGCAGCAGGAGTTTGTCCTGAATGTTGAAGCCGAGGGGCGACATCATGACGTGGTTGAAGTCTGAGTAACTCACAGGCGGGGTGTCATCGGAGATGAAGTAGAACTTTCCCCCGATTGTGTTTCTTTTTTGTGGATCTTTGAGGCCGCGAGCCGCCTGGAGGTGCGCCACGGCGACGTTACCCACGTAGACCGGATTCACAAGGGCCTCCGGTAGAGACATTCGCAACAGGACGTATTTGTTTCGAATCCCGTCGCCCATGTGGCCCAGCAGGAAGCGGCAGCCCTCCCCAAAGATGTACATGGGTCGGAGGGCACAGGTGGCCAGTCGGCCTCCATTTCGGAGCACCTCGCCGTGGGCCCGCAAGGTCCTCTGCTCGGCCTCCTTCTTGGTCTTGCTGTAGGTAAACTTCAGGTTGCAGTTATAAATCGTGTCCTCGCTTCCGTTGATTATGGGTTCGCCCTTGGAGTTGGGTCCCATCACCTCAATGGTGCTGGTGTAGATGAAAGACACCACATTCTCCTGGATACATGCCTCTAGAAGTACCTGCGTCCCTGCAAAGCAAAAATACTTTTGAATTCAACCAGGCTACCATTTAATGAATTCATTATCTCATGTATCTCTTTGAAACTCAGTTTCAGTGAGAAATAAGCAGTGAGAGCAGCTGAAGCGTCGGCCAATAAAAACAGTTTAATGAGTCAAGTCAGTTGACAGTTGAATTACACACACACACTGAAGGTCAAGTTAACAGCCGTTCAAATGTGAGCAGTAAAAGTGTTAGAGAAGATGTGCAAGGACTGGAAGGAGTCAATTAGTCTTCACATCACGTCATCTGTAAGCATGTGGTAATAATGTCATAATATGCAAAAGAAATTAAGTCATTTTAGAATCATGTCAAATACAATGTTTCACAGATTTCACTGACTCAAGGCAACAGCCTTACCTTTCACATTGACCCCATAGAATTCACTGGACTCCACTGATCCGGTGACATCAATGATGGACGCGATGTGGAAGACCACCGATGCCCCTCGACACGCTTTCTTTACAAAATCACTGTCCCTGATGTCGCCTTCGAAAACACTCAGCTTTGTGTTGCCTCGACAGTCTTGCACAAAGTAAATCCACAATTAGGTGTCACTGCACAACACAAAGGCTATTGTAATTTCATAAACAAAATAAAATTCATCAAGTATTTTATTATTAAATGTAATAAAGTTTGCAATGATATAAGAATATATTTCAGTCCAACACTACTTATTTAATTAGTGAAAGTCAATAAGAGCAATAATCATTCCTGTCCTCTCTCTTTCAAACTAGAAATGGAATCTGGGCTACGAAGAATGAGAAACAGAGAGAGTACAGATACAAGGATTTTACCTTCCAGTGTCTGTAAAATGCGTGGCGGTATGTGTTTGTCCAGCATTCTAATCTCCGCCGTTTCCTCTTCCTCCAGCAGCAGCTTTATCATCAACTTTCCCAGAAAGCCACAGGCTCCTGTCACCACACACACATCACCTCTCAGAGCCATCGCAGAGATAATTCACTGTCGGTATGAGCCAAAAGAAAAATCTTCCAAGCCAGCAAGAAAGCTTGCCTGTGAACGTTAGAGATTCAACCTGCGGGGGGAGAGCCAGCACCCTCTGGCCTCTCTTCCTCAGATCAGCCACCTTTTGTAAGCCCTAAAAAAGTAACCATTGAAAAAAAAAAAAAAGTGGGATGGCCTCTATTACTTTGTGAAGGAATGTCAACTACATAAAATGGGGGATGGAACTTTTCATATGCCAAGGACAAGGTTGCTGTTTGAAGATAAAAGCTTTAATTTGACAAATAAAAGATACTCAGAAGTGAAAGAAGTAATGAGATCTGTTACTAAAGTGAAAAGGACAATACCACAGGAAAAAAAAGACTCCTTCATTTCAATATAAAGTACTGCATGTACCTTGAAAAATATGCAACAATTTGCCTCCGTATGTTCTTACATTTTGGGCAAACTCACACACTTATAACACACGCACACACATAATCCGTTATTGAATGGCTTTATTTATTTGATTTTATTGTGTATGTGCACCTCTAGATATACATCCTACTGTTTACAGCTTCTTCTCATACGTCACAGAAAAATGCGTTTGACATGTTTTTTTTTGATGACATCACACCAGTGCTTTAAATACTTTCCCCTTCGGTGAATCGGCCAAATTTAATCAAATATGACCTTTCAAAGTGACACGTGTCTGCCAGATAGCCAAATATATTTTCCCGTACAATGTGATGCAGTTCAGTTGGCCCTGTAATTGTCTGGGGTGGAAACTCTGAGGGGGATTGTATGATATTTTTGTTACTTTAAAAATAATGTCTCTCGTATCACTCGCCCGCCCCCCCCCCCCCCCCCCCCCCCCCCCCACATAGTTGAGCCACATAGTTTCCTTTGACACTCCTCTTAGTTAATTTTCTTTATTTTAATCAAGTACAGAATATAGATTAGACATCTTTGTATGGTAGAAAGGAATCACTGGAGTCTCTTTTCTTTTATCCAAAGATATCACTCACTTTTGATATGTTTGATATGTTCCGCATAACACACTGATGTAGCTATCTGTTTACTCTGCAGTCGAAGGCGTAGCTGTTGATATCAAACTTGACATTGGTCTTATCTGTGGGTGTAGGATGAATTTTCAAGGTTGGTTTCATCATTATTCACTTGCGCCTGACTTATCAAGGAGCCTGATGTGTTTGTGTCAATAGGCTTGTTACTTGCAGAGCGAGGTATGTGTTTGGTGTTTAGTCCATTGCACTACAGGTGTAAGGATTTATTTATAAAAAAAATGCTTTCATTATTTTTTCATATTTCTGATCATCAATACGATCCATCCAACACCAGCTGATCACATTATACATATTTTTGCCTTGCATTGCAGAAAAAACGTACATTTATGTTTGCAGTTTACTCAAATAAATGTTTCCCTTTTTTTGATTCCAGGTTTATGAATTGGCTTTTTTTGCATTTTCTTTTATTTATACATGCTTACTCATAATATGATGATATGCATAGATATTGACAGATTTATTGGAAATTTGAATGCCTGAATGTGGCATATTGGCCACAAAAAATCCAAAATGGTCAGACTCTACTGTTATTCCCTCTTTTGGAAACAACATCATGAAAGCAAAATGATCTAACTGTGGTCTGATAAACGTAGTCTCTAATTGACTCTCTTTTGTCTGGTGTGCTCTCAGCTCTTTGCCGTGGGCAGTGGGCCCTCCTGTATTTGTGCCTCATCCACCGAAGCCTCTGGCAGATGGACCGTCATTGTACAGGCACGGATCCCCCCCAGAGGCTCCAGCACGTTGAACACTCTATCCCACACGTCCTGCTCTGGATCATACCTCTGCACTATGTCGACCATGCACCTGCTGTTCCACGAATACCCTCCCACCACATAGATCTGCCCATTGAACACTGTCACTCCGACGTCACTCTGGCCCCGGGGCATGGGCGCCACCGCCGTCCACTGGTCTGTCCCTGGGCTGTAGTATTCGCAGCCCAGGACGTCGTCGTAGTCGCTGCTGCCTCGGAAGTGATTCCCACCCATGACATAGAGTTTGTCTCCCACGGTGCACATGCAGTGCAGGCCGCGGAGATCCATCATGTCGGCGCGCCTGCTCCACGTGTCCACTGCCGGATTGTAGCACCAAAGCTCCTTCTGGAAGGTGTCACGGGTGATGCCACCTGAGTGACAGGAGAATCCAACAAATATTACAATATGGTGAGCACACTCCTCTGTTTCAGAGCGTATTGATATCGACATTTGTCTGACCATAGTGTGTTTATTATGTATTTCTGGACCGTTAGGGATCTGATCTCTTTCATGCTCATGAACTGCCTGGCGACCGAAACGAACACAGTGAATACAGGATGTTGTGGCTCTAACACGGAACAGCAATATAGAAACTTTAGTTCAGACTTTTAACCACAGGTGTTTACATATCCTGCTTCTCAGTCCTACATGTGAAACTTTTATTTCTGCTCTCAACCTGAGAGGACAGTTTCCTGTTGCTAAGAAACCTGCTCGAGATCAGGCTATGAGCAATTGGCCAGAGACTGCCGCTAAACAGGAAGTGGGTTTTAATAAGAGCAGCCATGCAAGCTCATGTCTCAATTTCATATTTTCAAAGTGGAGCCTTTACTCCTATTAGACAAAGATCAAAATCAGATTAAGACTGATGAACTCCCATTTATTATTCCTTCTTCCTAATAATGTCAATAGCCAGAGAATTTAAAGGAAGTTTTTCCTCACCTGTTTGATATTAATATTTTAAGAAAGCCTCAATATATGGTTTCTATTTCTGGCAGAATCCCCTGGATTTCAAGGTTAGACCTCCTCAAAGCTTTTCTGCCTCCACTCTTTTCTTCAATTTTCAGTTCATCCAGTGCACACATGACGATGGCTGGTATGTAATTAACTATTTATGAAGGACTTGGCAGATTCATTTTCCAGGACTGTCATTCTTTTGAAAAATAGTTTTGTGTAGATTTTCTTGACATCTGTCTTCCCCCAACTGTGTGAATAATGACTGCTCTCTCTCTCTCTGACCTTGAGCACAGAGGCCTTGGATAAGAACCTTGGTATTTTAGAGTACAAGGTCATCACAAGGTTTCTCCACTGTGTCAAAATACTGAAGTGTTTAGTTTGGAATCATTTGGTTTTAAATACTCAGCTTTCAACCTATAACCTGATTTGTTTTAATGCTTTTAAACTGTGCAGGATATTTAATTGCAAAAATATTTGTATTCTTTTGTTACCTGAGATATACATCAGTTCTCCGTGAACCGTCCCAGCATGTCCGTAGTGAGGCTCAATCATACTGGTCACAAATGTCCACTCGTTTTTCTTGAGGTTGTAACACTCCACTGTGTCTGAAAGATGGGACAGAGACATATTATAATCATTAGTGGAAGAGTTATTTCATGTCCTATTTTTAAGAAATTTAAAGTATTCCTGCACTGTATAATACACACAATCAATGCATCATCCGGACAGTCCTGTCACAAAGTAGAACAAGAATAAGTGGAAGCTCACCGATTTCTCCTGAGGCATTCCTTCCTCCAACTGCAAGCAGTTTCCCCTTCAGGGCACTGAGGTGGAAGAAAGTCCTCTTCTCGTTGAGTGAGGCAATCTGAAGCCACTTGTCGAAACGCGGGTCATAGCGGTAGGCACTGTCTATGGCCGTCTTACCTTTCGTGTCGTAGGTGCTCTGGCCTAAAAAGTCAAAGAGGACCGGTGATACAATCGTAGATGGAAAGAGTCATAGCTGGCTCCGGCCTGCTATTACCACCACTTTAAAAATAGAATCAGTGGTGTCAGATATTTAGTCTTGCAATGGACATGGTGTATGACTTCACCTAAATGTGGAGTAATGCAAAATAAAAAAGAAGGCATCAGTTCACCAAAACATAGTGGCCATTTTTTTCTGAGTAACTTACCAGTTGTGACAGTGAAGGCTTGTGTAGAATTGCATTATTCTAGTTTTACAATACGAGAAACGTTTTATTTGAATATCATATTTTCATATTTGTGGATAATGCTAATGTTAATAGTGTGCAGTGCACTGACCGCCAACAATGAAGAGGAAGCCGCCCAGGAGGGCCACGCCGTGTTGATAGCGGGGCGCCTCCATGGGCCTCAGGGCCCTCCAGTGGTGTGTCTTCTCGTCGTACAGCCGCAGTTCTCGGCTCACCACCAGCTGCTGCCTCATCACGCCGCCCAGCACCAGGATGTGCGTGGAGTCCGAGCGGATGCGCGTGCGCTCCGTCTGCAGCGCCGGCTGCATGAAGGGCATCATCTGGTAGTTGCTGGCCTCCAGCAGCAGGTTGACGCAGGCCGTGTCGGAGCGCATCATGGAGTCGCCTCCCTCCTCCTCGTCGTCCTGGGAGATCTGGATCAGCTCTGCGGGGCTCATGAGCGGGAAGCGAATGTGGCGCATCAGGGCATGGACGGAGGAACGACGCGCGGGGTGGTCGTGCTGCAGCCATTCTCTGATGATGTGGTACAGCTCCAGCTCAGAGAAGCCCTTCAGGGAGTTACTACCCAGGGCGTTGGCCATGCTGCTCTCGGAGACCTGGAGGTGACGGCCGCACTGCACCATGGCACAGAGGTTCTGGCTCACAAATTCACCTGTTCCACAATGTAAAGAATGTCAACAATCATAATTATTCTGTCTCAGGTTCATTTGAGTCTTTGAACTATGAGGATTATTGGTACAGTGTTGTTAAGCCATCTGTGTTTTAGTGATGGATAACAGAAGATGATAGACCTGGATTGGATGGGTGAGGACTATAAGAGCAACTTTGTTAAACAAATGTAATGTCTATGTTACCTAACCCGTGTATTTTTATAGACACAGGATGCAATACTATGCAAATAGACACGCACAGCACGCACTTTAAAAAAAAAAAATAGTAGCCCTCCCAACCGTGCTTTTACCTATATTCACTTGAACATCCTCCAGAAGTAAGTCGGTTGCGATGTGCTGGATTTCCACGCAGTTATCAATTGTGATCTATGTAAGTAAAGAAAACATAGCAATTTAATCAACAACAATATTTCATATCCCATATTCACCTTCATTATTACTTTCACGGGTCAAAGTGTCTTTCGTTGTGTGCAGTATGGCTGACACAGAGAAAAGTGTGAGGAGAGGACAGCTTAATGAGCTCCGGCCCTCAGTGTTGTGGAAGATCTTTAATGAGTTGGTGCAACATTGCAGAGGGGCAGAGTGTGACCTCACCTCGCTGCTCAGAAGCTGATTACAGAAGCTCAGCACGGGCATGACCTGCAAAAAGTTTGCAGCCTCCAGTGTTTCCTGGAGATTACCCATGTCCAGGGTGACTTTGGATGTGTAAATGAAGTCTATAATGTTCTTTAAGCCCAACTCAGTGACTCCATGCAGCTTGATCTCTCTCATCTCCTGCTCCCTCATGCCACCTGAGCAAAGAATACGAAAAGGCACAGACAGACACAAGGACAAGGTGAAAGAGTTATCCTGCATCATTACTGAAGTTTTGCCTCGTGCAAATGTGACACAAAAGTGCCCAGTCGGCAAGATATAATGACAAAAAATGTTTCTGCATTTGAAAGCATGTACTTCTTAGAGGAGGTTGTGACTAAATGAGTCGATGTATGCAGATGCCCCCATACAGAGAATAAGTGAGTCAATAAAAGGATTGGTTGGAATAATGAGAATGGCTTTACAGTCTTTGTATTAGTCCCCGATGTTTTCCCCTAATGCCACTCAATATCTGCAATGAGGCATTGTTGTGCTGCTCGGGATTACGTTTTACCATTGTGTCAAGGACTGCTGTGTCAGTTTAGAGTTTCATGAGGCAGAGATATATTTTCTACTCTATTTGCTGATGGGAAACATACAATGTACCCCTCTAAGACCTCCATGTTAAACATTTTGCAGGCTACATCAGAAGTGTGCCTCTGTGCAAGTTCAACCAGCGCAAGGCAATTAACCAAGGCAACATGAAAAATTGTTTGCAAGATAACTCATCCCGAGGTAATCTTGTCGTTCTCACAACATATTGATAACAACTGATAAATCCTGTCTGTGTATAATGGGCCCTGACCACTTGGCTGACAAAACAGGCCTCACTGACCTTGTCTTTAACCTATTTCCTAAACTTGTATTTACTAGAGCCTAATTGTGGCTAAAGCTACTTTTCATGGTCAAAGTTTTATAGTTTTTCCGTGAGGCTGAAATCTTAATTTGTATAATACTTTATTAATTAACAATCAATAATTGCCACTGTGAGTGTGTTATCTGGCATTGGCATGAAGGGTTAACCTCATGCAGTTGGCATTGTGTAAGGCATCGTAGAGCTCTGATCACTGAGAGCCTTTCACCGTTTCATCTCGTAATCCAAATCCCTAGAATTTTTTTTTTCTTCACCTCACCTGTGAACATTGCCTTGAAATAGTCGCTGGATGATGCCATGATAACTCGGTGGACTGGGAAAGTCTCCTTGCTGTCCCCGGGAACTAAGACAACGTCACAGAGAGTCTCATCTGCCCGAAAATGGTTGAAGCCCTGAGAGAGAAGTAGCGTACAATTTAGGTTGAGCACTCTCACAGTCTAATAGTTTTGGGGCTTTTATAGATTCCTCTCTGCCAGTCTGTGATGACAGGACACTTTCCTACGTAATCTTACTTATACTTTGTCAGCCACAATGAGTACCTGCAGCACAGCCTCTCCATGCTCCGTGCTACTGAACACTCTGGACAGTGGCCGGGGAGGAAGTTTGGGCTTTGTCGCTTTGTCGGGGCGTTTCGGTGGCACTTCCGAGGGCGTGGAGAGAGGAGTGGGTGCAGGAGATGGCGCTGGAGCAAGGGCTGGTGGAGCAGGTCTGTTGTCTGTAGTACCAAAGATATCAACAGATAATCAAAGTGCGGATACTGTTGTTGCTGCAGGTACTTTAGACAGTACCAACCAGATAATCTGTTTCAGAGCCCCCGTCATGGGTACATTTTATTATTGGATATATTCAAATGTAAACTAATATCATAGCTTTAAACGTGCAATGTTTCCCCCTTTAAATATGCCACAAATATTTCATTGAAGTCCACTTGCATGCATATATACAGTACTTGAGTAGATTTACTAAACCGCTACTCGTTGACATTTATTTGTTGCTCGTTTGAATACAGGTCTCACAGTGATGTGTGGATTTGTCCTCTGTTTTGAGTCAGGTGGGATCAATAACTGCAACATCAAATTGAAGTGCCATGGGTCACACACCTTGGTGAGCAGGTCTTCCAGGTTGAACCAGAGGTCTTTCCTGCTGAGCTGGAGGCCTCGGTTGATCCCTGGACTGATGCCTGCTTCCCGGACGGGACAGTCTGCGGCCCAACCACCCCGGCCCGCTGTCATCTCCGCTTCCTCTGCAGAGGAGGAGGCACGGTGTGAAACCAGGCAGTGTGTTACTCTGCCTTTTTGTTCCCCCAAGCAATTAATACACCCACCAGAGGGACTTTTGGCGTTGTAATTTCAAGTGGGGGCTGCCTTCGAAAAAGCTCCATTGATTTGATTCAATATTCTATTATGTACAATCAATTGAATGCAGGTTAGGGCACAGCATAAGTAGTAGTAGATTTATTTGAAGTTAATTGTAACCTTTTCTTCCACTAATACTTCTTTGTTGTGTGCAAGTACAGCTTTGTCCATCACAGCTGGAATGGCCGATGGATTAAGTTGTAATTTAACCATCTCTGATCTGATGCATTTGATTATTGAAGTGTGTTGCCTGCTTCCTCAACCCAGCTGACAGGAGTACATTTTTTCTGTTTTGTGCTGTGACCTTCAAAGATGGAACAAGTAAACAGTTTTAATCCAAACCACATCTCTTGAAGCTGTTTCCAGCCAGGCTACTCACATAACGTAAATTGATTAATTTATTTTTTGTCTTTTATCATTTAAAACTTTATTTCGAACTAGACGAATCAGTTCCACTAAGCGGTTAAAGAACCATCTGAATCAACTTTCATAATATATAATACGAGGGTGTTTTTATAAAAAGCTGATCAATCAGAAAAACAACATACCCCATCTCATTACCCTCGTGTTGAGGACTGTTGTTTCGCTGACGAGACTTCCTACGCAAAGACAAAAGGAAACAAATGAACACAAATATATTATGATAAAATATATTTTGGCTCCATGTTTTTCTTTTGGAAGGATCATGCTGTTTTGCCCCAAAAAGAAGGCCCTCCATGACAAAGGATTTTAAGTCTACAGAGATTTTCTTTTGTGCATTTTCACCCCTTGCAAAATATAAAACTTCTTCATCAAGATGACTTATACATACAGTATCCTAGTTGTGATCTGTTTCGCAACATATTTAACTCACTGATCTTGACTATAAAAGCCATCCGTGGCACACAGCACTTTAAATGGGGAGAGACATTTTGATGTGTTCACTGTGTTTACAGAACACTAAACGTGCATTTACCACATCCTGTTTTAATATCTGAAATGTCTGTGCTTTCAGTAGTCAATGTGTTGTAAGCAGTTTCAACAAAGTTCGGTCACTTGTAAGAATCAAAGTGACAACTGGCATTGACAGTACATGCGTGTCTACAGTACCTTCAACCTATCAATCACCTCCGTGGTTTTTTCATTTATGGTAGTTCACTGGTGGGGTCCTCTTCTTTTGAGTTTCTGATGAGATCACTGAATACATCTGCTTACAGTTCTGGCGTTTTCTTGCTAAAATGGTAACATCTGCTGTTCTCACCATACAAACTCAGTGCGGGTGTGAAACGAGTGTGAAGCAGTTTTAACATTGTATTACTTGAAATTTGGAAATAAAAGGTCTTTATTGATATCTAACTGATTTCAAGTGAATGAAGAACGATGGCTTTCACAATTACAGGCAATCTGCATCTATTCATAATTGAATGTTTCTAATTTCTTTGTCACTACATTTTGAACTTTTCCACCTTAAAACGCCTCTTACAAAAGACAGTTACCCCACCTAAGCGGTTTCTCAACTCACACGTTTAATGAGACACAGCAACTCAGTGGAGTGAAAAGGGTCGCAAAATGTATCTTCCTCTGCAGCCGAACCATAATCTTATGACTCCACAAGGATCATTTTGTAGAAAAGTACTACATTTACAAACAAATGTATGCCTGCAGGTGCCTCACACTGGCCCAGATCTGAAGCATGTACAGGGGACATCATTGGGTGCACCTACCTGGAAGAAATCCTCCTCAGCAGATTGGACCTGAGGCCTCCCTCCAGCCTGATAGTCTAACCAACCTGAACTCTGAGAGGAACAACGAGCAAAACACATCTGCTGCGCTGCACCAGCTGGTTGAAGAGTTGAAGCATCTGAGTGCGCATCACCGCTTTTGTAGCTCACCCGAGACCTCAGTCACTTCCTGTGCTACTTCTCTTTCTCGGCTCTTCCGTCTTTTTTTCACACCTTGACGCTCACCCCCACCCTAAAGTGTTGCACTTTTGATACTTTAGGTAAAATATGCAAAAGGTTTCAGACAAGGTTTCAGGGTTTTGTGGCCACTCCTTTATGTTTCATATGCAAGATAACACAGGTGTAGGAACATTCATTATCACATTCTTATACTATTTCTTTTATATTTTTGACTGAATGAAAGCTGACGGGGTTAGGTGAACTTTCAATCAGCCCTTGCATCCTGTAAAGATGCTGTCAGAAAACAATGTGCTGCACACACATGATCAGCTCAGTGCAGCTGAATCCTCCCTGCATTAAAGTATAATTAATGACCAAGTTATTCTCAAACTTCTGAAAAAGAACCAGAAAAGAGCAACACATCTTTATCACTTCAACCGGTGTTTATTAAGCCAGCTGCATTCCAAACCATGTTGTATGTCATTATCTGATATGTATAAATTACAAGAAGACCTGAAAGAAGTTTGTTTGTGTGGTGCATCCATCCCCTCCAAACCAAAAACACTGTCATTATTGATTTTGTAAATCTGCCGTCAACCTTCTGCCTGCGCACACTGGCCTTGAATACCCGTTTGATGTCAGACACAAGTCAAATGTGAAAGCTGCCTGCATGTATCATGTTTCATTCACATGATATGGACATACGTTTTGAGGTGAGAATGATTGACTGTCATGATGTTGTCAGAATCTTTTGGTGTCAGTCCTGCCCTCTGCTGGTCAAAGTTTGGAGAACTGAATGAGGTTCCTGTTGATTTCTGCCACATTCCTGCAACCTGTATGACATTAGTATAAAAACGTTATAGTGTCAGTTGAGACAGGATATTGCTATGTGTTTTGGCACAACAAAGATTACTCATTAGTCCTATGCTCTAGTGACCCCGACATCTAAAATGCCTACTTCATTAACATTTTCCCTGGGTGATCCGATCATGAGTGGACAGTTTGTAAATTAAAAAATCTGGCATTTCCACCATTACACATCGTTGCTGATTAAAAAGACCAGACCGATTGTATTGTATTTTTTAACTCACAGGAAGCAGCAATACACTTCCAATACCTAGATACTGAAAATGGTTGAGGTCTAACCAAGCTGTTACAATTGGAGAACCAACTGAACAAGTGGGAATTAGCTTCACTTATGCAGTGGCCAAAAATTGGCCCAAATATAATATGAAGTTGTTTACTTTTACAACAGGTCTTGACTCACCAGATAAAGCCATGGACAGACGGAACTCATCGTTTAAGATTTGCAGCACTTCTCTCACTCCCTCCTCACCCTGAAAGATCACCAAAAAACATGATTAATCAGGGTGGCCAAAAATTCAGTGAGCATAATCTGTCTATTATACATGTTACTAATACTTCCTGCAAAACACACTTGACAATTTCGACTTATTATGGAGTTAAGACATTATCTATGGGTTGCAAACACTGACATGATATGCACACACAAATCATATCAGTGCTGCTGTCCTACCTTATACGCAAGGCCCCACACTGCAGGACGGCCAATGAAAACACACTTGGCTCCCAGTGCCAGCGCTTTCAAAACATCACTTCCTGTTCTGATGCCTCCGTCCAGATAGACCTCGATCCTGCCCTGCACTGTGTCCACGATCTCCGACAGTGCATCGATCTGTTAACATCAGACATGAAGATATAACAAGGCCCTTGTCCTTTTCAGAAACGGTGCACAGAAGACTAGCTTTTCATTAATCCCAAAGTTAAACCTGGCCGGTTGTATTTTGACAGAGGCATACTGAAGCATTAACAAACAACCTGAAGGGTTCTTTCAAAGTTTGACTTCATCAGGGAAACCTGTGGCTACACATCAAACCTATAATAAGATCAAATGATCTACAACTCAGGTTTATCACTGTTGAATATTATGACTGCAAGCTATGTATTGAGAAATGGATTTTGTCAGTATTGGGAGATATACTGATACATCAGTCTCGTGTATTATTACCTTTACCATTATTGTTATTATGCTATTCCAAAAACTACTAGCATTACTTATTTCCACTTATTTATAACTTATGCCAGTTGGCTTGGTTAGACGTCCGAAACAATATGCTCCTAAATATGAAACCACCAGTGATTTGGTCAGTACGTACCGAAGCGGGGCCTCCATCAAGCTGTCTCCCCCCGTGGTTTGACACAATGATGCCCTGCACACCGTGTTCCACAGCCAGCTCAGCGTCCTCCTTGGTCAGGATGCCCTTTATGATAATCGGCAGACGGGTGATGGACTGTAGCCAGTACACATCTTTCCAGCTGATAGAGGGGTCCAAGGTGTTGGCTGGGATCCCATATTCCTCCGGGCCTGCAGCCTCCTGCTATTGCATGTAGTACAAATAGAGATAAGATAAATCCTGTTTGTCCCAGAGTGGGGAATTATGTGGCATTACAGCAGCAAGTTATGAATAGAGTAAAAAAAAATAAACACAATATGCTAGACAGCTATAAAATAATATTGATATACAATTTGGGCTCAATGTATGCAGTACATACACTGACATATAATGTATATATAGTATATAAACAAAGAGTCCAATGAATGTAGAAATGTACTTTAGACTAAGACTGTTTCTTGTATGTTAACTTGAACTAATGCTGTAGGCAATATTTAATACTGCTCTTCTTATGTTGATGATTATTTACAAAAAGCGGAATCAAATCCGTATTTCAAAGAAACCATACCTAATATTTCATGATAGATGCTGATATGTGAAAAGAATGTAAACTACTTTCTAGGTACTTAGCACTACTTTTGTGAAATTAATACGTTATTAATTTATGTATAGGACAGGAAAAAAACAACACATATAACAAACATCTAGAATTGATATATGATGGTTATGGCGGTCTGAGTGAATATTTCACTCAATATAAAAATACAATATCACATGAACATGCTTGTCGATTAATTTCCGTATATTTGGTAAAAAACGAGGGTGACTTAACTGGATAACATTCTAAAATGAAACCGGATGTACTACTATACAGCAGAAACACGCGCTTTATGACACAACACCACAAAAAAACTACACTTGACACTGGGGTGACCTGATTAGAGCTAGAACATGATGTAAGCCAGGGTCGTTAAAACAGTTGCCAAATGGATTATCCTTCATCATTACGGCCGCAACTATTGACAAAAATGCTTTGGCTCGGGGTCTGACGGGGTCTGACGACACATCTACAGGTAAGAAGACAAATAGCTGACGTTTAATTAAGCTAAAGGCTAAGCTAACCTGCCATTACTGCGGATATACTACGAAAAAATAATAATCAGGACTTTAGGTGGTGATGCAGAGTTGAGTCGTGCAAAAAGTGATACATCTACTCAATTGATGATACATCTACTCAATTCCCAACTCTGCCCGCATGCCAAGCAGTCTCATTTGACGCTTCTCATCTGCTATAAATCAATTTTTTAAAAGCATGTAAATAAATTGCAATAATTGTTACCTGGAAAACTCCATCAAAGTTTTTGACCTTGAGGTGAGGGGGTAGCTTGAACTGGTTGCGGATGTCGTTGCGGCGCTTTCCGGTGTAGGGTACGTCCACGGTGAGCACCAGAGCCTTGTAGCCCAGCGCTTCTACACGGTGCACAATCTGTTCGGACAGCTTCCGGTCCCGGTACACGTACAACTGGAACCAGCGGTAACCGTTTGGTGCTGCAGCTACAATCTCCTCCACCGAGCAGGTGGAGTAGGTACTGGCGATGTAGCAGGTGTTCAGGGCCTCTGTGGCTGTGTTTGGAGAAATTATCACTGAAGTCACATGTAGATCTGATCAGCTTGCTCCACTATACTTTTACTCATCAATTCAAATAATTAATTGATTATTAATAAGTAATTTGACCTGTGTTTTGGTTGGCCGGTTGCTGTAACAATAATTAAAGGATATTGTCATCTAGTGGTGATTATGTATGTATACTAACATTATTAAATGTGATTGTTGATTTCACAGCAAAAGCTTGTCAGGAACCTTGAAAAGCAATTTTGTAATCTCTTCCACTTAAACAAGGGTTCTGATAATGTTTATGGGAGCTATGGTTCATATAGGAGAAACATCATATTGTTGCAAACAATGCAGAAGCCCATAAACCTAAACATTAAGTTAAAATACTAAATATAGCATTTGAGTCTTTCTTGTATATGCAAACACAGTCCTTACCCCGAGCTGTGGCCACCTCTCCTTCATGCCAGGCCAGGCAGTGAAAGGCTGTAGGTGCGATACCAACTGGAAAGCTGATTTCTGTCCCCTGGATTGTGGTCCGAGTGTCGCTCACTGACACGTCCCGCAGGATGCGAGGCCTCAGACGGATCCTATGGATTAACGTTAGAAAGGGTGGGGTGAGGGGTGTTCACTCATATGAATCTGGCTAATCACAACTGAGAAACAATGTGGCAAATTTGCTAGGACATCTATGACCATCTATGCAAGTACAGATGGCAGAGGTGAGGGATAATAACTCAAAATTATCAGTAAAATTGTAATTCTCTGCTGACTAGTAAAAACCAAACAATAAAAAAGCACTTTTCTCAACAAAAAAGTCCTGCTTGAAATGATAACATGCTTTTGTGATTTGCAACATAAGTCGTATTTTCTATTGAACAGGAGAGACGGGACACCATAAGTCTTTTTTCCCTGAGCTCGGACTTAACCTCATCTTTTCCAGGACACAACCCAACGTTCATTACTACTGGGGAAACTGTTTAACTTGAAGCCAAATGCACCACCAAAGAAATCCCTGGTAACAGGTTTGTTGCCGCAAAAACATATAGCACAGATCACTGCAGTGAGGAAAAGCAATTTATAGGTCCTCAGAAGGACATTAGCGAAGCATAGAGGAATGCATGAGGACACACACAAAATAATAGTTCTGGAAAAATAAGAAATAAACTCCTAAGCCTGCCTCAGTCTATCAATCAATTCTAATACGTTAATATATCTATTGCACTTGTGTCCACCCAATGACCCCTCACTTGTGACACCTGTACAGATTGCAAAGCCTTATGTTTATTTGTGAATTTGATTTGCCTAGGACACTATAAGGCCCTGGAGCTACAGTGCAGAAAGAGTACCACAGATATAAATCCCATTTTGTGATTATAAGGAATCACAACAAACAGACTGTTAACACAAATGAATTTCGGCAGTCTATTGTCTAAAAGATGTGTCTTCATACAAGTAGTTGAACAGCAAACACATTTTAAATGGAACTATAATATAAGCCATTAGCAATGAAAATAATATTTTATTCAGCATGTCAGAATGTGAAAAGACGTTTTATGCTGAACAGCTGTGGTTATACTTTCTCTGTGCTCTCTGTAGATATAATGGAATGTTTTATATCATAAATACAAAATAAAGGTATTAGTGTATTTGTGTATTTGCGAGTGCGTGGATAAATTATTGTGACACTGTACCTTTTGTAAGCCAGTATATTGTCGTCCCTGGTGCAGCATTCATCTGCTCCAGCTGCATAATAATCCCACGTGGCCTTTGAGAGATGCTCCTTAGCATACTCCTCAAAATCTGTCAGACATACCATAGCCATCTCCGCACAGCGTGCCCCCTCTCTGTGGGAGAACAGAGATCATACATTTTTATTTGGATTCTTCATTAATATGAAGAATAAAACGGCACAAAAAAGAACGAGATAATCTGTGGGTTACTATATAAATTATAAAAACAAATCTCCAAATATTATTGACTGATCTGTCAAACCAAATCTAGCACTCTTACATCACACAGCCACAATGGAGGACTGAAGTTGCAACATCACTGCTCATCAACTGAAAATTGTATGATTCGAATGTTGTACGATCATGTATCCCGCAACTTATCTTTCAAACATCCATATGAGCACACCTAAGAAACATGCAAATTTTTTTTAACTTCAGTTTGGTTTGAATTTAAGTTGAAATCCTTAAAAAATGTCAATCCTCCCGTCTGTGTTGGTCCCTGTGTCGACAGAGTTGCTTTTGTGTTAATCAGAATCAAACTTTCAAAGAGCTGCTATAAAAGCTGGTGACAGTGGATGCGACCTGAGAATGACCCCTGCTCTTAATGTGCTTATACAAGCTGGAAATGTGCTGATGGTGACTGCAACTGTAACAGGCTTCAAGCCTGGTTTGTGCATAAAAAAAGAGACAGGTTACAGTATGTTATTTGTGCTCAACATGCAAGCATTTCTCTCTCTTTATATACAAATACAACTAAATTAAATAATCACAGTACAGAACAGTGCGACAGTACGAAAATATCTCACATTTGCAGCATTATATTATTATATTATAATTGTAAAAATTATTTGACATCCAAATTCACATAACTACGTGTTCCTCAAAACGGTAGCTTAACCTGCATGTAGTCTAACAAGTGCGGAGGGTGTCTTATTATGTTATTTATATGTAAGCAAGCAAACTCCATTGCTATGAGTACGTACCCTTAAATAGTCTCTAAACATAGTAAACCTACTATCCTCAACATCAGCTATATTAAACCAACATAAAAAAAACTCCCAAATCCTGGGAGATAGACTGTTTTAAGACAGCCCACACTACTGACCTGAGTAAAAGCAGAGGTGGGAGTTCTGTGTTGTGTCCAATCTGCAGGCTCCTCTGTCTGAGGAGTGAAAGCCTTCAGCAGACCTGCAGGTCTAGAGCTCACCTACTGTATGTGGACACGTCCCCTCAGGGTGGGTTGGCTGAACCACTACACCTTCCAAATCAAATACTGCATCATAACCATGGACACTATTCAGACCTGGCCTCTGGCCTTTCCCACCTATTATCCAGGCCTGCCAGCTCTGTGATGAGGACAACACTGTGACTAGTTGGCTCCATGTTCCATGTAATTGTCTCCACCATGTGCACTGATCCTGTTTCTCTCAACAGTTGTCTGCTGACATGTGACCTGAGTAGAGACAGAATTTCACAAAGGGTCACAGGTAGGCGCGCAGGCCGGTTGTTCACCTCTTGGCTTGTATCTCGGTTCATTGTAAATGGAACCTTCATCATCATCAGAATGCAACTCAGTTCCCCTTTGGGTGTCTTTCTCTCCCTCACCAGGTTTTGACCTTTCCTACCTATTGTCCTTCTCCTCTACAGCGAACTAATCAGCTTGTTAGTCGCCTCCACATGCAAACAATGAGTAATTAGCAGTTTTCTCACCCCTCAAACTAAATGAGCACACGTGATCTAAAGAACAAATGATCTGTTTGACTCTTTCTCTCTAAATAAAACTCAAGTCGACTTAACAAATCATTCCATCTCTCCTCTTCCAATCGATGTAAACAACAAATAATGCAAACAGATCATCCAGATCTGCGGGTTAACAAGAAATGGATGTAGCTGGCTAAACACATAAACAGACAACATTTAAATGTTGGAAATGGGTCTTAATCAATCGGAGGCATGTTGCCTTCAATAGCACTTCAGCCACTTCTTGTGAGACAAACTCTCAAACACTTTCTATAAATATTAACCTGATCAGTGTAATAATTATGGCCTGTCATAACATAAAATAGTTGCGCCACAACTTGTTTATCCTAAGTATTTTGCAATGTTGATCTGAGCTCAAAGGCATCCATATTATTTTGTGTCTCATTTTCACTCTCTGGTGTCTGTTAATGACTTGCTGACTCTTTTAGTTAATGCAGCCTTCTTTGTTTTCAGTTCCTCTGTGGCTTTAATCTTGCATGTCAGTCTGCTGATTCCTTAATGTCATGTGTTTTTTTTAATGGCAAGGACAATATCCCGGTCCTGACTGTCTATCATGCACCTCCTTTGATTTGTGTTATCAATGTCATCAGACACAGTGTGTCCAACAGGAGAGGCTTAAGTTTGTTTCAAGGGGAAGCCCCTGACGATTGGTGTGACATAATCTGAATTGTACAAGCAGGATATTCTGTTTCAGGCCAGTCGAGGTCTCTGAGACTCATGTTTCCTAGTGCTCATCAAGTCCTGAAATAAGTCACTGCCACTGTTTAGACTAGTCAATACATGACTTTTTTTAAGGTCACAGGTTCAAGTTATCTGTGACAACCTATGTGTCCTTGAATGACATCTGTGGTTTGCCCTAACTCCTTCATTAATCTGTTTGCACAGTCCTTGGAAGCAAACATTGCACGGTAGCACATTTGTGGGTTTTACACACTCAAGGGCTAAAACCTTAGGAAGATTTAGCCTTAGATTTAGGTTACCCTACCAGTTCAGCATCTAAGGTTTATTTGATACATTCCACGTTAAACATTTAAAAAACTATTGAAATGTCTGATTCATTTCAAATGAAATGGATGATATTGCCTTTAGATCAAATTTTAGAACCATGGATATAGCTCCATTTATTTATCAACCTAAAGCCTCTTTCAAAGATATAAAAGACCATAGCTGTAGTGTCAGTGAACTGTACATAGAATTTGCTGAAGAAGCGTATTGTTGTTGTCTGGTTGTTGCAACGGGCCCTTGGAACATGTGCTTTACCACAATAGGAGACAGTGCAGGTTTTGCCTTTTTCTTCTTCTGTTTCATGTATTGCTGTGGTCTTACGGGGAATCCAAAAGTATTGTACAAAAAAAAAAAAATTGGATGGACAAAGTTATAAAATGTACTAATTAGTTGATAAAATAAAGCAATCACCAAACACACAACTAAACATTGTATCAATATGGTATATTAATATTACAGTAAATAAAATTAATTTGTTTGGTCAAATTGACCAATAGATTTTAAGCTTTTTTAAAACGAACATGCTGTTCTCTCTGAGCACAAAGCAGATTAGGATGTTTGTGTATAGGTTACTCACACATTACTTATGTTCATTTTCACTCAGCAGATCTTCTCTCCTGACAGACATAACCTGTAGAGAAAACACAGAGTTTAGCATCGCGGCAACAAAAAGTAATAGGATATACTATATATACTACTATACATTTCTACTAACATTGCGCTACAGCCACTCCAAATAATGATATTACAGCGCTCAGTCCTGCAGGACCACATATTTAAAAATATACACACATACTAATTTATCACTGCTACTAATACTAATATTTAGATAATAATAATAATACTACAATAAATAATATGTCTGTTATAGCCAGTAGTTACTGCTACTGTAGTGCTACTATATCAATATAATAGACACTCACTAATGCTTCTTTTAAAATGAAATGCCTACTATATGTCATCATAAGAAAGATTACTACAGCAATAGATAAAATATTGGCCTCTTACAGTTTTGGGAAAAATGACAAGCGCAAATCCTGTTTTCTAATATAAACACTTGAGGGCAGTATAATACTGTGAGTCCACTCAACATCTGTATAACAAGCAGACTTACATTAAATATGTGTGTAAGTCTGCCTTGTGCACTAAACACCTGAAATTACCTCTAATGTATACAATCTAAATCACTGTAAAAACAGGCTTTGTGAATTTGGACTGAGTTGAAAAGCAATGTTAGTGTTAATCATTATTATTATTTTTTTTAATAGTCATTGAACTTTTCCCTCTATAATATGATCTTTAAAAATAAGGTTCATGCAGGCTCTTCAAAATGAAATAACTTAATGTAGCATCCTCTGTTGAGATAGACAACAAAAATACACATACACACACTTTTCATGACCTCTCATTTTTAATCACAAAATATACATTTAAATCGATTTTTTTTCCTCATATTTCCACCACACAGGGACATATTTTAAATAAATGATCAAGGAATTAGTTTTTTTCAAAATATTACAAAATAATATAATGTCATTGTATTCCAGTGTTGCACCATGCGTGTGATGAATGTGAGCCTCTGTCCAGTGCGCAATGTGGTGGTTATTTAGACGTGTTGAATGGCTGCTGGGAGCACATTGTCCAGGTGAGTTTCTAGAACACCTGGTTGTGTGGTATTTAATTACCGTGTTATGCTCGACGAGGGTTTAAGAGTATCTTCTGTAATGACCTTTTGTTGATGTCACAATGTCACGCGGGACAATTTATGTTTCCCTAGGACATGGAAACATCCTGGCACCTTGTTGCTATGATTAAAAAATCTGGTCAAACAAGCAATATTACCATTTCATATGGTAATCAGGAGAACACAGACACACACGTACACACACGCACACACACGTACGTACAGTACAGGTGCAAGTACAGGTACTATAGGGGATAAAATCCTTGTCTTACCTTAAACTGATTTGCTTGTCCAGCTTTCGTGTTAGTCCCCTTTTGTGACAGGGTCATGTCAGAGGGCAGGCAGCCCCCCACCCAGACCCCCACCCCCATACAACCTTACCCCTCTCTACCCCCCCTCCCTCCATAGTGGGACGCTCCTCCCTCAGTGGCTCTGTGCGAGCTTAGCCTCACGTCAGCACTCTGAACCCTGGCCTCTCTTTGTGCCAAAAAACCCCACCAAAAGCTCCGCTCAGTAGTTTGTTGCCCTGTACTCCTTTTTTTACTTCTGTCCCGCACAGCTCATATTTTTTTTATTCCCGCTTTTCTCCCCTTGTGTGTTCTCCTCATCCTTCCTTTTCCTTTACTGTTTCCTCTTTCGGATATTTCTGTCCCTCTCACCTATGTGTGTTCTTTGTGTGTGCCCCCTGAATTTGTCAATCAGTATGTGGCCAAAGCAGATCTCTTTCTAGCTCTTTCTGGCTAATCATTTGTCATCATTGCACAAGTTAAGGGCAGCGGTTACGTCAGGGGTTCCCAGGGGGCGTTCAGAGAAGGTCAGGGGGCGCTGGAAGCAATATTTTAGAAAGGGGGCATTTATGTGTTTTTGGTGGGCGTTTGTTTTATAGACAATGTTATGATAGCGAATTAAGAGCTAAGGAAAGTCCATGTATGTGTTGTAATAGTGCCGGCTTTATAAGGCGCTGCCTTGAAAAAGCATGAGGGATATAACATTAAAGCACTACATGCTCTAGTTCATGGTTTGCCAACTCTTGAGATTTTGCCATTGTAGCATGCTGGGAACTGTTTGTGGGCAGGGACTTCCTAGCATGCCTTTGGGCGAAGTTAATGTCGGGATTTGTATTAGATGTGTAGCACCAGTATTGTGTTGGTTATCTCAATTTTGGGTTTCTGCCTTCCCTCAACAATGCACAACTTCCGATGTGCCTGTTCTGTGAAAAGGTGAAAAAAACGTTGAGATGTTCCGGGGCTCTGTCTCGGAATGACAAACTTGAGTGAGGACTTTGACAGGTGTTTTGATGGCCTTGGCATGTATAACGCAGGTGCCCCAACCTTTCAATACTATATGAGTTTGTTATGTTAGGGTCCCAACCCCGAAAGCGATGGATTGATGGCAGTTTCACAGTCTCAACTCGCCGCGGTCAAAACAAAATGCCTTGAGAAGTTGTTCAAGCATTTTAAAACAGCAGTGTGGTGCAGTGCTTTTAAATTAGATTCTCTTGCTCTTATTTCATTACAGCGTTTGAATTGAATTTACTCTTTGTAAATGTAATACCTTTTGTAACAAAAGCTGACTTTTTGAGAGCTTTCTCTCCTTCTCTCTGCCGCTCTCTGTTTCTGAACTTATATTTTATTTTGGCTTTCACACAAAAGTCTGTGAAGGTGGAGCCAGGGGCTAAATCTGACGAGTTGGACCTCCACGGGGAGGTGTGGGTGTTACCTGGAATAGAGAGGAGGTGCAAATTGTGTTAATCCACGACTGGCCTCGATGCCTAATACCACAGAGTTAAATCTGGCTCTGGGGTCGCCGTTTTGGATATGCTGGACTTTCAGCTGAGTGGAAAACCTCTTCCACATGCTGGTTGGGGCTCTACCCTCAGGCTGCGGCCCAGCGCACCGCAGCACATGTGTGTTGAATTGTCAAGGTGTTATCATGCCCTGACGAGGCTCAGAGCTCCTCCACCTCTGCCTTCCCCAGGTTTATTATCAGACTAAATACAGCCAAGTCCACAGACATGGGTCAGAAATCCATGCGGCCTTTCCTTTAACTGTGCAGAGAAGCCGAACTTGATGGATGTCCATCATGGTTTTTAATCTTTTGTGCATAAAACCGGGTAGGAGGTGACATGTTTTTGTTCTGAATGTTGTGGCAGGAAAAACAGCAAAGGAAAGTTATAAGGAAATACATTATCTGTTGCAGGACACACGCAATTTGCAGCAGGTTTATCAACAGGTTTAAAAGGCCAATTGGATAAAACCTCTGTTCTGTTCTTCCTTGCTTTTTTGACTTGAGATTATGAGGGCGATAAAACTAAAACTGGAAGGTGACTGATAAAGTTGTTGTTTTCTTTTTACATTTTTAAGCAATTTTTATATTTAGTCTCAATTTCTTTCTTCCTGATCTGACACATGTAATTATTATGAATTAATATACATATTTCAATCATGCATGGTTTTGAAATAGTTTTAAAATAAGTTTAGATTAGATTTCCAAAATGTAAACAAAGGTGAATTTATTAAATTGGCAGCAAGACTAAGGTAATTTAGTAAGTCACAACAATCCAAATTGTTTGGGCTCACTTTCATTTCTGAGTAGAGACTTAATGTCCAAAGATGAAAAACATAGATAAATCTGTCTTAATTATTTTGTAATTATAATTATCTACTACATAAACTAGACAGTAACACTTTTTTTTTTTTACAAAACTTTTTTTAATTTTTAAATTTTTTATTTATGTTAGTGTAATTTTGTACATTGTCTTGAATAATTGATAATATCTTTAATATGGACAATGCAATACAGGACAATGATCATAATTGAAACAAAATATATATATTATTGTAAATACAAAAAAAAACTAAATCTTGAATGTTTTATTCAAACAATATTAGAAATTAATAAACAAAGAACATTTGAATTCCTTATTTAGTTTTTCATATTTATATTTAAAATTAATAATTTCTTATATCAACAAAACAATTGTAGGAAAATATACACACTGCACACACACATATTGTGGAAAGGCGTATGTGCATAAACCAGTAACATTATTTCATGAGTTTTTTTTTTGATGAGGGATAATTATCAAATATGCTAGAAATTAAGCTGGATAAATGCATTTGTTTTAGTTCAGTATATTTTATATGCTTTTATACATAAGCTGACCTACAAAATCGATAGTTGCAGTATCTGTTGCAGTGCATTTTCCCACAGAACCAAAACAAAAGCTAAGGAGCAAACACATCAGCGGCTGTAAATGTCATGTTGCAGCTGACTGATGGATGTGCAGAGCATTTGATGTCTGGAAAAGATCTGAGCATAGCTCACAGTCCGCAGTCACGCCATATCAGAGTCCTGTGATTCAATCCATACCCAGGGTCAGTGGGCGATTTGCTCACATCTAGCAAGGGGCGGTGGTGTTGTGTGAAAGTTTTATATGTGCTCATCTCTCCTCTTCAAGGAGGGAGGGGCATGTCATAGTTTGAGCGAAGGGTTCATTCTTCCCTGAAGTGTGCTTGAAGCCGTGAAAACTTTCACTGCACTTGTACACACATTTCCTCTGCACAGCTCCGTTTTGTAGTTTGTTTTGTTTTTGCTTTACTGCGGTAAATGTCAGCGATGCACAGATACTACGGACTCCAGTGGAGTGAAATCAGATGAAAGTACCCCTTGTCTTTAAATGCAAATGCAGGCTCAATGCAGAGATCAAAGTACAAATCTGCGTTTTTCAGGAAAGTGTTAGTGACTTGCTGAGAACTATATCGAAGCGGATAGGTGTGATGAGAGAAGACAATTAACAACATTTAATTAAAGGTTCTTCTTTTAACTACAAGGTTTTCTCTTTAAATATGGCCAGAAACTCAATTCCAACGTTTGTTAGATGGATCTGCCAGAAATCTAATTTTGGAAATAATTAGGAGTCCAGATGTGGATTGGATCAAATTGATAACATGTTGGCCACAAATGCAATGAGACCATTTGAAAATGGCTTCATGTGGACAATGTTGAAAACACAAGTACTTTTTTGCCATCATCAAGAGCTCCCTGTTCTTATCCAATTTTGACGTTTTTAGCAACAGGAAAAATCTAGTTCAGTGTAATTGTTTCTATTATAAATCGTTACTGGCTACCCTTGCATCGTATCTAAGGTGATAAAATTGCAACAGGACAATTTATAATTTAATTTAATGTAATTTCATATAAAACAAAAGCATGCACCTTTTAGACTTTAAACTTAAGTGGTCAGTTATCTTCTCAGCCTACCCCAGCAGCAATACTTTTTATATTATTTACTTGACAAATTTGCGAACAAATCAGCAGTGCGGAGTGACTGATAATCACATATTGAATCCGTGTTGAATGTAATGTGATAAATTGGTTTCAGGGGTTGCTTTTTAGTCTGGTCGAGCGGGAACAGAATATTTTTGTTTTTGTTACCCTTCCTGCTTGGTTCTTGTCGCACATGATTCAGCTATAAGTGGTGAATACCAAGTAGTCCACCTCGTCTTTGTTCCATAAAAATAGATAATACTTCTCCCCGTCGTTGTTTCTCGTTTGTAGTATTTTCTGCAACTAAGCATTCACCTGCAAATTGGCCATCATCTTTCTCTTTACACCAGCACGTGCATAAGCGGTGTATATGAACACTCCGCTTTTAGTATGGATGGAAATAATTATTAATTTCCCCTTTGTATGGAAATGTTCATTTTAAAATGCTGTTGGTGAAAACATAAGCGTATATGTAGTGTTGCCACTGTGTCTTATTCTTTTTTTACTCTCAGACAAATGGTCTGCAGAAGAATCACTTTTTAGATTTTTTCTTCCGCAAGAGGAAATAATGTTCCGTGATATAAAAGAAGCACTTTGAAGACTGGGGGGTAAAAATCTTGGCTTGTGTCTAAGAACTGGGAAACTTTGTGTCTTCATGCCTGCCTCCGTGAACCCTTTTACGGGGGTGAATACTTGAACTTGCCTTGGGGACGCAAAGACTTTATGAAAATAAAAAGACACGTAAAAAACACATAAAACTCATGGAGTGCAGCTATTCTATTTAATAATATGTAATAAATACTCTGGAGTGGTTCTTTCTGATCACTGAAAATCTAGCAAGCTTAGATTTAATGCCTCCATGAAATAAGAACGTATTTGAGTGTTCTCCAGCCTGCACTCTTAACCGCTCTCTTTCCTTTCTTCCACATTTTCTCCTCATTCATTCCAGCCTCATCATCTCAAGGCCTTTCGTGTGTCCTCTGGGCTCATTGGGAAAGCTTCATGTCCAATCAGTTGCTGCTGAAATGTGAATCCGCTGTGACATTTTCTCTAATCAGCTCTCTGCGAGCCTCCCCATCCCCTCCTTAGAAATTATGCAAATCACAACACAATAACCTGGTCAATTAGAATCAGTCCTGTCTCATTTCTGTAGCTTTTTTTTCCTGTAGACATAGTGCTCATGGCTGAGGGATGTAGTAAGAATCTGTGTTATTCAGACTGGCTGTCTGCTATCGTCTAGATAACTGGAAGATGTTGTATAGGAAAAGGCTAGTACGTCCATTAGTATGATGGATGCTATTACCTATAGCAACATGCCTACTCACACAAATGATACCTACCCGCTGGGAATTGGTTGTATTGGTTTTTGTTTGTTTTTTGTGTTTTTGTTTGTGTCAGTATAAGATATGCAACTACCAGAGATGTATCTTTGGTTGAGAAGTCTAAGTCTATTTTTACTGTCTACTTCATAGAACCACGTCATCTGGGATTTAACGGGCAAAACCCCAGTTTAATTTTTTTTTCGCTCGTAATCTTAAAGTCAGAGAAGTGTCTGGTTTGTTTCAGAAGTATTACAACCCTGGGTTTGATTTTGTGGTTTAAATTCGAGGCTTAAAGGAACTGGATCATTGGAAATTTGAATGAAGATGCTTCCGAAAACACGGATCACAAACACATTTAGGTAGGTAACATCCCAGGCGGCCACAAAAAAAGTATTATAATTCAAAGCACACTTATCAGAATGGGGCTGGCCTCAAACAAAAGGGCTTTTAAAATCCAAACTGAATATTCAATACTATAAAAACATTTTGACTAGTGAAATGTTAAACTTAGTGGTCAGCGAAGAATCTCGAGGAATCTCCATCAAAATCTCATTTGTTGATTATTTCGATTGCTAGTATCCACGGAGGTGTTTGGCAAGTTGATATATTGTTTCAACCTCAGGATGTGGTTGGAATTTTCCTTTTTTAATTTTTAATCGTGTTTATTGTCATCATCATACTTGCCAACCGATCCACCGTCTCTTTGGGGCTATAAGTTACAGAGCCCCTCTATTAAAAACCCCAAATTGAGTACTTTAAGGCTGTAACTACTTATCTGTTGATGAAAAACCTAAAAACCAATAAACATCACAGATGTATGAACGCTCAGCCTGACGTGTCCCTTGTGAAGTTGAACACATCATTAGTTAATCTAGGGAAGAGAAGTTTGTATTCATCCTCTCCATTACTGAGGTGATGGAGGAGCAACACGCCTCATTTACAGCAATCATTGTAGGGTTTATGACAAGAATAGTGGAAGCCACAGCTCTCCGTGGAAAGTGAGGCTGCAACACGCACACCTGAGTGTCAGGGAGGATAATGGATAATTGTATGGACTCAAGCCGGAGGTAAATGGCAAATAGGAATGAATCTGCGCCGCTAATTTGTCACAGGATGGACACAGCTGATGAAAGTCAGACACCTGATTTGTGACAGCTGTGCGCACAAAGGAAAGACCATCGCAGTGTCCCGGAGCCCAATCAATCCAACGTCAACTGGGAAAGTATATTTAGCTCAAAGGGGCCGTAAAAAGGGGAAGTAAATATTTTCACTGGATTTTTCCATTTAATGATATGCAGCAGATGTGGAACGAGGCAGAGGCGAGAGGCACTGGGATCACTCCGCTGACTGACTGTGTCACAGCCAATGTAGAAGCAGTGAGAGAGCACTTTAACTTAGCGTTGCTGAGGTGAAAGGTTAAACGTGTTGTAGTGGCGCTCTTGAATGTACGAACCCAAGATCATTAATCCCTTAATCACTGGGTTTTACAAGGAAAAGACCAAAGTTGTTATGTCAAATCTGCTTGGCTTTTGATATTATGGTTTGGCGAAGGGAGCTAAGGATTTGTCATGCATTATATACTGTATGCTAAACTCTCATTTTCCTACTCTCCTGAAAACTGGACAAATTGTGGGGAAAGGAAAAGGAGTTTGCATGTGCACACATGTGTTTCTGTTTGTATGCATGCATGTGTGTGTGTGCGTGTGTATCAGTCAAAATAAGGTATCTAAATCTACCCTCCGGCCTTCACGAAAAGTTGTCAATCACCTTCTCTTTTAATTCCAAAAAGATGAGCACTCACATGCTACAGCGACGCCCACCTCACCACAGGCTTTGGCACTGCCTCTGAAGCCTGCGAGTTTCCCCCCCCTCGCTCAAAATATGGCACCAGTGTGACGGGCACCAACGGCTTATCTGCCAAATGAAAAGTGGCGCCACATTCGTTTTACACAATTTGTATTTATTTCAACAAAGCAATAAATCCATACATTTTGTTATCCATATCACGTATCATTGCAAAGCAAGAGTGTGAGTGTATTTTGAGTTTGAATGAGTGTGTGTGTGTGTGCGTGAGTGTAGTACCCCTCAAAAGATGAAGTGAGATGTTGAACTCCTGTTGGCTTCTGGAGTGTTTCATTTAAGAGTGCTTTCTAGTATCCATTTAAAGAAACAATTTAATCCAATACAGACAACTGGACTTTTGTTTTACTGAAAAATTGAAATCTAATGCAAAGCAGCTCACTAGAAATATTATCTTTGGCTTGATCTGATAAAATCCCCTGTTGACATAATGCAATATTCCTTTACAGATGAAAAAATATAATGGGGTAATGTAATTTAAAAAACAAACAAACACATGGCTTTAAAATGTGACTAATTCATTTGTTAATGTGTTATATTTTTGTCTTTTAAAGTTGTCTTCTCCTGCACCAACAATAAGGCAGAACCAGCAACTCCAAGGGTAAGAATATGAGAGGGAGAATGAGGGGGCCACTTTGCCACGTTGCCCATATAGAAAAGTTTGCCATCAGGGAGATATGTGATACATTCTAATAATTACTCTAAGTTTAGTCTAATTTTAGGCTTTAGGCCTTATTAATAGTCCACGTTGGAATGAAATCAAGGGGCGCTTATCTAAAGGATAAAAACTGAACACCACACACACAAATCCGATGAACTCAGATTTCAGGTTGCGAAATACATTTTAGGTGGTGTTGACAGATTTATGTGTGCAAGTGGGATGTTGTAGACTCCTTTCCTTCGGCCCTTTCCGTATCGTACCTGCAACTTGGCCTTTGTTTCCCACCTGCCATCGAGGGAAGGGCGCCCCCGCCTGGCCACCTGGTGTCTCCAACTGACAGGTGAGGACAAAGACCCTGCAGAGAGCGAGGCTTTGCACGGGGCATCAGGTTTAACAAGCTGTCACCGGGCTTTAGGGGATGGAGAAATGATGGAGAGTTTAAAGCGTGTGTGTGAGTGAAACTGAAGGTACTGTGGACCCAGGCAGATGTGTTTGCGTGTGTGCGTGTGGGATACTGCAGAAACACAGGAGGCGCCTGGACCTGTTTTTAGTTAAAAGCAGAAGCCCCCACAACAAAGGTTCTGGCCGGGGGAGTCGTAACGAGGAGAATATCATTTTTCTTTGGCCTCTCTGATCTGCCATTCTTACGTTTCACTTTCAAAGCTCTGCTCGCTTGGCAGAAGTCCGCAGCTCCGCATCTCTGATGGAAAGAGGGAACATTGCCCTCCGCCTCTCCTCGTTTCTCTTCCAAAAAAACTGAGAAAGAGAAAGGAAGAAAGGAGAAATAAAGACGACAAAATGCCCTTCTTACTCGCCACGGCCAATGGGTGTGTTGGAAGGCATATTTCACTGTCAGATCCGGGCTCTGAGGAGATCTGGCTGTAATCCTCCAACAGGCTATTTAAGACCTGTGGCTTCCTGGTAAAATACCTCTTCAGGAATCCCCTGCCCTTTGCCCAAAGAGGGGAAAACGGCTCGATCTCTCATTCTGCATTCCCTGCCAGTTACTGGAGATGCCCCTTGAGCAAGTGGATCTGAAACTGTGGTTACACTTAGGCTCCTCAGTTCAGCCCTCGCTGCCACATGCTCAGGGAAAGTTTTGGCCAGGAGTCATGTTAAAATAGCGACTTCAATCAGAAGACACAGTCCTGTTGATTAGACATTTAAAATCAATAATTATGGATCTCTCCACAGCCGTGCAATCTAGAACTGTTGTGGAAAAAATGAACATTTTTGCTACCTAACGACACAATCCACATCCTAAATTGGAATTCTGTGATTTCCTCTCTTCCAAAATCAATGCTTTGCTGGATATCGCTCAGTTGCCAGTCCACACCCACAAATGCTCCTTAGACTCCCTTGGAAAAAAAAATCACAAATCATCACAACATTACCGCAAAAAAAGCTCTAATCAATGAACTTTTCAACAAGAAAATCATCCAAAATTGAGTCAATATATTTTTTTCAAGATTCATTTTGCCTAAAAACAGAAAAGCAATGCTTTTCTTCATTTGCCTTATTTACCTCTAACCTGGCCCAACAGTGATGACCTGCTAGTGTGTGAGAATATCGCGTGATGACGAATGATGAATTATTGCGTGGCATCAATCAATATAACATTGATATTCAACAAAATAAGATTTTCCAGCTCTCGTTCTTTTGGTTCTCACTAATTCCTATCACGTCCATATTAACTTGAGCGTCAGTGAATAATTTGGCCTGATCAATGCTTTGGATTATTTTTTCTTTTGAACTTCAGCAATAACAAAAGGCGTAATCAGCAGGTTCTGACATTTGCAGTCCCGCCCTATCCATCAGGCCACCTTGTTGCAGTAAAACACGAGGCTCTGTAACTACATCTGTACGATACATATTGAATGGGACATTGAGATTTTCTTGTAGGATCATGACTCTCACGTGTCGAACAGATCTGTGATACAGACTTGAGGCCTGTGGTGTGGTGGGTGAGGAGGCGGGGGGGAGGGGGGGGGGGCTATATTATTCCTTGAGCGGATTTTTATGGGCGGAAGGAAAACGGCTTTGATAGAGCTTCTCTCTTGAGCATTCTCAAAGATGAGGGGGGGGGGGGGGGGGGGGGGGGCTATATTATTCCTTGAGCGGATTTTTATGGGCGGAAGGAAAACGGCTTTGATAGAGCTTCTCTCTTGAGCATTCTCAAAGATGAGATGTACTCATGTCCTTGCTCTTTTGCCACTTCCCCTCTTCTTTTCATCAGCTCTATTTCCGATAACAATAACAATATTGGGGGGCCGGGGGTCTCTGAGGCACGTAACATGTATGAATGTTCATGTGTGTATGGGAAGCAAGACAAAAACCTAAAAAAGCTCTTCTTCTCCAATCTGTAGTAAAATAAATGATAAGCCTCTCGCTATTTATATAAATCAATGCATAAACATGCATTTGTATGGCAATAAGCATGCATGCCAATCGTATGGTTCCTTGAGGCTATTTCACATAAATTCCACATTCTTCCGGAGCACGTTTTGATGTGGAGTCAGTGCTTTGAAAAGGATTCAGCAATGTACTGCTGCTGCTGCTGCTATTGTTGTTGTCCTCTGAGCATATGGATGCCGGCGCTGTCTGTGGGCCAGTTGTTGTCAGTTGAGTCGCGGAGCCGACTCCTCCTCACTGGGAGCCGGCCCAGCCCCGGAGGCCTCGGGCGGAAGTGCTGAGGCTTTCACGCTGTTTTAAGTACAGATGTAGCCCTCGTACGTGGACACATTTTTACTGCTGCTGCAGTAAGGAGCATGAAATAACTGCCCTCAGGAGGGAATGCTCGGAAGTTGTGCTGTCTTCACAGTCATTAAAAAATATTCTGTACGGACTGTGATGTTATGCAGCTGATGTTCTCAACTAACTTTTAATTGAATGGAGACACTATTGTACAATTTAATGGCAGAAGTTTTGACGCGTCTTGGCAGGAAGAGCACCAGTCTGAGAAAAAAAAGTCTGCCAAGCGGTGAGCCAAATATGCAAAATACCAGGACATGTGCTATGTCACAATATCGGCTCTGACTATGGTCTTTACCAAAAATCTGTCAGCTGTCAAGATAAAAGAATTGGAAAAACTGGTGCGCACGCAGGCCTCGCGTTCCATTCGTTGCTTTAAGTGGCCTCAAAGCAAAGAAGGAAAGTAAGGTTCTCAAAAACACGCACATTTAAATTTGGAGAGCCGGACTAGTTCCAGTATTTCATCCTGTGTGAGAGACCAGGCTTAACACACAACTATAACAATAGAATGCAAAGAAAATAACCCAGTATGTTTGTAGTGGGTTATTCTTGGTATATATGAGTAAGTTGAACCGTGACCTGCCACCCGCGGATACTGTTGGGATGTCCAATTGAAAATCTCCAAACAATGTACGGAACGTTTTGTCCTCCAAGGGAGACAAAATAAAACCAGGTGGTGCTGTGGACTTCAAAATGATGCTCGATAGCCGCGTACATCAGTGTAATTTGTACGGTGTAACACTGCCGTACAGGCTTACAGCTGAGTTTATGAGCGAGCCCTCTGATGTGAGCCCAGATCTTTTCCTCACGTCTTCTCTTTATCCACTTTTGCATCTCAGTTTGAGGCTTTTATTGCAACGCTCACAAAAGTGTCAGATGCTGCATCACAGCCAAAAAAGAAAAACTCACATCTCGAATACTGTAGCCTCCTCTGGTTGTGAAATATTGCTCCAGCTCTCTCAGTTTCCCACTCTCCCAGTATTTCAGCCGACAGACACCCCAGCATCCATACATCTGCCGAGCAGGTTGAAAATCAAGGCACTCTGCTACATGAGGGACATTAATCTGCCTCAGAAGTCTGCGCCACATGTGTGCGGGATGTATTGGGTGGTGTTAATATGTGGGCATGTGTTTGAATAATATTAGGTGAGTGTTGGAGTGTGGGAGAAATAGTGAACAGGGACCGTGTTTGTGACGCCAACTTTACTTGCATGCACACTATCGCTGTGCATGTGAGGCCAAAGATGTACCCGCACCTGAAAATGCTTCAAGCTGTTGATAATAAATACATGCTACGCAGATGGTATACACATAATAGGATAAGATAAGATATTCCTTTATTGTCCCACAAAGGGGAAATTCGTGGCGTTGCAGCAGCAGAGAATAAACAGTACAGCTTAATAGGAAAATACAAAATACAGAATAAAATAAACTAAAGCTGTGCAAAAACGTACAAAAAATGTCTGAATGAATATATACAATGGCTACAGTGTATTCAGATGAAGTAATAAGGAAATCAGTTCAAACTAAACTTTCCTCAGGTGCAATATTCTAAAAGAAAAAGCCTCTTCGATCAATCAAGGTATTACCATGTACACCACTTATAACCCTCAAATAATTATAAGGGATTGGATGTTAATGGTGGAGGGGAGAAAAACACAAGCTAATTCAATCCAACAACACTGTGCTGCAAATATTCAAGACAAAATCACATTTTAATTGCATGTTTTCTCAAACTGTTCTGCATTGTGCCCATTGACAGCTACTTTTGCATTAGAGCAGGTGGATGTATACTTCAGGCATTATTTCTTGCAAGAAAGTCCAGCAGCTTTTTAGGAGTCATGTACTGAACTGATGTGATACTGTCACAGTTTGTTACAGACAGAAAATCTCCTCATTCCCACAGGAGCTACCGTCACAGCTCCATTAGCTTGTGAATAGAACGCACTCATGTACACGATTGTATGACAACAGTTGTGAAAAGTTTGCTTACATCAGCAAGGGGTTTTAAACCAATAGAAAAACAAACCCGGGCCCAAACATAATCATTCGATATTTGGATGTGGTTAAAGAAAACTGTGATATTGTCAAGAAACGCTGACTTCTCTCCCACCTGTCAACACAAAGGCATCAAATTAAAGAGTAGGCGTATAATGCAAACCAGGGAGGAAGGTTCAATTCTGACTCATTTACACTGCTCTGGAGGGATAACCAACCGGGGGAATTCCTGGTTCCCAAAAAGAAGTCTCTGGCTTGTTCTGGTCCCTAAGAAAAGGTTGCGATTGAAGCTGGCACTTGACACTCGGAGGGAGCTCGGGCGGCCCGCCGCCAGCCGAGGTGAAGGATCGCCAGGGAGAGGAGACATGGCAGCTCCACTTCCTCTTGGCTCGACACTGGGAGCCAAATTAGGGAGAAAGCAGACCCTTGCTTTATCTGTCATACTCTTCTCATCTCACACTCTTTTTGTCTTCTTTATCTCTCTATCTCTTCAATCCCCCCCCCCTCCCCCGCGCGCTCCTCCTCTCCTGGATTACAGTGCAGAAACATAATCCAGATGATGGCTAACCACAGATCACTGGAGAGCAGAGGGAGCCAACTAGAAATCACCAGGCCTGATAATCAGTGTGTGTGTTTGTGTGCTTGTGTGTGTGGGTGGGTGTGTGTTGATTACGCTGGTCTCCACAGATTGGTTTGATGTTCCTGATGGAACTCTGATTTGCGCAAGCCCTCTCGCTGCTGACAGGTCATACTTCCGCGCCGAGCTGCAGAGTCTCGGACAGTTTCCGTGGTTGTGTTTTCTCCTCCACCCGCTCTGTTTTGTGATCCACTCGTTCACCTCATCTTCTTTGTCTTTTCTTCTCCTCATTGTGCTCTTTAGTCTCAGTTCAATGTCTCCAAAGTATCTTGTTGTTATGCATTTACTATACTGTAAGATTTTCCCGCCGATTCAAATTCTTTTATAATGTGATTGGTATCAATCTTACTGTTTTTTGGCAATGTTAATTTTATTTTACATAAGCACATAACATAACACGTCACTCCATCAATTTGATTTAAAGATTAGGGCCCAGAAATGTAATTTAACAGTTGACAAATGAAAATACAATATAGACTCGGATATCTCACTTATACACTTCAATGTCTTCATTTCTTAGGTGATATAAATGTGTGTATATATAATATAAGATGTTAAGCTAGCTAATATAACAGATAATGTCAGCACGGTTGATTACTGGTTGGGATATAGATTAACATATCAATGGCATGACTTAAAACTGAGCATACCTGACCTCTGGTTTTATTGTTGCATCTCGGTTACAGACTTGGGGCGTGGCCCTCAGTAAAGTTGAGAGCTATGTTGAAACGGTGAACTTGTCAGTTCTATAAGAAGTGGTTGTGTTTAATCACATATATATCTGCTCACAGGCATTTAAACGTTCTTGGATTCAAGAATAAACGAATGCGATTTTGGTGGTCAAAGGTTGAATGTTAATGAAAAACATCTTGACAAACATGAGCACTGAACTGTTTTTTGAATGTGATATCTCGAAAACACCATAAAAGAATCCAAATTTTGCCGAAACATTCTCTTAATTTCCGAAAATGACACTGCCAAGAACTCAGAAACTGGGCGTAAGGGTTGTGATTCGTTTTGGAGGTGTATAACCATAAGGTATTTGTTCCTGGAAAAGGGAGAGATACCATAAAGATAGCTGACAATACCACAACTAGCAGGATTGGGAAAAAAGTGGTGAGCCAAGAGAATGGAGCGTTTGGCTTTAAGAAAGCCGCAATGAGCGTAGGCAAGATGAGACAGAGGCTTGACAGTTGAAAGGGTTTGTTCATGGAATGTCTGTTGAATTTCAATGTAAAATAACCTCTTATGGTTAATACTGAAAAATGTTTTCATGTAATGAAATCAAAAGTTCAGAGAATTCCCCTCAAAATATCATACAATTTGAGAATAGTTTGAAAAGTAAAGATTATTTAGCTATGATTATATAAGATAATTGAACATTGGAAAAATGTTACTTCGAAAATAGAGTTTCGGTTTTGTAGTTTAAACGTGCACCATGAGCCTTTCCCCTCACAGCAACATTTTTTTTTTGTGTGTGTAAGTGTATGTTAATGTTCTGCACAGCAGCGGTCCCCAACCACTGGGCCACCTTATTGACCCCGAGTTTTATTTATTCGCTAAAAGTGTATTGTACAAAAAGTCTTATAGTGGGGGGTGTAAACTACATAGTGAGATGCATGCAAAAATTGCTACATTCAAAAATACAAGCCCTGCGATATCACTGGAGAGGCGTTGCGACTACCTGACCGGGTTAACATTTTAGATAAAATAATTCAAGTTGCCGTCATGAGTAGGAAACCTAGACACAACGGAGCCTAACCCTTTTCAGCTGAACATGCGTGTCGTACATTGACTACATGATGATATAGAAAGGTATGTATGACAATGATAAGGATGAGAGGATCTCTCTCTCTCACACACACCGGACCATTGAGCCATTATTTAAAGGTGTAGTGTACAGAGATGACAGGAAGTGGGTGGTAAGACAGAGTGAGTATGACATGCAATCACGCTGGACCACTAAGTGAGCAAACCAGGCAACCCCTCTGCGGCCCCAAACCCCTCCTGGGGCCCTAAAAGCCAGCAGTTGTTGGGTAATTTGATTACTTGTAAATGTGTCTGGGAATGTGCAGTACCAAAGTGAAATATCAACTAGTGTTACCTCACCATTGAGTCCTTACAACGTTACATCGTGAGACGACAACTTTTAGCAGGTAACATTTTTTCGTGTTCAGGCAAATGTATCCAATGACACACAGGGAGTTGCGTAACAAAAACTACAAGGCTCATTTGTATTCTGTTTGTAAAGGTGATCTCACAGCTACTCTAGATTTTTACCCACTATCCAACAGTTCAGGCTCTCCCTCTCTCACTGCAATATATATACTGTTTCAAAGCTATAATAAATACTGATCTGGCCTGCCTCCTCTCTCTCTCACTGCACACATAGCAGAAGAGCCGCACTCCTCTCTGCGGGTCTGGTTTCAATTTCTGGAAAATGAAGAGGTTGTGCGAACGAGAGGAGGAAAAAAAAAACGCTGCCTTGTAAACCCATTATTGTTCAGGGTATATCAGAAAATCCTGCTTTAAATGCACTGTTTGTGTAGGACCTACTCTCAATCCCCCACTACATAATCCTCTTCGGTGACTAGGGCTTAGCTGCACAAATAAATATGGTAATGGATCCCCTCAAATATAGAGAGGACAAGAGGCAAAGAATGAGGCACACTTCGGCCCAATCTTTTCCAGATGGCACCAATAGATCACATTATTTACATCGGCTATGTTCGGGGGTTCCCAAGGCAACGCTGCTCTGTTTTACAATCGTCGGTTCGATGACCCGAATCCTCGCTGGGTTTCATTCTTCTCCCGGTCTTGATTAGTGCAGAATCCAAAGATGGCTCTCTTGCGTGGAGGAGGCCGCTACTGATGCGCAGATGTGGTGTCACTCCAGTGCACCTTCTCGAGAGGATAAGCCTCCCATGTCCCACCTCGCCCCATATGGGTTTCCTTATGATATTCAATCCCCGGGCTCGGTGCGCATTATGCACTGATCAGTGCGCATCGTTTCCATTAGCGTAGCTCGCTCCCCTTCGTTCACCCGTGAACTGCGGTCCAGTATTTGGGACTCATTACTCCCCAGCGCTCTCGCTGCGGTTACGGATAGTTAGATACATTCATGACCCTTAATTGTTCCTCCTTGTCTGTACTGCTCAGAGATGAACAGCTGGAGAGGCCTTCCCGGCCGATGGGACCTTAGCATGAGGAGAGAAAAATAACTTGCGCACGGGATGGTGTTTGTGAAATCCTCTCTGCCCGTTTTGCAGAGCTTTTTTAACCATACCAAAAGGGACGTACCGCCAGCCTGTGTTCAGGGACAGTAGGATGTCAGCCTGAGCACAAGGGGTCACAGGAGCTAGGACAGACAGATACGTACAATTTCGCTGCCAGATGTATCTATTGCTTGTTCATAAAAGTTTGTCAGTTGCGGAGTCTGGATACAGCATCCCTGAAGCCGTCTGAAAAACAGCTCAAATGTTGTTTCAAAGCAGGTTAAGTAGTTGCCACGTGCATGGGGATCTCTCTACTTCTGCCAAACGTCGCTGTCTTCTTCCTCATGTTCTTCCTGGCTCCGAGTCAACTTTGCAGGAAGCTCGCCTTGTGCGTCTTTCCATTTTTAGCAGTGAGGGAAATGGCCGAGGAGGGAAGAAAAAAAAAAAAAGGTTGAAGGATGCTTATACAGGGTAGTTTTCCAGAAAGTCTGCATTTGTTTGTTATTCGTTTTTTGTATTACTGCCAGGTAAACTGTGTGTGTGTGTGTGTGTGTGTGTGTGTGCATGCGTTAACAGCTGTGTAAGGCAGTATCTGATTAATCCAACAAACTTTGTGTTTGTAAAGGACATAATGAATAAATAAATACATTTAAAAAAGCTACTTGTATATAAAAAAAAAAAACTACCTGGTAAAATAGCTAAAATATGGAGGGCAGGAAAGCCAGCATTTTAAAATACATTTAATTAAGTGTTGATATGCATTGTAAGGCAATGACCAGATCATTTTCAGTACTTAATAAATGAGAAAATAATCAAGGGAACATGAGTGTAATAATAATTAATTGGGATAAACATTTATGAATAATGTAGAGCAAAAAAGGTAACGTACGAAAATAAGCTCAGAGCACTCATCGTATGGGCTACACAGATTTACAGAAGAACATGTGTTTGCAGTTTGTAGATAAACAAAATTACAGTCCAGTGCACATCCAAATGTGCATTACTGGATAACCTTTGAAAGCGTGCACACGCACACACACGATGAGCCAGTGATGAAATCCCTGGTTCTTAACTGTCCAATTCTTGTTCCCCCCACTCTCTCTCTCCTGGAAAAATGTACTCAGACTACGTGTGTTCGATTCCTGGCCACGACCTGTGCTGTCATATATATCTCTCACTGCACACTTTCTTCTCTTTGTGGCCATAAAAACACATAAAACATTGCAGCAAAGAGGCTGCAAAAATCTCAATTAAATCAAAAGCAATGCACATGTCGCTGCAACATTATTTATTCTGGAGCTCCTTGACAGGAATAAATCAGTTGTCTTTCATGACAGATTGGTACATGAGTCAGGCTAATATATGAAGTGACAGTGAGCTTTTTTTTCAGAAATGGATGAGGAAGCTGGAAACGTAATCATAATTATTGTTGGTGGGTGGGTGGGAGGCAGGTGAGTTCGGACAGTAAGCAGAGACCCGTCAGTATTTCTGTATGGTGCAGAATAAACTCAGCAGAAGAACATTTTGCCATGTCTGAATAGAATGAGTCACTCATCAACCTTTTTCAATTTTTTTGACTATCTGTATGTCTGTATCTATCTTCTGTTAGACACCATTATGTTGTTTATTTTATATAAATGGGTAACTTACTATAAGACATAATTTCTTTTAAAAAGTCTTCTTACAGGCCATGAAAACGTGAGTGCATGATGCAAAAACAAATATGCATGCCTTTACTTGTTTCTGTGAAATGCTGAAATGTTCACCAACATATGGCAAAGCTGAATGAATGTGCTCCCGTAGAAGATGTTTAAACAGGATACATCCAGCAATTATAATAGTTAGAATAATATTGCAAACTCTGAACCTTAAAATATGCCTGGCGTTCTCCTGCACGTTGCTGCACATATTTAAGCAGTTGCAGTCATTCGGCACAGTCATTTGTCATATAATCATTGTTTTTATTTATATCCTAGAATAGCTGCCATACGACCTTTCATACATGGAAAATCAAAAAGGGAAAGACACTAGGTCAGAGTCCAGCGTGAAGGTCTGCACAGAGGCAAAAATTTGAGGAAGTTTCCCGCTGGATGGTCTATAATTTCATAGACGAGGAGCTTCTATGTGTTACACCATCTCTTCTTAATCATGTGACTGCGCATAAACATGTCTCCTCTCATTGTGTCTCCTCTCAGGACAGTGAGGCATTACTCAGCTCTTTGTCTTCGGATGTTTTTTTTCCAGATGGAACCAGTAAGAGCATGGTCTGGTGAACACTGAGATGTTTCTTTGGACACCTTTCTTTTTCATAAATGAATGAGCATTTGACCTCACAGTACACAACCGCCCCCCCCTCCCCCCCATTATTTATAATATTTGTTATTTTCCCAATGCTAAATAACACAAGGGCTATATATCTCTTGATCTGCTGATCTGACCATATATCAACTTCTCTTCAAGCCTCATCAACTTTAAGTGTAATCTAAACTTAAATTACGCAGATTTTAAACCTGCAGTGTAGAACGTTTGTCTCCCCCCTCTGGCAGTGATGTGATAATTATATACATTCACTGTCAAATCACACGTACAAATGTTCACTGTTGCAAGAGAGTAATTGTAATCGGTAGCATATACAGTCAATATACAAACTCGTCCGAGAGCATCTTTCCAGAAACACTTGGTAGCTTAACTGTTCCTAGCACTGTAGACAAACCTGACCTTCCTATGGGCCTCCTCATATTTTTTGGTAGTTTGCACACGGCGGCCGCTCAGCTCTGCCTACATGTGTGCACGGCTCAGGGTTCACTGAACCTGATCCTGACTGTGTCTCTTCATGCTTGTTAGTGTGTTTGCGGCTCCAGCAGGATTTAACCCACCATCCATCTGGCCCGGATCACCTCAGCCTATGAGCTGCAGCAGGACACACACACATATCCACACACAGACACGCAACATGCTGTATTTATCGAGTACACTGTAGATGAATGAAAGAAAAGATCAACCGTTTTTGCTTTTCACTCTCACAGTTAGACTCGAAAGTGGTCAAAAAATAGTATACTACAGATTAGGTGCGCACTCTCCATGATAAATCAGCTAACCATAGTGAAGTGTTTTCCGCCATTGGACTCTTCCACCTGTTGAACTCCGAGCCAGTTTGTTTATATTTATTTTATATTTCGGCAATTAAACTCATTTATTATGACCCTGTTCATTCATGGGTTTCAGATTTGGTATTCCTCTCTCGAATCCAAGTTTGCACTAAACATATTTAACTGTTTTCTGGTCCCTTAAGAACCCCCGAGACTCCCCAGTAGAGCTTTCACTACGCACACTCAGAGGCTCCACACACACTCTTATACTGTATTTTATCCATTGCAGATACACACAAACGCACTCCAGCTTTCACCAGAGATGGGATCAGGAGTCGCAAATGTTTGACTGTGCCGGCAGGCGGGCTGACATGCAATGAAAATGAACGGGCTCAGTGGAGAGACGACGGTGGTTCCAGCTGCATGACTTCAGTAAAACAATACCCCGTCACACACGCTGAAGGTCTGACGTGCTGACAGCGGCGATGAGGCCCTGGGACAGATATTACACATCTATTACACATGTGAGTAGACCCATACACATGCACCAAAGCACAGAGCATTAGGGGTTAAATGGACAAAGTTTAACGGTGTATGTTGCCATTCTAAATGCATCTGATTAAAGTTCCCCAAACAGCCAAAACAGAAAAAAAAACAACTCATGAATAGAATAGGTCTTCTTCGAAACATTTAGCAAGGTTCAACCTGAGTTACAACAAATTCTTAAATCCTGACACCCATTTCTAATTTTCTATTGAAAACATTAATTTAGTGAAACTTCCTATTTTCTGACCTGCTCTACAATAGTAGTTGTAGATGTTTACGAACTGAAGAGCACTACTAAATTGACTCTGTTTTGAAAAATATACTGTGTCGCCAGTAATTAATAGCATTCAATAAGACTTTGCAAAGCATCGAGATTTAAATGTATTTTATTTATAAAACATGGTATTTATCCAGCATAACAAGCTATTTAGCAGTAAAAGCTAAAAAAATAGCAAGGATACTAAAATAAAGTAGTGTTATACAAACATAATTTAAAGTAAATACTCAGAATTGATACAATTAGTATAAACATACAGCAAACTACAGGAAACTGGACTAGATAGTTAATGTGTAAGAAATGATCTCTCATTAGTCTAATACAAAAATCTGTTCTGTTGGTCACTCAATGACATTTAACTTTTTAAAAGCAAAGATAAGTTAGAAGTTTGCATGGTGTGTTAATTGAGAAAACCCCAGTAATATGAAACCCTTAACTGTGAAATAATGATAGTCATGTCCCCTCTGATACTGGGAGGTGTTGGGTTTGACTCTCAGTGAGGTCATACCATATCTTAAAAACCCCTCTCAGCTCTCCATGCTTGGTTGTGGGTGTTTGCACCCTGGTTTTAAAACCAGATGAAACCTTTGCTATTGCCGAGAAATTGAACAGGGAGCCTGTCCTACACATCCATCGCCACCCATCCATCTTGTCAGATTGCCCTTGATCTCCTGCCTATTACCTCCCTCTAAGCTGCTCTTGATTAAACCATCAAACGTCAAAAACACAAAACGTCTCCCGCAAAGTCAAGCTGCTGGGGCCAGTGCTGCACCTTTAGCCTCCCAGCTTCCTTGGATGTGTGAGTGTTTCACATTTGCATGCAGAGGCAAATACCATCGACCTCTCGTTCACTCCTTCCTGCCATTAAATGAGAGTAAATTAGGTGTTACAACGTTGTGGCTGTTTTTAGTGGCTGCTAAGAACACACAGGCACGCTCACACACATACACAAGCTAGAAAACACACCCACTGACAAACACTCAATATTTGTATGTTTATTCAGTGTTCCAGCTCTTAATCAGTCATCAGGTGTAAGAGGGATAAGATGATACATGCAAACACACACACACACGTGTGAACTAACTGGATAACAAGGTCACATTTAGAGGTCAGGATTTTCTTTGGCCCATGTTGCCAGTCTTTAATGAGGAAATCATTTGTTGCTTTAGGCTTTCATTTCTCTGTGTTAGCACACATCCGAGGGGGTGAGGGATTCTTTGCTTCATCATGAAAACGCACATGTGTTTGCCAGTATACTGAGTACAGGTTTGTACTGTACATGTGTGTACAAATGTGTTCTGTGTGTACATCCAAAAGTAGAATCAAATGTTTTCCATGCCTTTGAATTAAAACAAATCCAAAGTAAAAATCAGAGAAAGACACTGACATTGTACAAAATCATTGGATTAAGGAACTGAAGAATAATAAAAAAAAAACAATGTAAGGGTTTAATCAGACCGAAACTTACTTTGCATGGCATTTTAGGCATCACATTTAAACACATTATTTTTAGTTCGAGTTAACAAAACACGGGAAAAGACTATCAAATCCAGAGGCTCAGAGCAGTCTTGAGGAATTACACTACAGCGAAAACAAGAACAAAAACTCTCATCCAAATTGAGTTTGTCTGGGATACTTCTAGTTTCTTTGGCAGGCTGCTGGAGGGAGGGGGGGGAGTGGGGGAGATGGGGGACAAGTGAGGGGGTTCATATCAAAAGAGACAGTCATTATTTTTCACTTCACAGGGAATAAATGAGCGTTGTCAGGCTGACTAATGACCGGGTCTGCAGTGGAACCAGGAGAAAGGCTCCGTCTACTGATGTCAGTCATTTAGTGATGGACTCCGGCACTGATGGATTGTAGGATCTGGCTCTGATTACACGCTACACTGGCATCCACTCATCCCCCGATCCCTTTGTTATTTTGGAAACGGGTAATAAACAGTCACACAACAGATATGCATGTCTTCTCGCTCCCTCACACACACACACATACACACCATCAGTTTTGACAATTCACTTTGGCCTCAGCTCAACCCCAAAAAAGCGGAAGTATAGTGTATAGTATAGTAACCACAATCAACGCTATAGTTACACTTTCTTCATAGTGCTAAATTGCTAGTTATGGTTTTGGAGTTCACATTAAGTATGCATGCATGTATGTATGAATGTGAAGCATCCCAAATCTGCCGTGACATGGTCCTCAATGTAGTTAGTGATCTGATAATCACAAAGGTCATATTAAGTTTCTTCTCTTAATAACAGAATCATTAACACACTTAAGACACAGACCCATTACCTCTACAGTGATTAATTATTACAAAGCCTATTTAACAGTTCAACAATTGTCCACATATATTTTTGCACATTCCACCACAATCAGTAAATCCGTAGTTTCATCAGTCTTGTCACGTACGAAAACAAATATTTTTACCTGTTGCATCAAACCATGCTTTTCTCTTACCCACTGCTGTTCACATACTAAAGTTTTTTTTTTAATCCAAATTAGTAGTTGACAGCTTGTTTTGTCGGTTTTTCGGCATGAGTGGAACATCTTTTGAAATTATACAATTTAAATATTTAAATATAGCACATTTTCAATGCAATACACTTTAGTTTAGCTTTTTTTTGACATAGGGAACCTTCTAAAATGAATACTAAATATTTTTTGCAAATTAAGTTGATACCTTCATTCCATTCATTGTGATAGTAAAAGGATGCTAATAAATCAAAATGGTACAAGAAGCAGACCCGTTTAGAGTCAAGGCTAATCACATAAAAAACGAAGTTTGGATTTAGACAGATGCACAATTACACAAATACACATCCCATACGGCAAGCGACCTCCAGTGTTAGTTTTACTAATAGTAATATTCCTACCGAAACTGAGGAAGTGTCCTTTTGATATTTTTGTGATTCTGGTTCACCCTGTGTAACCCCCGACTCTTGTCCTGTCAACACTACAACAGGCATCGAGACAAGGTGCTGAAAGTGACTGCCTCCTTGAGGGACCCCACGGCCCCATTTCACACACGAATGTGCACCACACACAAGTAAATCCTACGAGTGAGGTAATGAGGCCTAATTTTTTGAACATTTACTAGATAAAATTCCAATTCTATTTATCATCCATCCCTCTATTATTGTTGCATTAATGGAGACATTCATTTTCAATTTAGCAAAATATTATTGAAAGACAGGCCAACACTTGATTTAAATCCAGTGACTTAAACACCTGACTAATCATGGTACTCCAGAATACAGAACAATCTGCAGCATTAAAATCTGAAACCCGCGACAACCTCTGTCCGACACTATACTTAAATCTGTCCATGTGTATTTCTATTGCGCAACCTGAGTCTGAGCACAGACATGCAACCAACACACTCCTGTGCACTCACACACACATTAGTAATGAAACCCAGATCCTCCTTGGGGAAGAAAACATTGCTTTACACAAAATACTTTGTCCTGAGTGTTTATTATGATTTCTGAGGCTTCCCAGTCTGAGATCAGCGGGCGAGTGAAGGAGCAGCGCTGCAGGCTGTGTGCGGTCGGCCCGGTGATTCAATCACCGACACATTCTCTGGTCTGCATATGCCGTATCAAACAGTTTTTTTCTTTTCAGTCCAACCATCGACTCATCTATTATTACATCTGCTTGCTTGTCTATCCATCTACAAATATTGTGCTGTTTGTCCATCCATCCATCCATCCATCCATCCATCCACTTGGGTGGTGGATATCCTGTGGACTCAGAATAACTATACTGTCAGACAGGAGATCCAGTCTTTCAGCATCAGGATCCAAATTCTAGAAAACATACACACACCCCGTCTTTCTCTCTCGCACACAGATATACCCACTAACAAATCTTTGGTCTCTCACTCAGCAGCATGCCTTGCCTGGCCGTATTATGACAGGTGGAGGAGTGTCGGTCATCACCAGATGGACTTTCCTAACGACATGTCTCCTAGGCTCAGGAGGGCAGCGTGTGTGTATATCTGAAGAAGGAAGATGGACATAAGGAGAAGGGCGTGCACAACAAAGAATAAAAGGAGAGGATGAGGGGAGAAAGTGGAAATGGTGATAATTATCAAGACGGAGGGGAGGATGGAAAAATGAAAGTGTGAAGTTGGGTGGAGCAGCAGCAGGAGATGCAGCGAGCCTGATGAGGAGGAAACGTGAATTAACCTGATGTTGAAAGGAGAGACAGTTTGTGTTGAAAACACAAAAACCTCACTCATCACATTGACGGCCTCTCACTCCTCTCTGGAGATCAGACTGCTGAGTTTCAGTTTCTGCTTCGAACTGAGTGATGGACACTTTTTAACACTGTAATTCCCAGTGAAGAGGAAAGCTCACCACATTTACTTCCTGAAACAATTTTAAGCTCAGTATTGCCAATATTGTGCATTCATTCTGTTCAGACACTCTATTCTATGTCACAAAATCATAATGTTTTCCTTCATTATTATTTTATACAGCTTAAAATGTAAATGTTTTTTTTATTTTCACACTTCAATCACAGCTTGCTCCAGATACCCTAACAAAATGTACAGAATGCAATACTCTCTATTCTTGAACCTCAACAAGGGTGCAGAGAATTTACATTAAAAAAAAGTAGGATTTTATTATTATTTTTTTTTTATATAAAATGTGCTATTGTGTTAATTTTACAACACTAATGCATTGTTTCATGAAATGGAAACAGCTTTGATTTAAAGTCTGTTTCCAGTTGCAAAGCTGTTCAGCAGATCATTTTTGCGACCTGAGTGAGCCATGACCTATACCTAAGACGCTGTTTGTGTATGCTTAAATGTTTTATAAAAGGAATGGAGTGAATTAGAAATCTTTATTTTTGACTTAACAGAACTCCAGTGCTGCATCTACAAAAGCTACAGGGAACAGGCAGAGAGGAGTTGGAGAAGAGATGAAGTACAGGAGGACCAGCCTCTACTGGGTGGCCAAGTAAAAGGAGCTGAAGGCTCACAAACGCACGCACACATGCATGCGCGCAGACACACACACACCAGACATACACACACATCAACACACACAAACACACCAAGCATACAAAACCCATCTCCCACCAGCAAACTCGTTTCTCCACCGACCACATCTCCCATCACCCAGGCGTGAGAGAACATAACGGCTCAGGTCTCCAAAAATCTGACGCACCAAAGAGCTGAGCCTCAGCGCCTCGGGAAATAATAATGAATATGGAATGATAGTCTGTATTTTGTGCTGCAAATGCAACCAGATGCAAAAGGTGGAGGGAAAAACGATCAGGAGCAGATGTTTGGAAAACAAGAGGTCTCAAGGACTGTGAGCAGCCAGTGTGCCCTGCAAACATATTGTAACCTTACCCAGTGTGAGGAATAATCATTTATAGTCTGTATATCGCCACGTTGTAATGAGGGAAGGTATGGAGAGGTGCCGTTTTGCAGCTGCTCCCTGGGAAAGTTCAGTCAGTGAGGAGCCCGACAGGCTAGACACCTCTGACAATGAATGCCTGAACATTTCTGTAACCTACTGTACATGTGTTGGTGGTGGAGTGTTGTAATGGCCTTCGTTCCTCTTCTATAGGCTTAAACATACCGAGCAGGGCAGGCAGCTGGTGTACAGCTCAGGAAATGTCCATGCGTTGCTTCCAGTGTTTTTTGAAAGATACATTTAAACAACCATCTGCTTTTTCTGGTTCATGATTTTAGTAACTCTGCACTGCATTTTATAGAAAAGATGACAGTTAGGAAATATATATAAAAATAATAAAGAAATATACTGCTTTCTAAACCTATTATTACTATTCTAGTGTCTGATTAAAATAATTAAAAACACTATATCTGTAGTTTTATTCCACCATAGTGGATTCTTTCATTTTAAAAAAGAAGATTGTTCACCATTAAATTGATAAACAGGAGTCTTTGTATCAAAAGTATAACTATTTTGTTTATGCGATGGGTGTAAACAGTTGTGGGGAAAACTAGTTTGGAATAAAAACAGCTGGAATTAAATGGAAAATATTTATATTAATTAGTTTTGGTCTTAACAGGGCAACAATTATGATCTTAGCATTTCTTGTTCTGGATTAATAACCTAAATAACATGATGTTCTGTCTTAGGTTCAAGGCCTCTGTTTGATTTATTTACTGATGCCTCGCTACACTGAAGCTTTATACAGTCGAGCTGCTTACATCCTAAGACTCAGACACATGGAAACACTGCAATTCCTCTGCGCACTTCTCTAATAAGAAAAATATATATTTGATACATTGACTGTACATTGACTGGACTTTACTTTGTATGGAGAACAAATAATAATGTTGTCAAATGTGTGGTGAATATAATTCAAATATTAGGACGTATTATATATGAAAACACCTATACTGTCATATTTATCTATCAATAATTATCAGATGGGTACATATTTTCAGTGGTGTGGTTTAAATAAATACATTTGGAGGCCTAAATTATTGTATTAAATGAATGAATACATTTGAAACTATATCGATGATTAAATCATAATGCATTCCGTATTGGTATTGATTATAAAATAATTATTTATCAGACAGTCTAATATAAATAGATCCTGTACCTCAAGCGCGTTTATTCCCGTATGTCCCTTTGTAGCCACCGTACTATGACGTCATAATAAAAGATGGCGCTGCCCGTGCGGACTAACCTGAGAAATGTCTACAGATTCATTCGGAGGTTTAATTCTCCTCACCGGTGTCTCTGTGCTGGAGCCAGTCCGGAGAGCACGGCTCGTGTGACGGTAAGAACATTGTCTAACCCGACTCTTTGTTTTTGTATGAAACACTTTGGTCTGGCTGCATGTGAACATGCAAACACACACAAGCAGAGGCAGATACGTTACTGGTTCGTGTCATCACTTATTACTTATTCCAGCTTCATATATTAAAAATTATTAAGTCATTTCGAGCCATTTTTTCTTCCGTTCTGGACTAACGAACTGTAGTGATGAGCAGTGAGTCTTATATAATATGTAGTGCAAAGGAGCCCAGTTCAAGAGGTCAGAAGTAACCTGCTATAAATGGTAATGCATGGTTACTTTGTCTTGGATATTTTGTTTCATGGAAAAATGGAGGAACGACAAGAAAGAAACTAAACAACCAGTATTTATGACATGTGCAAGAGTTTGGGGAGGTGGAGGGACTGAGAAAGTCGTGGCACCATCTGGAAGACTGTCATGTCAGACTTCCTGTCTGCTGGGCAGGAAGCTACAGCAAAGTCTCCATGTGAATTCAAAGGAGCTGCAGGAAGGTTTAGGTGACAGGGGAGTGGTGGTGTGTCTGTTCCACTTTGGAGCAGTGATGCATAAACAGGGTCTAAATTGAAGAGTATTCAGTGGAAAACCTTACCTGTGACCTCACTGCTAAATTCTAGATGATAACATCCTGATTAATCAGAATCAAGAATGGGACAAGTGATTTTTGAGCCACAGGTGGAAAAAAAAAAAAAAAAAAAAGGAGCAGTACCTTTGCCGACTGTTAAATGTGGGGGTGGATATTATTATTCTACTTTACAAGTTGTCCATAATGTCTGATATATACTTTAACTTTGATGTGATACAAATGGAAACTTAAGTAGAGATGAACCTGCAAATGCAGCAGAAAGTTTCAGTATCCCCAGCTGCTGCATTTATTTTGATGGCAGGCGTTAAGAAGAGAGTTCAAATCTCAACAGTAATGGTCAGATTTGTTATTACATGCGCAGAGTCAAAGAGTGAAGGTTTTTATCTCTTGTATAATGATTTAGTACAGTATAGCAAACATGGTTTCCTCCACTCCTGGGTGAGAATGATTATTGGGCATGGAAGAAATCCTAAACTTACATTAAACTAAATTAAGTAAAATATATACAGTATATATATATAAAAACAAGTATCACATCGATTAGATGTCATTGATAATGTTTGACTTTATTTAGTATGTTTTTACAAAACAATGAAATACCATTGTTATTCCTTGTGCAGGATGTTAATTGTTCCTTCCTGACTAAGAATCATACTTTTTTTTTTGGAAGATTCTGTTTTGGGTGTTTCCTTTATGTGCTCTGCATGAAACACCTGGTGCTTCATAGTTCATCATTTTACTTTAGAAGCGTTCAATAGTGACTATATCATTTTCTGTCCTTTTGAGTTTATTTTATGCAGTTTTCCTTTCTGTCCAAGCAAGATCATATGTGCAGTAGCACTCCTTACTGCAGTAGATTCAAGAAACATGCCTATGCTACCACAACTCACCTGAGGGTTTTGTTATTATTACATGATGGCCCTGGAGAAGCAAATGGAGTGTTAAGGCAAACGAGTCCCCTGGCTCACATAAGAATAACTGGTGCGTTTCAGTACGACAGCGTTGCTAATTATTTAGTTGTTCTTGCATTACAGTGTTGTTAAAAAAAACTCAACCATCTGCCCAAAGCCCTGTTGTTGGTTAATGTATGAGCTGTAGTACAGTATATGTGTTCACCGCTGTCACGTCTGTATTTTGTTAAGACACAGTCTCAGGAGAGGCCAGAGAGGCGTGCAAGTAGAAGGGACGACGGGGTAGAAAGGAATGGGGAGCGGGGGGGACTCTAAAAGAATCACAGCAGTGCTTCATTACCAGCAATAACATCGGAAAATGAAGTGTTGGTTTTCATTTGTTTTAATTTTCTCCAAATGTGGACGGGTGAGTGCAAACACCAGCACACTCACAATGCCCCAAGGTGTGATGTGCGTCAAACGAGATGCCTTTTTTTGGCTGTTTTTATGCCCTGGAAAAAGTGCTGAGCCCCGACGGAGTCACAGATGAAGTGTGACCTTTGTCAGCAGCTTTGACGTTCTCCCACTTGTAGTTAGAATTCCCTGTTAATATCGGCTCGTAATAGGAAATATCAGCGCGATAACTTGTAGTAATTTGACAGCAAAGGAAGAGGGAGAAACATGAGCAGATGTAAGATAGTTGCAGGACGTCTGTTTTTCATCCTGACTGGGTAGTGCCGGCATGTTTTCACAATTGACCAAAAGTATGTTTTTACTTTTCAAATGCTTTTTCATAAAACAGTACAGACGCACAGTTTTACTGGGGCTATACCAAATAATTATCATTTCTGATAAATATATTATTTGAAATTGTTTTCCATTACAAGTAGTATAGTATTGGGTTAGAGGCAAGATGCGTGCGGACCCACTGCCTCCAGTCTCATGTCGGCTGTAAATACAGGGCTCCCTCGCCTGTGGTCCTGTTATTGGCTGATATCAGTCATGTCAGCCCCGGGCTCCAGGAAAGAGGAAGTGACTTCTAATTTGCCTCTGTTCTCCTCAGCTCCAAATTCACGTACTCGGGTGTCAGCTAAAACCATTAGAGCTGCTGCCTGCACCGCACGGGAGAGGGCCGGGCGCGAACGAGGAAACGCGGCCTCCCCTTCGAGGCTGTTCATTAACTGCCCTATTTATTTTCAACTGTCAGGAAAGCCTGCTAATTCTCAGCAGTCTACCCTGCGCAATTGGGTCTGTCGTATTCATTCTCCAGTCAGGGCCCTCACTCCCTCGCTCTGTGCACAAAAAGAAATGCATATATAGTTTAGCTGAATTACAAAATCTGTCTGTAGACGTGTGCCCACAGCAGTGCCTGGGGAATCTTCAGTTTGTGCTTGATCCAGCACCTTTAGCTCAGCATCTGACATTTTTATTAAAACTTACCAAGTATCTGATATCTAGCCTTGGACCTGCACTCAACTGAGCAGCCACTGCTTTTGCAAGAGAAAAGGACTGGACTCTTCAGAGCGGCTGGTGGTGGAGGTTTACCCGAGTGTTAGCATAATTATATATTGATACATTTATGAAGTGTGTGTGTGTATTTTTTTTTTTGCTGTGTTGTGAGTTTTATGTTTTTTTCTGGTATTATTAGCTCTCATGTCAGTAATTTTTAAAAATTAAACACGTCCAGGGTCAACATAGGAAAGGAGGAAGTGGTTAAATGAAACTGAAACATGAAAAGTGTATGAAGGGACCGGCTGCATAGAAGCAAGTAGCTTTGGCGCAAATGTGTTTATCTAACAGTGAAAAAAGTTGGCGAAATAAAGCTATTCTTGGTCTTCCCAGCTGCAGCTGCTCTACATGCAATCGTTTGTGTATTGAAGAAAAACAGCTTTGGTGGTAACAGACATGAACTCACAGTTTTAGTCAGTGATACTGGTTTGAAGCAGATTTATGAGAATAACTGCTGTGAATGATGCAGCTGTTATCTGGCCTGATTTGTAACTTGTTGGTTTTAGATGATAGCCAATAGCTGTTGTGGAATGTGTGATGAAGGATGTTAATAGTTGTGACTGCAGCGTGGCTCATATTTGTCCTCTGAATGAGTTTAAGGTTTGCAGTGGTGTGATTATTGTTATTGTATAACTGCATTATGATGACACTGGGCTTTTGAAATGCCACCGATTTGCTATTAAGCTTACATTCCAGATCAGGGCAGCTACTGCCTGCGGGCCACATAATGACCCATTGGGCTTTTTAATCTGGCCCGTCAAGTAATTACAAAATTGTCTTAAAGACTGCATTCCCCTCATGAAATTACAAAAACTGTACTCGTTTAGGCTTATTCTTGCAGTTGTGCACAATAGATAATCAGGTAATATGGTACTGTTATTGATACAATATCTCTTGTCAGTGTTTGTCAATTCCCATAAACTAAATAAGCCATTAAATGTTTTGTCTCTAATGAGCCAGATAACAGTTTCCTGTCCAGGGTTTGTGCTAACCCTAACCCCCCCCCAGACTTTATTGAAGTCTGGATCCCTCAAAAGCTGCAGCCTGTTAGTGCTGGAGACTGGGGCTGCCTCCCCTGCCTGGTTATTTTTGGAGCACTGGCGGGCCCTGTCTGCGGGGAGTGCTGTTTTTGAAGGGCCTCCAGTCCCATTAATCAGCCGAGGGACCCCACGGCGTGAGCGGGCCCCGAGCCCCGGCCGGCTACACTGCAGCGTTCTGTTCTTGTACCCCCGCTCTCTGCACAGTGTGAAGCTCAGAGGAACCTCATCAATCTCACCTGTCCCACACGTCAACCGCAGATTTAATCAAACGCTCCTTTTGGGCCTTCCCGTCCACTCCCCCCTCAGACACCCTCCGTGGGGAGAAAAAAAGTAAAAAAAAAAAAAATACCACGTTTCTCACTGAACTGCAATCACACATTGCCTCCTCCATCACATTATTTTCTATTTGTAGTTCCCCTGCTTTATCCACTCCACAGTGGCATTTTCAAATGTTCTTGTCTTAAGTGTTCGCTCAGGTGTGTTTTCTCAGTGGTCATGCACTTCGTTTGAAGCTGTGGTGGTGTGTTGCCGCATTGGTTAAGCGCACATACAAATGCTTCTAAGGATAAGGGGGGGGGGTGTACAGTAAACCCCATTTCCTATCTGATAGCTCAGTGAAGTGCTGCTCTGTTGGTCGCCCACGCTAACAGGTCCCAAAGTGAGAGGAAGACAGAGGGGAAGAAAGGTACTAAGGGATGGTGTGTCACGGTGCAAGTCAGCATGATGCCTGTGTTAATGGGGTGCATGGGGCGCCCAGGCCAGAGGAACACTGGATCCTGTGTGGGACGGCCTCCATCCATAAGCCCATCTTGATGTTCTGCAGGCAAAATCAAACCTGGCGCTCTTCTGCGGCCCACAAAGAGCTGATGGTGATTCACAGCGGGGCGAGCGCTTATGATCCCAGTGGTGGTTTAGAGACTTGTTGGAATTGGCTCGCTAAAATGGAGGTGAATGTCAGCTCTGCTCATCAGCCCCCACGGTGAGAGAGATGTCAGTGGGCCACTCCGGGACTCCCCGGCACTGACATGATGTATGAGACCTGAAAAGCAGCCCAGAACAGATCTGAGAAGAGAAATCCGCTCTTTTGCAATTCCTTGCTCAACCAAAACCACGGCTGTGATTGATAACTTTGGCCAAAGTGAGGCGGCAGGCCTAGACGCACTGGAAGCTGTATCCCCCTCGTTTAGCACTTTGGATTCTACCATTTCTTATGGTCACAGCAGCTGTTAGTTTAGGGTCTAATAAGCAAAAGACATGAACTACTGAAAGAAGGAAATCATGGGTGTGCATATGGCCCCTATTTATTGTTGTTGTTTGAACTAAAAGCCTTCAGAAATATTGAAAAATTACGTTATGTAATAGGTATGTTATGCAGTAATTTAATGAACTTACTTTAACTTAAATCTAAATAAATAAAATATGGAGCTATAAGACACAGAGCATTTGCCCCCAGTCACCTACTATTTGTCATTGCAGGACATTTTTCTGTATTGTCATTGTATCACGCTTTCAACAATTAACCATTCCGCCCTCTATTTCCTAAATTGCTCTTTTAATCAGACTCGGGAAAGAGGCTGAAGGAAGAAATAGAAATGTTTCCTGGAAAAAAAGTGTTCTGTAGAATTACACAGTTTGTTCCTTTTTCATCCTCAAATGAGGTGAATCCGTTCCGATTGACAAGTTTTTCCATCTTATAAGGCCGCTTGTATGTAGCGGTCTGGTCAAGTTACTGTTGTTTTAATTGGGCATGTCTGATAGTTTTCTTTCCACCACTGTTGTTGATGTGAGCTGTCCAATTCCTATGGACACACACACCTTCACAGCTTCAATGATGTTGATGTAGGCAAAGACTGCACTTATGGACATACGTCTGTTTGCACATGACCTCTATCCCTGTGGATAGTACCACACACATACAAATGACAAAAGAACAATATTTCCCGGGAAAGGTGTTGCCAGTGTGAAAACATGGCCTTTTAGTGTACCTAACATTCTAGCTAGTGGCGTTAATGTCACAAACTCTCTCTCACGCATGCACGCGCGCGCTGCTTAATGCATTCAGCATATGGCAGACGTGGATGAAGAAAACTTTCGTCACCGCGACGATATAATGCGACAACAGCGTGCATGTCTGACTAAAATATGGGGAGAGAACCCCCAGCATTTCCAGATCGGCTGTGTGTCATTATCTGGCAAACCACCGACTGTGAGACAGAGATGGAAAGAGAGTGAAGAGACGATGTCGTAATGATGGATCTCGGCTGTCAGCTATAGCACCACCATTTTGGATAAAGTTTTGTCTGGAAAAATATTTGAATAATAAATGGCCCAGATGGTAGATTTTATAATTGTGTTAAGTTTAATTGTTTTTCTATTTAGGTTTTCGGTTACCAGACTATTAAACTCAATAATGTTTGTCTGCTGACCCTCTCGATCCACTGTGATTAATTGTGGAATGATTTAAAATCTTAAATTAATTTGAGTTTTTTTTATATAAAATGATTCTGTCCTGTTTGTTCAATACTGTCATGATAGCAGATTTTTACAAGCTTCTCCACATCTGCAGCAGTTTGTTATTGATCCTGGTTGTTATCTCATGTGTCTCAATGCCTGCCCTATTTTAGATAAATAGTTGTGAATGAACAGCGTCCTCATCGACTAGATGGAATAAAAGTGAACGCACTAATTGGTATGGTTTCCAGGTTAATATTTAGTTGCAGACATTCATATTGCCCTGTGGATGAACTAATAACTTTGAACATTCCATTAGGTCAACATTTTTATATGGTTTTGATTAGCTTTTTATGTTTGCTACGAAAGTCAAATTTTGCCATCTATTTAGATGAATTTAAATATTAAATTTAATATGTTTAAATGATGATTTAAATATTGTCATGTTTCCAATTTTCATACATAATTTTCCATGTGTCATTTGAATTCCTTTTACTGGGTTGGGTTTATTTTACCTACCCTCTCACCACAAGCTGACATTTTGCCGCTATGAAGTATTTGAATGATGACAAGAATTCACTTGCACAGGTTGAATATAGTCCATGGCAAAAAAATAAAATAAATAAAAGCTGGCTAATATTTTATTACTGTTGGCTTTGCAGCGCCGTATTCATTACAACCATTAATTGCTTTACAACATTTACTGTCCCCACTGTCATCACGCAGTAGCTGATTTACATCCCCGCGTAACCTACTCTCTCCTCAGACTGCTACGGAGGCACATCTTTAAAGACATTTTCCTCTCGCTGTAGGTAATGCGGAGGTGTCTGGTGAAGAGGCGTGATAACCCATGGTTGCCCAGTGGCGAGTAAGCCTGCGCTGTTGACTCTTATTTAACTCTCGATAGGCTCAAATGACACCATTACCATGTCTGCATGGCTAATGGCTTCCCCTGGGGCCCGGAGCGCAGGGGGAACATGCGTTTGGCGTGTCAGCTCGAGGTGAGAACACACATGAGCCAGACTCGGGGCCCCGTCCACACCCAAATCAATCCTGACACTTCTTAAGAGGCTCTCAGCATCAATGGCACTCCAGTGCAATTACCCCCGTCGGTAATGACATAAGCACCCAGTTCCTTCCTGCCTCTCGCTCTCTGAGCAGCGACCAGCTCCCTCCGGCCACTAGACAGAGACTTTGTGGACCACGCTGGCCTCAGAGCAGTTGTTATTTGATCCCAGAGGGCTGAGAGACGGAGAAGCTCTGGGCCCGCTGCTGACCGAGCAGCTGTTATCTGATCTCAGATGCTGTGCTGAGCCTGTCCTTCAGTCAGATTGAATGTGATGTCGCTCAGCAAGATGTCAGGATAACCCATTTCCCAGCAGTGAGCAAAGAGGATATCCCCTGAAAGCGTCAGCTTTTAATGATTAGTTGTGATAACCTTGAAAAGGGCAGCCTGGGAACATGCGGTGGCCAAACTCGATCTTCTGGAAAAATATATGCGAAAGCCCTGCTGTGAAAGGCTGCAAAAAGAAGGATCTTTTTTGTCAATAAATTCAGTGCCACCTTCTGTGACAGCGCGAACTGTTTTTAAGGTTTCATGTCGAACATTCAGAAAAGTCATCGTCAGCCTAAGCAGTGACAGGATATACAATACACAATATTGAGCACAGTTGAGAGACATCATATTGATAGATAGTAACTACAGGAGTTTATGCTATTATAGTATAGTATTAACATAACTATATTTGACATTATAAACTGTATTTGACTTTCCAGTGCTGGCACAGCACTAAAACAGATTGTGTAAGTAGTTCCGGCAATGTGAGACTATGTGGAGTTTTTGTTGGGGTTAGGTCTGATTGTTGACATAAGCAGACTCCGTTTCTAAGCTTACGTTAGGCATTGAAGCAAGGCATACAGCGATGCACAAAAATATCACATTCTTTGGGTACTCTCAGGAAATTCGACCCAATTTCTTTAAATAGAATTCAGTCTCCTGGATGATTTGGGGAAAACTCAGAAACTTGCGTTTTGCAATTAATTTTTTGATGTGTATTACTTGGAGCTGGTGGTGGCCACTCTGTTATTCTGAAGGTTGTTGAGCACATGGACATACACTACACCGAACCCTAGTGTATGCAATGGCTTGTGTTATGTTTGCCACATGTCCCCCAGTCGAAGCATCCTGCCATGCCACCACACAGCACCGGCTCCTGGTCTTTGTCGTGGGCTCTGTCTGTGCCAGACACTTTGTCATTCTTACTGCCCAAGGAAAACACGAGTTCTGGTATGTGTCTGTGTGCTTTTCTGCTCCGTTAAAGCCCTAATCTACTGTATAACGGCCCCTAAACTTTGAAACTCTGGTTTCACGTCCCATGACAGGTGCCGCCCTGCTTGCCCTCTAATTGTGCTGCGCGGTGCTCGGTGCCACAAGCAGTGGTTAGGAGTCTCTCACAGCAGTGCCAAATGAAAGACAAGGATTTGTGGAGCTGGCCTGGTATTGCAGCAAGAAATAACAAAGCTTTTGCCCAACAATGCAAACTTTACTTAATTATTTTGCTCATTCTCTCAGACTTTAAAGAGCCTGTTGCTGTTTCAGCTCCAGCTAAAACAAATAAGGTTCTTGTTTCATGTTGTATGGTATATTTCCTTTGTTTTTGTAGGCCTATTTCTCCTCTACTCTTTCAGTCTCCTTCCCTGGTGCGGTAATGGAGGCCTTGAAGTTGGTCGGTTGGATGGATGTGAAGTGTTATTGTTGGCCGCTGAGGTGATGCATTCTTCCTGCGGGATGTGTTTGGGAGAGAACAGAGGTGCTAGCCACGGACTTAGCATCTCAGTATTACATGCGTGACCGCAGCTGGCCTCCAACCTGCCAATAGTTTAACACTGCCACTTCAGTGTCTGCAGGCTTCTTTTTTCTTTTTTCACCATGACTCTCTTACTCCAAACAATATACTAAAACGCTACCTTTAGGAGCTTATTATTTGTGCAATATTGTCTCCTCTTGATCTAAGTGCAGATTTTTTCCAATCAATACAATCATATCTGCGTCTGCTGAGACTGATGTTATAAAGGATGTATGTGTATGGTTGTCTGTGGAGGTTCTCAGTCATCCAGGTCATGGTAATATCAAGTGCGATTCAAGTAGGCAACTGGACTGGTTGAAAATTTCTTGAAGACGTTTCACCTCTCATCCGAGAGGCTTCTTCAGTTCTAACTAGCTGCTGGAAAAGTTCAGGTATTTATCCTCTGCAAAAATAATAGCTAATCAGGTGAAACTAACGACCCTCATTTACACCTAGACTCAGGCGAAACCCACAACCCGAATCTGGGCCAGATGGCCAACAACCTGCAAGTTTGACACAATGGTCCTCTAATTAGGTACTCATCCTCTGATTAGCTATTATTTTTGCAGAGGATAAATACCTGAACTTTTCCAGCAGCTAGTTAGAACTGAAGAAGCCTCTCGGATGAGAGGTGAAACGTCTTCAAGAAATCTTCAACCAGTCCAGTTGCCTACTTGAATCGCACTTGATATGTGTATGGTTCTCTTTTTAAGAAACATCTGTGAGATACAAGCTATTTCTTGGATAATTAGATGTTTTCAAGATGCCTCATTTGATTTGATAAGTAAATTATGATCAATATATCTTTCAACGCTACCTTTAACCTATTCCCACTTCTCCAGCAGCCTCCAGAAGGTGAACGTGTATTTTCTGGGATCCAGCCCACTGGTGTGCCCCACCTGGGCAACTACCTGGGTGCCCTGGAGAACTGGGTGGCTCTGCAAAACCAGTATCCGTTGGTGCTCTACAGTATCGTCGACCTGCACTCCATAACCCAGCTTCAGGACCCAGCCCAGCTCAGGAGCAACATACTGGACATGGCGGCCAGCCTGCTGGCCTGTGGCATCGACCCCGAGCGGGCGATACTTTTCCAGCAGTCCAAGGTTAGTGCAGGGTGGGTTGATGGTTGAAGAGATGGATTCCGCCTTCGATTACATCTGATATCCCTGACAGGTCTAGTAATTGAGTTAAGAAAACAAAAGAAGAAAATGACAAAATAAAATATTGTTTTACAAAGTAAATTTACTAAAATAGCACCTGCATGCATGTGTTTCTTTAATTTACGGGGTAGGTTGGTGTTACTGGACGTGTTATTCAGGATTGTAAACACTATGGCTGTAATTTTGTTTTGCTGTAAGTAAGATGGGGATTTCATTGTAGTGCTGTAGAAATGCATCATTTTGGTGTCAATGAAAACTTCTTTGTGCTGCAATGCAAGTACTATACATAGGCCAAACACATGCAGGCACACAAACTTACTTCATGTTTCACATCTGCACATTCATTTCACACCCCGATTGTGCAGCTAAAAGTTAGATCCTAACAAAATCCGAGCAGCAGTGAAATAGTGTGTTGACTAGTAAAGGCAGTTTAGTTTATTTTAAATCTTGCTATCTCTCGCAATACATCATCCTAAATAAAGACGGCGAGTTTGAGCTTTGTTCAAGTGTAAAAGCAATTCAGCTGCATTTAGTGTTGCAGTTATTTTGTATTGTATTACAAAAAAAACTCCTGTGAGGGTCTGGAGGATCTTCATCAGACTGCTGTAGCCTTAGCTTTGTGTACCCTAATTAGAAAAAAAATGATTCTGTCCAGAAACACACAGCCGATCCCAGACGTCAGGTTTAAATCGATAGTGACGACAGAAAGAATCACAGCTGTGACGCTCTCCTCTTGTGTTTTCTTACCCACAAGTTTAGAAGTTGAAGTGTGTGAATGTGTGGGGCGGTTCTGTCCGTCTGCCACTCATTCCCCTGTAAACAAACACGTCCGGTCCTATTTTTATTTCGGTTTAGCTTCATGCCACATAACTTGGCAGCGAGGTGACCCTCCTGTTCAACACGCTTGCGCCACATGTAAAAATACGGCGGCTGCCCAAAGGAAATACTTGAATTCATTGAAGAAAGAAAAACAGCAAAGCTAGTGACGAGCTGTACTCAGTGGGATCAAAAACCAAGTGAAGGAATCGGCAGATCCAAAAATCTTTTGGGCTTTTATGAACGTATCAGGGAGAAAGTAGGTTCCCCCATGTAGGACCAACTGTTAACTGAACTCTGAAATCCCTTCTTCGTAATCTGAAAGAGCCGCTGCCATGACTGATGCAAGTCACTATCAGCTTAATGCCCATTAGATCCGTAAAATTGGCATATCTCTTGTTGCGGTGCATTCTTGCCATGCAGCATGAATAGAAGCCTTGTTCTTCCCAAGCCTTAAGATACCAGTCAATTTTTTTATTGCTCTTCAAATCACATCCATCCCTTCCTACGCTGTCATCGACATCTGTCCCATCTCTTGTCTGTCTGCAGTGTGTAATGAATACCGACCCCCTACATGTTAGCCTGAAATCCTGCTTTATGTCCATGCCTGCTGTCTGGTGTTGACGTCACGTTCCCCAGAATGCTTTTCAACCAGCAAGAGGAAGGGACGATGGCAATATAGCCAGTGACCATAAACTTTAATTTTGCTGAAGCAGAAGTATATTCCTCCTTTACATCTCCACACACCTACACACGCACACACGCGCACACACACACGCGCACACACACTCGCACAAACACGCGCACACACACGCGCACACACACGCGCACACACACGCACACCCACACGCACACGCACACCCACACGCACACCCACACGCACACGGACGTTTTTTTTCCCTCATCCAAGGCAGCCTCTGTGAAAGCAGATATGGTGGAGTTAATTTACTGCTGCCAGATGCACAAGCTTTCCTACATCCACCTCCATTGCCCCACAACATTGTTATTCTACCCCATTCAGAACATTTTTTTTTTTTTAATTAGCTAGTTCAGTAAACAAATCGCCAACAAACCTATAAAAGCAGATGGTGTGTTTAAATGTTAGGGGAAGTTTGAATCGTGTCCTGCTGAGAGATTTAAAAAACAGCTGTTTACTGTCGCTGCATGCACACGTACCACTGAAAAATTCTGGTTAAATAGAGGTTCAGTTTCAATCTAAAGAAACATTGTATTCAGGTCTGAACTATCTGAACGACCCATTTTATGCATATCAGTGTTTATTAGCTGATTAGCTGTTTATTCCCCAGATATCGAGCTGCATGTATTAAGGTGAACACAGGTGTGAGCTGGTGCACCTGTCTGTGTAAGGAGTGGGGGGTGGATGGAGTGGTGTAGAAAGGTAGTGCTTTTTTCTTCCACTTGGAGGCGCTAGGGAGTTGCCCTCCTCTCTCCTTCACTGCTGTTCCATACAAGAACTCCCCAACCATTCAACTTTGTTTATCGCTCTGTGTAATTTATTTCTCCTACTTAGCTCTTCAGTGTCAGTCTGTGGTTAGCAGTGCTGTTTTTTGTTTTTTTTGCATGTTTGCATGTGTATGTACATGTACGTATTATTTGTCGTAATATGTAATTGTATAAATACTTTATATTCATTGTGATCCCATAAGTTCATTCCATAACTTTCATCCAGGCTCGCATACTTCACAAATATTTGCACGTTTAATAATATGAGCTAACATGTTTTCCAGTTGCTTGTGAGTTAATTACAATGACATCAGCATGTTGTAGATAAGAGAGTTAATTATGAAAGATCGAGAATAAACTGAAATTAAGCAAAATCAGAACATAACATATGACTGGGTGTCTATTGTATTTAGACAAATTCAATTCAGGATATTGTTTGTTGATAATTTACATCTTGAACTGGATAAATCAGTGCCAGACAGGAGTGCAATATTTAACAATTGGGCATTGTTGTGTTCACATGTGTAATCATGTTTGTGTGTTTTTTAGGCAGATTAGAATGGTTAGATAGATGATGAGAGATGTGTCACCGCTGAATCTTTCTCTCTACCCTACAGGTGTCTGAGCACGCTGAGCTCTCTTGGATCCTCGGCTGTCTGACGAGCATGCCCCGCCTCCGACACCTGCCACAGTGGAAGGTTACACTTCAATATCTCTCACACACATAAATACACAAACGTTATTGGGGAAAACACAGAAATTATCAGAGAATGTCATCCTACCAGTTATAGAAGCAGTTATTTTTAATTGACTCTTCCCCTGGCAAAAAGTGAAATTATAACTAATATAGGATTATTATATTTTGAGTACTTATTTGAGTACTGAGTAACATTTATGATTTTAAAGGTACACAGCTGTTATAGGGGTCAAATCAACTTGTCTATTTTAAATTTAAATTTGCGCTCATAACCATTTTTTATTTCTCAAGCCATAACATAATGTTTGATAAATATTTAAAAGTTTAAAAAAAATGTTTTTTCTGTCAGTATCTTTTCTTATCATTGTTATTGCTTTTAAATATAAATCATTTTATAGTTTATAATAATAGTTTATAATTGAGTATTTGATTGAGTCTTTATTTTAATTCCCCAGATTTAGCATTTATCAGCACTAGATTAACATTTAAAAGGTGAGTGGGGAAAACATTGTAATGAAGCAGATCATTTATTTATGTTTTCATTAATTAAGTATAAAAGCTAATATTGAAAATATAACCAAATCTAATTGGTCAATTTAATCTGTAATTTGTATTAAATTGAGTTTCACTAAGGATATGAGACAACAATCATATACTGTATATTAAGTAAACTAAATACTTTTACTTGTTGAGTCTCATAAAACAATATTCCAGAAGTTGGATTATGTCTCTGTTCAGATAGATACTATTGAGACAATTGCAAAGTTTTTGGTTTCTTACCCAAGGATTAAACACATGCAAAAGTATTTTTTTTTTAAAGCTAAGTCAAAGCCATGACAAAATGTATTCTTTTTATCCAAAATGACATTATGTAGATCTAAAAGACACATCGTATTATGAGGCAACTTGTGAAATCAATGACTGTAGCCCTTAAATCCTGCTTCAAGTTCTGTGACTAAAATAGTTTTTGAATCCAAATCATTCATCAAAGAAACAGCTATCTGAAGAAAACCATAGTTCCTTCCATAGGAAACTATTTCTTTTTGGATTATTATTAGGAATATATGTTGGAGGTCTTCATAATCCCTTACTGGTTCAGTCTCACACTGATTTAATTGTTGCCAGATCAGTGCTTAACTATAATACAAATAGAGACCATTCCTTTTCCCACTCCTTCTCAATTTTCAATACTTATTTAGATTCCTACTGGCTGTTCCACCTGACAGATTTCCTTAAGGGATTATAATTAATCCAGCCACATGCAGTTGTATGCAATACGTAATAAGAGAGACTGCACTTCCTCGTGCCTAGTCTCGACATAGAAAACAAATTTGTTTTCACCCAACAGGCGAGTTGATCTTAAATATAGTGGAAAATGTCATGTGAACTCATCCACACCCTTTATGTCTGGGAATCACTGAGTCGTAAACGTGAAAACGGCCCTTGAAGGGGGGGGGGGGGAGGGGGGGCATAAGGGGGGGGGGGGGGTCGGGGGGGGGGGGAATATGAACTTGAGTCAGACTTTGACACTGATTCTCTAAGCCCGATGATTATCTAAATATGTTTGTTTCTTCTTTCTCAACTTAATTTCCATGCAGATAAAGAGCAAGTCAAAGAACGAAGGCAGTGTTGGCCTCTACACGTATCCTGTCCTCCAGGCTGCCGATATTCTCCTTTACAAGTAAGATTTCCGTGAAAGAATGGTGTTTTTGTTTGTGTGTGTGTGTCTTTGTTTAACTGTTTTCAGACATGAAGTACAGAAAATTTCCGGTAAATTGGGACCGTACCCTATCCTGAGTTTTCCATTCACACATGAAGATGGATTCACAACTGTAAGAAAATCTCCTGAACAATCAAGCGTTCATGCACAAGGCAGGACGTGAAGTATGAGTTCTGCCTCAGGACAAGTTGAGGAAAATGTGCATTTCTGAAAGCCGCTTATGAGGATAGAATCTGGTTCCAAACCGTTGTTGTGATGATATTTCGGCCAAACCTCACAACTTCAAAAGGCTTTTTGAGGGGTAAGACTCAGTTTTATGGTCAGAATGGGCTCTAGGTTAGGGTGGTGTGAGGCATGTAATTGTGTTAGTTAAGGTTATGGTTAAGGTCTGCGGAGTTCTTGAGTTACCTCTGCTTTTGTCATAATATTACGCACTTCAGAAAATCGCAGTATTTAGGACCGTTAAAGACAAGTTGACTGTTTTTCCAATGTAAATGTCTTAATGTCATTTTTATTGCTTTTAGTGTAATTTCTTTTGTTTGTAGAGCAAACATATGATTTGTCCTATCATTATAATAGGGTTATTAATGAAGTGTTCTGAACGTATGGTTTTGGCAGTGTTTTTCACAACTTGTGTATTGTTTAAATTTGTCCAATCGACCAGTGCTATACCACCACATGTTTTTGCTTTTTTGGCTTATTGGCTTATTCTTGATTTATTGACTACATTAATCACAAAATCAAGTGTCTTCGGCCCTCTTTTCACCTTGGCTAAAATATTTTCCATGTTTTTGAAATCCCTGCCTCTTGAGACTTCAGCTTGCATCCCTATGCAAGGAAACGTTTTTTTAACCATGTTTAAACATTCCTCTGTGTTAAATACCGCGGACAATGTTCCTGTTACTCTTCATAATCCATAACACGTGCCCTTTGTTTGTGTGGAGACCATTTTTTCTGCAGAAATGTTAACCACTGTGTTTACAGGTCTACAGGTGTAATTCCTTTGTTTGATCAATGCATCCGCCATGATCAATGTGTGTATTAATAATGCATGTAAATGCTGGGTCATTGTTTGGTGATTTGTGAATGGTCTGCATGTAAACATGGGCCGGTGGTGCGTTAGTAGGTGTGAGTGAGGGACCTTTGAAGCTTTGTGTTTCCTGTATGGAAATCATTATTCCAGCCACATATTACTGAGAAATTTAGAAGTTATATTTTTCAACCAACAAACAACAACACTTCCTGTGAAAGAGGTCGAGGAAGCAGATAAAACTTCCTCCTTAATGCTCTGCGCATTTTATCAAAGAAGAAAGTAATGGTTGGCTTCCTCCCAAGTGACAGTTGTAAAGTTCCTGCAAAGTCACTGAAGAGGGCTCCCGCTGGGACACAGGGTCTCTAATTTGTACTCCCATCTTGCTGTGTACTGTAACTCCATTGACTGATCCACTGATTCAAAAGCTCATTTTGTCTTTTTTCTTACAGGTCCACTCATGTCCCCGTTGGAGAGGATCAGGTCCAGCATTTAGAGCTGGCTCAGGATCTTGTGCGCATCTTCAATAATCATTATGGAGATCTGTTCCTTGAACCCCGCGCCCTGCTGAGTAAGAACTCACATGCACATGAATGCGTCTCACTCAGATATTGGCTTTTGAAGGGAAGATACAAATATTGAAATGGCAATATTCGTGTCAGCATTCAGTAGCTTTTAAGTTTTATGCTTCAGATTTATTTGGGATTAATTTTACTATGTAATATTTTAAATTGTCATTAGAATAACACACAATGACTGCAATACTAACTCTTTAATGCTGTTACTCTTAATATTTCTTTGTAATTCCTCATCAAATGAGGTTTCTTTATTTTATTGAAGTTGAAAGAATACAACAGAGATGCAGTAACAATGTCTGCATTGAATCTCTTTTTTTTTTGTTTGGGTTTTTTTTTTTGTTATCATGAAGCAGTCAATTGTCTGTAATGAAGTCCTTATAACTTTATTTTCTTCAAACAAATTGGAAACAAATGCTGAATGGTGACTTGATAAAAGTTTCAGTTCAGAGGGATGGACATGAGTGATGCCATATGTCACTTAGAAATCACCATCAACATTTTTCATCAAACCCTGTTTTAATTGCGGGCATTTGTTTTGGATCATGTGATCATCAGTGATTTTACACTAACTAGAATGAAACAGAATAGCTGTTTTTTTTCACTTGTGATGCATTTGGAAGTACTTCTCTTCATTTTTCTGCTTTATCTTTATTTCATTGTTTTTCAATCTAATCTTAATTCCAATCTGATAAACATAGATTATTTGCTGGTTTGACAGAGTTCATTTGACACGGCGTAGTATGAGGACATATATTTGCTGTTGCCAACACTTGGATGGAAATTACCAACTGTAACTGGGAATAGTCTGCTAAAGGAAATTAAAATTAAGGATCTAATATCTCTGGCCAAATTCAAGACTAAATGACATTTGTAATGAATTATTTTTATTACTATTCAGTCAGTGTTTTTTTGTATTTTTTTCTCCATAACTGCCTGCAACTTTGCTGCCTATGTAGCCATCCTCAAATCAACGAAGAGTTCATTTTAAAATTGTATATTGAAAGAAGAGTAATTCCTGATATTTTCCTTTAATAGGGTCTTATTATTAGGCCTTAACATACAATAAACCTTTATTATTTCTATTTTGGACAGGCAGACACACACATGGATGCCCCCACCCCCCCTCCCAACCTTCCACCTTCATTCTCCTTGACTATCACTTTTCATACAGCACAAGCTGGAGTCAGTCATGTGTGCATCGCAGCTTTGATTAAAGAAATATTTTCGTTCTCTAGTATCAGAATAGTAACTGAGTGATAATAGCTGTGGAGGGGTTGGGGGACATCCTCAAGATGAGTTCAGGGGGTTATGTGTTTGCGTGTGCGTGTGTGTGTGTGTGTGTGAGTAGTTGAGTTGGCTCAACAGTTTGAGCCAACTTGAGTAGTTGGCTCAAACTGTTGGATCCGATCTTTATTTTGCATATTTGTCTTTTTTTTATTGTAATTTGACTGAAGTAAAGACTTCTCAGGGGTGATAGTGATGTAGTCCTAGTACGGTGGGGGGGTGGCTGAAACTTACGTCATGGTAAGAGGAAGGTGTTGATAAATAAGGAAGGTTCCTTTCTCCTCATCATTTAAAGATTTAACCAATTCGAACATTAAGCGACCAAGATCAAACAACTGTGTCACATTGCATTAAACAAGCAGGTCAGCCACATCTGACTTTAGAACATTTGATGCAATAAACTACATCAAACCAAAATAAATGACACCTTCCAATTTGCTATTTTGGTTGAAAAAAAAATTCCCCTCACTTATTTCTTTCCCCAAGGAAACTGCATCGTAGAAGAAGCTCAGAGTTTATCTAAATCTTTCAGTCATGCTTGTATCTGATTTTTATAAATATAGTAATTTGTTAGGCATTATTTATCCTATAATACTGATGGGTCCTCAATCTTCCTCCAACAGGCTCCACGCGAAAGGTCAAGTCTCTCCGTGACCCCTCTGCAAAAATGTCCAAGTCCGACCCCCAAACGATGGCGACGATTACCATCACTGACTCCCCCGATGACATTGCATTAAAGGTCCGCCGAGCAGTCACAGACTTCAACTCTGAGGTCACCTTTGACCCAGAGACGCGCCCCGGTGTGTCCAACCTGGTGACAATCCATGCGGCCATGGCAATGATCAGCGTTGAAGAGGCCTTGTCCCGGGCCCGAGGATTAGACACGGGAGCCTATAAGGGTCTCGTAACCGAGGCTGTGATCCAGAGGTTAACGCCCATTAGGGAGGAGATCGAGAGGCTGAAGGGGGATCGGGCTCACCTGGAGGGAGTTCTGGCCCGGGGGAACCGCAGGGCTCGGGAACTGGCTGCACCGGTCCTCGCAGAGGTCCGACAGCGGGTGGGATTCTGTTGAGAGGCAACGCGGCTGGAAAATAAAGCCACATTTATACTGCGGGCCCTGCTCAGTACTTTACTGCTGCTCGTATTAAATTTTATTCCAACGACTGTTTACATTTCCAGGATACTTGAGGATGTAATGCATTTATCAGAAAATGTGTTGAAAGCAGTGTGGAAAAGACTCTGTCCACCTTCATGTTTAGACTTAAAAACTCATTGGTGAGGGGCCTTTTATTATTTGTCCCTCTGCGTTTGTCTTATTGAAACGAACGAGGTGGCCTTCTCTTAAGATGCTGTGTTAATGGTTGTTCGGAACACAGCTAAACAAGACATTTCAACTTATTTATACGCCTCTGTGAGCTGGGTAATAATGTATTTCTGCCCAAATACCACGCAAACTCTGTTGTTCTTTCCAACATTTAGTTCTCTTGTCCTCAGCTCTAAACATTGCACAGCCGAACTGTAAAATGACGGAAAAAAATCATTTACTTATTAAAGATTTGACTGTTTGCTTTGTATCTCGATCACAGGTTTCGTCTCTCTAAAACTATTTTGCAGGGACACGATACGTTTCAAGATACATCATCACACCTTGTGAGGGGTCAGAACGTCCAAGGCTTGAATGCAGAGGTCAAACCCAAACCTGAACACTTGAACTAGGTGATGGAAAGGTGTGTGAAGTCACCTTGACTTCTGTTTTTTATTCTATTGAGTTTTGGGGTAAACATTTTTATATATCTCTTGTTTCCCATGCTTCATTTCCTATACCCCTTTCCTCGCTTATTTGAGTACTTTTTTTATTTTTTCATTTTTTATATTACAGTTTCTTTTTCCTTTTCACGCCTTAATTATTCCTTTCTACAATGACTATCTTAACATAGATGCAAATAATCCAACTTTTGACTATCCCGAATAAGACAATTTTAAGTGCCACAGTTGCAGATAGAATATTCTATTCATACTCTTATTTACATATCACAGAGTATATTCTGATGATCTGCCAATTCAGAATACACTACAGGTCCTTATTTGAATTTTCTAATTCTGAATATCACCTTATGTGGGAAAAAGTTCCTAGTACATGCTAGTGTCTTATTCAGATTGCCTCTCTGTCTCTTGTTGTTTTACTTTCACAAGTCCAACTCTTTTTTTTTTACTGTGCCACAGCTGCCATCATATTTTCTCTAATTGAAAATGCACCTCTCTGTTCCTATAATAATCCTGCAGGGACTCGCATCATTGCACACACTCACACACACGCACTACGGAGCTGGACCTTGCTGTGGTTTTTCCATCTTGGTGTTTACCTGGGAACAGAGCGTATCCTCACTCGGTTTGTTTCCCTTTGGTGCCCCCCCCCTCTCTGCTGGCACATGCAGCTGACAGAATATAAATATAAATATATAGACTACATATACACAGAGAACCATGCTGTAAATCACAGCGACCTGTTGGGACCGCTGCACTGAGGCGCATGCGTGTTTTGGTTTAGAGAGAGACCGGTGATATCTGTGTGGCGCAGTTAGTAGTTTATTTTAATATGAAAGCGCGCCTCAACTGAACCGTTTTACGCACCGGAGGAAAAACCTTAATAGTGCGGTGATAAATGGTCGTCATGAAAGGATGGAAATGTGTCACATTGAAGTACGGTTCGGGTGGAAACATAATAAATATAGTTAGAAATGAGCCATTGAGCCTAGACTGCGTCCTTTGGGACATGACGGGCAGCTTACGAGTTTTGGTCTGACACAATTGTATTGGCATGGGAGTGTCGGGTCACTTTCTCTTTCTGCTATTTGTTGTTATACACATTTTTATCGGGCATAGGCCTTTTTTTATATAAATATATGGCGGAGATTACGTTAACGCGCATCCAAAACACCCGAACATTATATTTATTGTTGTCATCAATAGTGCAAGCTGCATGGTATTTTTATTTTATCACATCTGTGCAATAAGTGGTTTATCAGTTGTTGTATTTTACTTTAAGTATGTGGTGATTTTTGATCGGGCTGTTGTAGACCAATACAATCCAAATAGGGTTATATATATTAGAACTAACCCATACAATTATTTTTTGTCAAATGTTTGCTACGTCATTTTAATGTTTGTGCACGTGATTGGAATATTTATCCTACGCAATTTCTGTTTTATTCTTGTTCCCTGCGTCATTAACCCTTATATCATGAAAAAACAAAGCAGCCTCCTCTTATAGTAAACAACATCATGCGTGAGAATAAAAATATTGAACTCTGACCTTTCGTTTGTGGTCACCGCGTTCACGCAGGTTCTCATTAAACGCATAATTTTTTAACACCTATAACACCGGATGCAGCTGAGTTTGAGTTTTTTCCCAGGTGATTCGGGCGTCTTTGCCCCGCAGCCTTCTAACACCGAACACCTAACCACCAGGAGTAATCCCAGCATCCTCCTTGGCCCCCGCGGCTTCTCTCCACGACCTGGGCCTAAAGGCTGCTGTCACTTCACGGATGTTTTACTGCTGCGCTTCATCCTCCAGGGTCAGGAGAGGTTAAACGCTTTCTCTCGCAAATTGAATGTCAACTGAGCGTTTCCGTGTACCGTCCACGCGCCTCCACAGAAGAATGGGGGTAAGGAAAACAAAATAAACAATTGTGGGTTTATTATCGCGCGTTTATGTGTGGAGAGTGTAATGAACCCCGAACTATGGGTTAAAAATGTCAGACGCTAAGAACAATAGCGTGTTCAATAATTCCTAATATAAATGATCATTCTTTCGGAAAATGTTTGCGAGAAAGTATTTTGGTAACCTTAAAAAATAGTGTCAAGCAAAAACCTCTGGAAAAAATCTCAGTGATTTGGTTGATTGAGTATCAGACCGTTCACATGTGGCGCTCGTGTTTTAGTTGTGGATGACTGAGATGCCATCGGGGCTATAATTGGGATCGAAACAGCAAACAGTTGGTTTTAGTTTTTACTGCTGGTGTTTAACGAGTTTCCTCCCACAGGGATTTAACGCCACCCCGCACGGTGCACGCGCTTGTGTGTGCGCGCAAACTCGGAATATTGACTTGTTTACTTTGACACAACTTACATAATTCGCAGAGAACTTTCTATTTTTGTCAGCAAAAAACAAAAACGAAAGGAATATTAATACATTTAATAATAATATCAACACCCTCTATCCTTCATGATTACCTCTGGGTTTTCGGCGGGGTTTAATCTTAAATCATATCGGGTCCACACAGTATTTTATTTGTATTAAAAGAATCAGAAATTATACTAATTGCATTATACATATAAATAAAAACAGTCTGTACCTCTACTCACAACTAAATGGTTAGTGTACGAAGCGGTTGCTGATTAAAAGTCAGGTCAACATCATGATATTTATCTAATATTTCCATAGTGACTAAAGCCTGTAAGAAACAAGGATTGATGTAGCCACCTGTCTGCAAAATATTCCGTGTAACGCTCTTTCCTCAGTCACCTTTCTCATAATTTGTAACGATATTTTTCAATCGTATTATTCTTAAATGTAATTATTCCCTGGTTAATTTAAGGAGTGCACTTGTATATATCTATTGGGAAACAACAAATGCAGATTAGTGACCTTTGGAAAGCTTGATTTCCCGGAGCCGCAGACTCCGTGCCTGTCCGGTGCAGTGGAACCCGAGCAGGAGCGCTCATTAATAGGCCCACTCCTTTTTTTGTTTGACAGGAGCTATATCCCTTATTTAGTCATCTTTCTCTCCGTGGTCGAGCGTGATCAGTCTGTTTTCTCTGGCCTGTGCGTTTCTTCCCGAGCTTAGGTCCCGCGCAGCCATCACACGGAGTCTCAGCGGAGTGTGTGAGCCAAATCGTATTTTACGAGTCTGACCAAAAGCTGCGACAACATGACCTTATTCATTTTGTTATTATTAATATTACTATTAATATTGTTACCGTTTTTGCAGTCGGCCTAATATTTATTATAAGCAACTATTGCCATTTAAATGTGTATTTTTATTTAGGTAAACATATTTACTCATTTTAGTAGAATATGTCCCGGCAGTGGAATAAAAATAAAAATAATATTCTATTTCTCAACGCAATAGTTTCAGAAAATATTTTTCTGACAACATTATTGTGTCACAAAATGCTCAAAAGTGAGTGACAAGGTTTCATCAGTGGGCACATTTGGCTGCTTGAATGTTTGAATAAAATCAGGGACTAAATAAACGGATCGCCCGTTGAAGGCAGTAGAACAAACAGACAGCTATGCAGGCTGTGGATGGACACCTGCTTTTTTTTAGATTAAAAAAAATCATTACATCAGTCCCCTTTAATCTAACTTCTGTGTACATGCCAATTTGGTGTCCTCACAGACTCGCGGATCCGCCACAACAAGCCGAGCACGGTGGCACCGTTTCGCTCGCTAATCTCCTCGTCCTCTGCGTGCGTGAGAGAGAGCACGCAGATCTGAGATCAGCCTGTCACCTGTCCCACCGCAGCTCTGCCCGGGCTGCTCAGCTGTCGACTGACACAATGAAGGTGTAATGGGTCTTCTCCTGCAGGCCCGGCGTGATGGTGGAATCTCATATACTTGGTGAGAGGACGGATAAGCGTGAGGCTCTCAGGCCTCCAGCGTCAGAGGAGAGGTGGCCTGGAACTGCATAGAGTCAGATGCGAGGGGTGTGAAGTCAATCCGACATCATTTTAAGTGTTTCATTATTTGATTTAAAGTGTGATATGTCTTAAATTCTAAGAGATTTAATATAAGAAACAAAAACCCAGCGTTAATGATAGGCTAAGGTGTTTTCCACAGTCAACATGATGGAGTCGGTTGATTAAGCCGCTGCAGTCTTCCAAGACGCGCGTCTCCCTGCGCTGTCATTGGACGGAGCGCTTTGACTAGCTGTGTGTTCTCACTTCTCATTGGACGCGCGGGTTGACAAGGCAGCGAGAGGGGCGCCCTCTGCGCCTCAGGAAAAAAACTCCTCCAGAAGCGAGTATCAATCAGAGAGAAGTTAGGGGGGGGGGGGCATAAAGAGAAAAGAAAGAAGCGAAGTGGAAGGGCCCGGAGAAGCGCAAAGCCACAAAAGCAGCCAATCAATCCTCATAGACTAAATCTCACGCGTGGCCCGGATGGCAAAGTCTACCTTCAAAAGTTTGACGCGGTGCTTCTAGTCTCAGTTGGGATTACTTTGGACACTTGGTGAGTTTGCGCACCCCTGTGAACACTGACGTTTGCATTTCACATAGCTCTGCTCGACTGCGTCGGACGGACGGAGAGGCTTTTTCGCCGCGTCCTCCCCTCGGGCGGATTCGAGAGAAATGAGTGAGAGGAGGCGATCTGCCGCAGCTCTGAGCTCGAGAGCCCACGCTTTTTCCGTGGAAGCCCTGATCGGCTCCAACAAGAAGAGGAAGCTCCGGGGCTGGGAGGAGAAGGAGCTGGAGTTGTCCATGGAGAGCCTCGGCACGGACGGAGAGGACCCAGCGCACTGTCTCGATATGGACCCGGGTCAGTGCTGCAGACATGCACCACACCGCACACAAAACGTTTGGATCGTTATAGCTGTGCAGCACCATGTAAAAAAAAAACACGTCCGGAGTCAAAAGAAGTGTCTTCACGTTCAGTTAAACCGACCCAAGACAGGGCATGTTTTGCCGACAATACGGTGCACCACAGTTGCTCAGACGAGACGCGGCTCCCGTTGTACATGTGTCATGTAAACCTGTTGAGTGAAGGCCTGTAGAGAAAGAAGAGCGACTGTCAGTCAGTGAAAGCAGGATCAGGAAAATGTATTTGTCTAAATGTAATTTGCACCAGCAACACATTCAATACAAAATAAACACATTTTAGTACTCAACATGTGGCTTAGTGATTAGATTAGACTTATTTTTTTTTGTCGCGGCGGGTTGGCTTGGTCACATTTTGACTCCGGACTGGTGGATTATACACCGCATGATGTAAGTGTGATCAACACACTTGTATACACATTTATAGGTCAAAGCACAGTGTCGTCGCAGTGATACGGTTTGGACTTTCAGCATAAATCTAGCTGCGGGCCCTCTGGGAGGCCTCGTGTTGTACTGATATGAAGTAAATGGCCGTTTCAGTCTTAAATATACAACACTCAGACAGACGGTATTGGATTATCCCCTGCTATGACATTATACAGTGCAAAATGTTATATACCTGTGCTATAACAGCGTCCTGTTTGCGCCAGTCGCAAAACCTCCAGTATTTACTGCACGAGAGCGCTCAGAGAACAGTTTGATGAAGACTTGAGCTTTCGTGGAAAATATGTGATCGATTTTAAGTTGTAATACAATGCATAAACAATCATCCAACCCCCCCTGATTAAGTAATACACTTGAATAGTGGAAATGCACAGCACGTGTAAACAACATCACATGCGTAATTGAAGGCCATGTTAACAATGAAAAAGAAACAACGCGGCGTAGCATTTTTTTTCATTTGGTGAAAAAGAAATTCACAGTTCTAGAAATCAAGATTTTTTTGTTGTGGCCAATACGCATTTTAATTTATTTATTTTTCATTTAGTTCCTTGATACCAAACACACGATTTGACGGGAAACTGATATTTGTGTTCACAAAAAAAATCAACTGCAATGTTTATTTTGGAAAACTACATATGTGCATATATATTTTACATTATTTAAAATATATTGCATATTTGTGTGAACTTAAAAGCCGATCAAATATTTTAGCATATAACCAATGAGTCTTCCTTATTGTGTGAAATAATTACTTACACGTGTAAAGTAATGTTATATCCTTTTGTTCCTTCATCATATACCAATGAAATGCTTGAATACGCAAGCATTCACGCAGATATAAAACAGTTACTTAAAAGACTTCGCTTTGGGATTAAGTTCTAAATAGTGACAGAACTTCGCGTTCTACTGTACTGCTAAACATCCATCTGTTTGACAGTTGAAAGTATTTCAGTCCAAAACCTGGTATAAGTTAAATGTATTTAAATAGTAAAAATGCAAAGGCGGTCAGAGACGGGTCTTCTCCATCTCAGTGCAGTGCTCAGTCAGTCACAGGCCGACTCTGAGCCCTGCTGCCTGCTGCAGTCTGACCTCCGGGGCGCAGCGCCTTTACGCGCGGCTCTTCTCCGGCTTGACACTGCTGCTACTCATTTAAGCGTATCACGTAGAAAAACGGAGTAAATAAGTAAATCACCGTGAGGGCTGATTGGAGGAGAGACATTTTGTCCCACGATTATCCATTGGAAATGTGTAGTTGCTGCTTGTACTTAAGCGTACTTCTGTATTTCTGTGCCGTGGTTGCATGAGGACGACAGCACACTGTCGCCAGTGGCAAACAGCTTGTTTCTGTGTTAAAAAATAATCATAATAATCTTAGTTAAAGATGAGCAAAAACAGATCATATACACCATTAACAGTCACTAAGATATTCTTCTTATCTCTTTAATTAAATTCCTAAAATACGTTTCATCCCTGCCCCGGATAATGTAAGGATTTGTGCCTGAATGAATAATCCAGTTCCCGGTCCTTGCCCCCCATGACCCCACTCATTAGCAGGCGGGTTTTTGGCAGGTTCAGCGGGCCCTGCACGGTTCCTAAAGCCTCCGCTTTGGCGCGTCGGACAGCGGTGACAGAGAACAGCGAGTCTCTGTGGTCAGATTATGCGGTTTGAAAGGATTCTGAACGGAGTGATTTTATTTTTACTCAACTCCAGGCGAGGCTGGAAGCTGGCTGGCCATATAACACGTTTATTAGCTTCAAAGACAAGGGGAGGACTGAGAAATACACAAGCTCTGGCGCGCATTTAATACTTTGCTGGACAGCTCAGTTAGCACAGAAAAAGTCGTGTTGTTGGGACCTCACACAATTACTAGCACCACATCTCCGTGTCATTACCGTTAAGGTGACAATTAACAAGTTCAATAACGCCTAGTATAATTTAAAATCGATTACCATTTAAGAAAGGCCTGACCCAAGCTAAGTGCTTTTCAACGTGACAATTGTCACTTTCACGTGCACAGAACTGAATTACTTGACTTTTTCTGACAATTAAATTGTATTATATTGTATCATAATGCGCCAAATGAACAGTAATATTTCATTTGGGCAAACAGGCTGATCAAAGAGATGCGTATGTGAAGTTTTTAATGCATCCTTTGTGCCTGAGTCGCCGTCAATGGGGGAACAGGTGCTCTCGCTGTCTGGATTGGGTTACTCACGAATGTCATGGTTGGCAGAATGCTACTGGGTCCTTATGCAACTTCATTAAATATACCAAAGTCAAAGTCAGTATTCAAAAAAATAAACTTGTATGTAAACTGCTGAGTTTGACAAACCCTAAAACCTTTCATAAGAAGAAAGAATCTCATTAAGTACCATACATGCTGCATATGTAATTAAATGCATGCAGTGCTTAGCCTGATTCAATTAAAAAATCAACCATTAAATCCAAGACAAGGTACCATATTTATTGGTGCACCACCACAAATATTGAAATATTGTAGTTAAAATGAAATAATTGTATCCAACTTTTTTCTTCCCAAGACTATCTTATGTTTATGTAAGTTTCACACACAAACAAACACCCACACATGCACACACGTTTATTTTAGTGCCAATCTGTGCAAAATGTTTGTAAAAGGGAAACAATCTATTTCTATAATGCTTACCATACACAGAGAACCTAATACATTCAGCAGCAGCTACGGAACTATCTCCCTAATTATTAATTTCTAAAATTGACCTTTTCATCCTCAATTAAAAGGTATTTATATAATTTCCCCACCACAAAAATATATTTATTTTCTATATCTTTATTACTTAAACACATTTCATTCGTCTGTCATGTCTCCAGTGAATTCATCCAATGTATTTTTAAGCAAACATTCAGCTCTTCTGCATCAGATGTGAGTGTAACTGCATGTGAACCGTTGCATGTACAGCACTGCCATGATTAAATGCAAACCGGTTAGTGGCCACTATGGATGTTGGCCTCATTTTAATGAGGCCTGGCGTGAGCTGAATTGGGAGGCTTTTGACCACAAGATACAGCAGACTTCAGGGCAGCGCTCTGCTGAGTGGGCAAAGTGTGGATCATCGATAAATATCTGTTTTGATTCGTTCAGCCTTAAGAAACTCAAACAAGACCTTAATACTACTGGGCTAAATATATAGTCCTGTGGTGCGTCCTCTCAGCATTTTAATTCTGGCAGTGAACTATACGCCTTATGTTGGACTCCCTGAACACATATTTGTGAATGAGACTGGTGAGTGGCAGAGAACAGGTCCTTCAGCTCGATGACAGGGCAGCCAGGCACAGTCGGCAGACTCACGCTTAACGGGTGTTTCCACCCCTCTGCATCCACGAAGCATTCCTGACGAATTATCTCCATTTAAATCTGGAATGAGCCTGTTTCCTCTGCACACCTGAGTTCACACACCAGCATCCAGATATGGGGTTACTCAACGTGGCTTTTCAAGTTGTAGCAAGTAATTCATGCAGCTTGCAGTTTAGATGTCGACAATGTGACGTTTTTTAAATAACGTGTTTTATATATAGTGTCAAATCTTCTTCCTAAAAACTAAACTTCTGTTGAAACCGGACAGACGTTCTTTCTCAAGTTGGAAGAGACTCACTAAAGGCATTTAAATCATAAAAAAGTCATATTAAAAAAAGCCTCTGCGTTTTAATGTAGGTTTGGTCAGTAACAAGACTCCATTATATCTCGTGTAAAAAAAACTCACCTGCTGATTTATGATAAAAGCCTGATGTTTTGATATGTAAACACATTTACACTGGTCGAGTTTGGTCAGCAATACCAAATGGCTTAACGCTGAGACGACCAGGTTGTTCCCTTGTCGGGGCAGCAGAAAATGAACTGGGGTTAATGTACAGCATATTGAAAAAAAATCATAAAGTCACCAAATATTTTGTACAACCAAGGAAAATGTGCCGTATAGAAATACGTCCTTCCTGTGTGTAGTATAATATTGAACCCTGGTCTCCCAAATGAAATATCATCTGTTTGTATGGTGTAAGATTATTGCCCCCCCCCCCATGAGAACACCAGCGGTGCGTCATAATAATTATTTTTTACAGAGAGTTAGTAGGCAGCTGACGGACGAACTGGCTGACGAGTGTGTATCTGAAAATGCGTGTGTGTGTGTGTGAACAGTTGAAAAGAGTAGAATGTGGCAAAGTAATCGTGTGTGACAGTCGTCGCTAGCTGCAGCGACATTGGAAAGCTCTCCCAAGACGTTGATGGAATGTGTCCACTCTTCCTCTCCTTCTCCGCTCTTTCTATCTCTACTCTCTGTGCTCTTGTTTCCTGCGGGGTTGGCTCGGCCTGCACTCCGGCGGTTTTGCCTGGGATAAAGTCCAGTCTCTCAGCAGCTCACAATTTGCATAATCATATTTGGGCGCCCTTAGTCTGCCAAGTCAACCTCCTCATGTCAGGGTCCTCAATAAATAATAAATTATTAGATTTCTTTGGGTGGTGCCGGTGCCTGTGGGGGTGTGGAATAGTCGGCTGTAAACTATTTCTGAAAAAAGTGAAATAAGAGCTTGCGTGTGGTGATCGTATGAGAGTTTTTTGTCTGGGTAAATTGCAGCTCTGATGTGTTGAGCATTATAGATTTATCTTCGAAGCTGGAAAAATGATGATACCTTATATTCAACCCAAGTGTTTTTCATTTCATTTTGAAATAACCTCACACATGTGTCAGAGGACATTCAAAGGGGAAAATCTGGCATTTCTTTTGAAGTGGATATTTGATTATTAAAAGTGATATTATATTGGACTTTGGGTTAAGAATCTGGTTTAATTTATAGTTTTGTTTGTGAAAGTATTTCACCTTAGAGTTTTTCAGATGAAATTATACAGCCATGATAACGCTGAAAATAAGACGTAATTAAGTAAATGCCATACGTGTAGACTCCATTATATTTGGTGTAAAGAACTCCAAATATAATGGGGTATTGGATGGGAACCTCTCCTGTAGGTCTGGTTGTGTGCCAAGTTGTTTTTCTTTTTGATCTATGTGCTTTAACATCGTTACTGTGCTGATGATTCGACCTTGGTCCAAAACACTTGAGGGGAAACGTCTTTCACTGAACGTTTCCCATCGGAATCATTCATTGTGTGGCCCAATTTAAATCCTGATCGTTTCTACATCGCGCTTCAAAAGGCTTTACGCAACATTTATTCTGCTTTTGACATCAGCCCAGAGCTCCGTGACGCGCTGAGCCAAACGAGGCCGCTTCTGTCCAAGCTGTAGACGGCAGGTGATTTGGAGTCACAGAAGAGAACCGCTGTACTTTCCTCCCAGTGCCAAGTTTCCTGCGTACACCCTAAAGCGTATTAATTCCACTGTTTCAGAGCTGCCTCCTCACCATCTTCCTCATTTCTCCCTCAGACTCGGAGGCGAGTCCCGGCTCGGACGGAGAGGGGCTGGCAGAGAGGACGTCGTGCTCATTTGGCTCACCGGCCGAGCTCGCCCCGGGCCCCTGCGACACGTCACCCCCGGCCTCCATGGAGGAGATCCAGGTGGAGCTGCAGTGCGCAGACCTGTGGAAGCGTTTCCATGACATAGGCACCGAGATGATCATCACCAAGGCGGGCAGGTAGGCCAGAAAGACAGACTGACAGCACGAACGCACACGCAAGGACGCACACGCATACACACGCACACACACACACACACACACACCGAGCTCATAGGATTGTAAAGTTGTTTACGCGCAACTCTGCGGTGGACGGACTCCAATTGCGCGTAAAAGGTGATTTGCGAAAAAAATAAAATAATAATTTGGCAAACAAACTGCCTGTCGGTTAAATTGTATATTATAAGTCAGGGTTCAGAAAACTATCCTACGTGGGGTAGCCTTAAATTAGGACAGCAGTGATTTTCGATCTCGCGCACACGCACGCACACCCCGGTGCTCTGAGAGTGTTAATGTGTTGCACATGTAGGCCGCTCTGCGGTGCTCAGGCAGGTTGTCCCTGATGTGAGAGGGTATATGAGCAGAGCGGATTCTAATGATCCTTTCTCCAACCTGTTCCGGTTCCCTTGCTCTCTCACCCTGAGCAGGTTGACCTGCTGCGGAAACTGTAGGAAGGTGCGCCCCACACATTTCCACTCACATTACCACCCGTGTTCACGTCAATCGATGTCACTCGTAGAAGGCGATATATTCAGCATCAGCAACTCTCATTCTACAAGTTTTTTATTTTTTATTTAGTGTCTATGGTTTTTAAGTTAATTAATACAGTTAAATATGAACCCTTAAATATGTAATGGATCTATAGTCTCTCTTTTGTTTTACAACATATCCATACAATGTGCATAGTTTAATGGCACATTTTAATTAGCAGTGAAGTAATCAGTAAATGATTATAAGGTTCTATATTGTGTTTTTTCCTCAATTGCTTTTATTTTATCCGTCAAAATTATTCAGTTTTAATTTACTATACTAGTTTGGGCTTTATGGATTCCTCCAGATGAATTCAATTATAGGAGGAATCAATATATTTAGTTAACAGATTTTTTTATGTATTAAAAACTAGTGGCACCTCTAGGCTTTATTCTAGCTCTTTAAACGTATAGTTTAACATGTTGTTCTGTTGCAGAATTTTGAAAACCAGAAGTCTTATTTTCTTCTCATGCGCGACTACAAAAATCAAACCAAGAGCTGTTTTTTTTTTAGCTCATCCTCTGTGCTCGGCCTTTAGATAAAAATACGATCCAATGCCGCTCCCCCCTCTTCTCGCTTTGAACTACACTTTGCTGTTTTTTTATTATTAATAATTAAGCTTTAATTTGTGATCAGCCCATAAATAGGGCAACAATGAGTTTGTGCTGAGGCAAGGTGAAGGCGGACATCACCGTCGCCGTGTGTATTTCACGGCCTGTTCATAATAAGCCCATAAATCCAGACGAGAAGGGAAGCAAGAAAACAGCCCTCTTTTCTCATTAGGCAGGCCCGGATTTACGATCTCCAAATGAAAAGGGAAAAGTGCAGCGTTTGAAGTGCAAAACTAGGAATTAAATTGAAATGTCTCCTGCGCCATATATATAGACCCTTACTTAATATAGGTTCTTTTTTTTTTCCAGTTTTCATGAGCTTTGCATCTGGTCAAGTCACAAAGTCTGAAGTTTCAAAACGGGAGATGAGGGTTGCTAATATATTAAGAAAAAAATGAATTCTGTTTATTTATTCAATATCTTGAAAAACATTTAAATTGGGAATCATAACTATTGGGTAAGAATAATGGCTACAGTACATCAGACAGTACATCAGCGGCATAATCCTGAATCGCAAAGGTCAGAGGTCACAGCGGCATGACAATATGTAACAAGTATTTAAATCTTTTCTAAGTACATAGTAGAACAACAATAATCCCACTTACTTAATTATTGAATTGAAAATGTTATTCATTAAATTCATTATTAATTCATTTATTATAATTATATATTTTTATAATTAGATAAAAGTTAAGTACATCAATATATGGAACACTGATTGACCAAAAGCTGTTTGTGTTCCAATTCAAAAGGTGGTAATTGTGCTGAAAGGAGATGTTTTATTAAAAAAATATAAACTTACCTGAGGAAATGGATATTAGCAAATGGGTTAGATGAATCAATTAGAACATACAAAAAATTGCGAGTGAACTAGAACTAGAACTATTCCAACAATGTTTCAAAAATACTTTCAACATGTTTTTATTTCATTTATTGAATGAACAAATCCTAAAATGAATGGTTGGTTTAATCAGCATCACACAAACGGCAGCATTTTAAAAAGGAACTCTCCCCTCACTTCAACCAATAAAGACAGAACAAAGTCGATGTTTCTATGTCGATGTTTTCTTATTAACATGTGTAATGTTTTTTTGTGTGATAAAATTCCATTTAATATAAATATTAATTTCATCTAAACCATTTATTTTTAAAATGTTTATTAATTTAAATACATGGAGAAGGTGTAATTGAATTTCTTAGTAGTAGTTTGCACCAACTGAAATACCAATCACTTTTTCACTTCCGGGAACTCCTCTTGCCCCCCTGAACTGTTTGATTTCACTGTATTTTTCCATTGTGTGGTAAATGTTTCCTCTATTATTAAAGTGTCACTACGTTTTAGTAGTTGTCTACTTCAGGATGCTCCCTGCCAACAGCAGCAGAAAGCTGACATTAAGTCAGAGTTACATGTATTTTTTGGGTCAATCACCCATGTAACTGATAAACTTTCTCAGCTGCTGTCATCAACAGCTGACTAAGTAATCAGTAATCAGTCTGGCCTCACTGGAGTTGGTACTTTTTTGGACACTTGTCCTTTGCAGAGGTCCTGTTAGTCATTTCATGTCTCTCTTTTTTATAACAGAGGGAATGGGATAAAAATTCGTTTTATCATCTTAATCAGTGCAATATGGTATGTGTTGTTGTTTTTTTCCCCTGACAGGAGGATGTTTCCTGCCATGCGTGTGAAGATCGCAGGACTGGACCCGCATCAGCAGTATTACATCGCCATGGACATTGTGCCTGTTGACAACAAAAGATACAGGTACCTCAATACATGAATGGAAGTGAATGACAATGCCTTGTGTCATTTATCAGATGCTAGTCAGAGTTGTCAAGAGCAGATGTTCTTTCAGAAACCATTGCTGATCTTGCATTTAATTGAATTGTCTTTGCACGTTTTATTTATGTTTCTTTCCATTTTGCTCACTTTCCGATTGTTAAATTGCATCCCAGGGTTCCTTCACCAAATTGCTGTTGAGCCAAAGTGATTTCATTCTTTTTGGTTTCAGTGGGGAATTTAATGTCCTATGATGGTCTAAAAGCTGTTTCAGATGCCTCTTAGCCTCAGCAAGAATTAAGATGTGGTGAACATGCTGAGTAGCCTGATTGTCTTTTTCATTTTTCAATTGAAAAAAAAAAAAAAAAGGAAGACCACTTGGGTCTGAAAGTAGCAGCATCCATGTTCAGATCTTTTTTAATGGATGGACAGCTGTACATTATCAGCACATGCATGGTCATAATCTGCATTTGGAAAATGCATGAGTAGGCTGCTACAGCTTGACAGAAAATGATGGTTTTAAAATGTCAGACCAAGCAAAAGCATTTTGACCTAGTTGGATTGTTCTCCTCTTCATGCTATTAATCATGTTACACTCATGCATAATAAGATTTGGACTGCACAAAGACGTCTCAGCCTTTTTCTCTCTTTTTTTCTGTACTAGACTGCTGTGTTTTTCTCGGCAGTCCACTGAAAGTAGTCGCTCCCATCATTTGCATCCGTGAACTGAAGCGAAAGTGATTAAAGTGTGCATGTGCTGGAGGAAAGCTTTTATATGATGGATCTCTCTGGATATGCAATAAGACTGATAACCCAGCCAGCAGCGCTAGTCAGGGCCAGAGAGGGAAGATTGAAATGTATTCATCATCCCACTGGCCGAGTAGCAAAGCCAGAGGCGGCCAGAAAATAGGATAACTCTCAACATTCGGGTCTAATGACGGAAATGAGAAAAAGAGAGGTCGAGATGGAAAGAAAATTTGTGACGCTGCACATATATTATACCTGCTGTTGTAGTGGGGGACTGTAGAATTTGAATGTGGTCACTTTCATGGGTCAGAATCGTTGTGACAGAAATGAGGGAGGAAAACGCAGATGGTCAAAAAATAATTTAACCGGTGTATTCTGTGATTTGTATAGATACTGATGCAGATGCCCGCTTTCACTGTGTCTTATGCACCTCATTAAATTTACAATCGTTGGACCAGTAAGGGCATCTTTTTTTTTTGCACGCATGCATTTTTTGCCTTTTTGAAGGTTGAGTTTTTTTTATTTTTTTACGAAAATAGTGCTCAGTCAATCGTGAGAGAGTGAAGCAGACAGATATACCTCATGTGGCAACTGTGGGAATTATTCATCTGACTGAAAAGACAAGGCAGGCACCGTCCCATATTTGAGCTTGAAAACACCAAAACAAACAATGTAAATGCCTGTTCTTTCCCAAGACAGCTGGGCACTGTGGTTTTTTAGCAAACGGTACTCAAACAGGGGTGAATAATGCATTAGTGAGGTGACAATAGTGACAATTTTTTATTTTCTCTAGTGGATTAATACAGCTGTGTTGTTATATTGGGTATTAAAGGAGCTGGGATAGTGTATGTGTTTGTGATTAGAGATGAAACCTTTTTTTTTTTTAAATTTCCAATAACATCCTTTGAGGGCCATGTTGTATTAGGCCCTCTGAGTTGGGCTCAGTAAGTCTTGAGAAAAACCGAGTAGCTTTTTTGAAAAACGCTGTACACTTATGGGACAAACTTCAGGACCTACAGTTGATAGAGTAGAGGGAGGCTTTTTTCACCATCAGTTGGCTCTACGTCAACCGGCGTCACCTATGTGTGTAGTTCCTCTTGTTTTACTTTTGCACACTCTCGAGCACAATCAGCCATCATCATAGCAGTCGCTCTTGCCACTAACATCAAGTCCAGTTGAGTTGTCTCTGGGTTCTCAATAGTGTGTGAAATGTGTCAGCAGTGTTTTAAAGGCCCATGTGGCCACTCTTCTTGGCAGCTGCTGGGCATACTGTAAAGAAGAAAGTGCAACAACACAAAACATGTTTACAGAGTTATTTTGTTTTCATGTGTTGCAATGCGAGAGCGGCCATATGATTAAAGACTTGAGGGTGACACGCATATATTTCACCCCCCCAACTGCACAACAAAATCATGTCATCTCAGAAAGAAACGGAGCAAACGCTCTTCCCCATGTCAAGTCGGATTTATTTATCATTTATCACAAAAAAACAGGTTAGTCATAAATAAATGAAAGACACTGGCTTTAAAACAAAAGAGATTAGTAAAAGAAACAAAGTGACTTCCGCAGCGAGCATTTGATTTGGGTTTCCTGGGCCTGTCATCTCAAGTTTTCCACCAAAGAGCAGCAGACGTTCTGCCCAGCAGCCTCTCCACGCTCTCCCCCCAGTGAACCAAGAGGAGGATTTTTCGAGGCCATAAGATATTGTAAAATTAAATAGGATTTTCTTCCTGGCTAGGGAATTTACCACAGGGCTTTGCACACTGAGCTGGGCGCTGTCACTGGTGTGGCTCATAGTCATGGAGAGTTTGGGGTCTGGAAATACGGTCTTTATTGGAATCGACTTGCTTTACTTGGGCTCCCTGCCTCTCTTTAGCAACGTCTCATTGGCATTGTGCTCATTAAATCTCCATATATTACAGTTCTTTTATGTGGACAGTCGCTTGGATTACTTGGAGCTGAAGCCACGGAACATGGAGGCTGTCTGACTCCTCAGACGTACCTCATTCAGCTGTGTATGGGGGCATATTGTAGCTCCGCTTTAACATCAAACTGAATGATTTGTGTTTTCTAAATTTGTCTTTGTGGAGGCATTTGGTACTAATAAGTCCAAAAATAGAAGGATACACACAAAGGAAAAAGCGCTTAGAAGCGCACACACAAACACGCACACACAAACACGCACTCACTCACGCACACACACCCACCTGGATCCTCACATGACTTTAATAACCATAAAAGGTAATGTAACGCACACAAAAACACCCAGGGGCATTGTTATAGTTTTGAGGACAGTAATTTGAAAAAGTTACATCTTTTTCACGTGGTCTTTGAAAGTACTACAGAAATGTATGCCGTCCACACACACACACACACATAGGTAACCACTTGAAACTAAAAACATGTTCATATGGGATAGAAGGCATAGAAACAGACCCACAGTCATTTTGCTGCCATGTTGCGAAGGCAATGCTATCCCACCCCTAAACTTAAAACAACTTAATCCTAACTTTAGTTTAACATGTACCCAAAACAATCCAGTCTAATCCGGGTCTGAACCTGAGAACTGGCATCATCTCATCATATATCTATCTTTGTGGAGACATTTGGTCCTCATAAATATAGGAATTCAAGCATGCACACACGTTCATGCAAAGCCAATGGTCTTGTCTTTCAAACAGAACACACACATTCACAGATACACACCAGTAAACCCCGGTATAGTCAGTACAGTAACCTAATATACAGGCTGGCTTTGGCAAGTGTGTAAAAGTGTGTTTTTATGTGCATGGCTGCCTGTGTTGGAGTGTATGGGTGATGAGCGCAGCACGCACACGCAACCACACACGCTCTCCTACATACAGCGATGAGCTGTTCTTTGCGTTCTATTTGCTGTGCGTCGTTGAGTACCATGTGGGTTTTATATCTTAGCATGCATGTGTGTTGATCCCACTGGGTGTAATTGTGTATTTGTGAGAGACAGACAAAAGATTCAGGGGGAGGACACATGCAGTTTAGTTTTGTCAGCTGTACAGTTTGGTGTTGGCTGAGAAGGGAAATTACCCCCCCCCCCCCCCCACACACACACAGCCCCCAGGACCCTCCTCACCTCCCTCCCCCATATGTCCAGTAAGAGTGTCACATAAAGTCCACTCTTTATTGATCGTGCCGGTGCCAGATGGCAGATTTATGGAAGATGAAAGCAGGGGGACTAATCAGATTTCCAGTCCTGTTTGGGGCTAAAGTTTCCTCGTTCCTTAACACTTTCCCTGCTATGCTGAGCGTAACCCTAAACAGCACTCCAAACAGGAAATTACAGAAACGCCTGGCATCCTTTGTGAGTGTAGATGTATACCGTGTGTGTGTGTGTGTGTGTGTGTGTGGGTGTGTGTGTGTGTGTGTGTGGGGGGGGGGGGGAATTTCCCTTCTCAGCCAACACCAAACTGTACAGCTGACAAAACTAAACTGCATGTGTCCTCCCCCTGAATCTTTTGTCTGTCTCTCACAAATACACAATTACACCCAGTGGGATCAACACACATGCATGCTAAGATATAAAACCCACATGGTACTCAACGACGCACAGCAAATAGAACGCAAAGAACAGCTCATCGCTGTATGTAGGAGAGCGTGTGTGGTTGCGTGTGCGTCCAAACTGATTGTTCAATAATTGCAGGCTTTAGTCATTTTAGCCTCCAATCCATCACTATATGGTTTTAAAGAAGATCTAAAAAAAAAAAAAAAAGTCCAGAAAAAAAGAAACACTGGGAACTAATCGACTAGCGTGTAGTAGAACATTTATCAGGTGGTCAGAAATGATTCAACATATAGTGTAATTCACAAACGTTGAATGTGTCCTTGGCGGCACTCTGCACGTGCCAAAGGTATTGGGCAATTTAGTTTCGATAATTATGTATACCGCGTGTGTGTGTGTGTGTGTGTGTGTGTGTGTGTGTGTGTGTGTCTGTGGGGGGGGGGGGGGGGGGGGGGGGGGGTGATCAGGGGATATGCTTGGTATCAGATATGGATTGTTTTGAGTTTTCAAATTGTTACCATTTAACAGAAAGCATAGGCATTTTGATGTAATTCCATCCCTTCACATGTTTAACTGATATAACATTTTAGATACAAAACTTTTCAGCTTCCCTATTAATATGGGTTTTTAAGAGGAGTGTGTCGTAATCCAAACTGATTGTTCAATAATTGCAGGCTTTAGTCATTTTAGCCTCCAATCCATCACTATATGGTTTTAAAGAAGATCTAAAAAAAAAAAAAAAAAGTCCAGAAAAAAAGAAACACTGGGAACTAATCGACTAGCGTGTAGTAGAACATTTATCAGGTGGTCAGAAATGATTCAACATATAGTGTAATTCACAAACGTTGAATGTGTCCTTGGCGGCACTCTGCACGTGCCAAAGGTATTGGGCAATTTAGTTTCGATAATTTCTTTCATTCTGTTACTTGTCACTATGTACATATTATGTACGAACCCATAGCCATTGAAGTCAGACTGAGCAGATGAGAGGAAAGTGTGGACATAAAACCTCTTCAAATATGTTTTTTATTCTTGGATTTTTTTTGGGGGGGGGTCAGTTGTAAACATCGCAAAAAAACTATTTGTCACTGTTGCATTTCTTAAGTTAATACATTAAACCAACTTTCTAGTTTTTTATTCACCATTTTGGAAGTTTGGGTTTTTTCTTTTGCCATGATTTTATTGGCACCCAACTCAAGAATCATGGTGGCAGTTGTTCATGTTGACCAACAAGAATTTAGTTTTTGAGTTTCTTGAAACAAGGTTAAGATACGCACCAAATTTCGACCGAAATTAAATCTGAATAGATTTGTGTGCAATTGTAAAGTGTAAAGCATCCGAAGCTGACTTGACCTTCAACATGGCTGCCAGAGGGTGTGTTTGCCAACTTGACGAGAAACGCCCCAAGTGCTTTTCAGATGTGTGCATGTATTTGCGTTCGCTGTGTTTTCTGTGGCAGAAAGAGGCTGAGTAATGTATTTTTGTGTGTATTGGAATGCACTTATAGTTATGTTTTATGAGTGTGTGTGTCTGTCTCTCTGTGTGTCTGTGTGTGTGTGTGTGTGTAATGGGGTGGTTCAGCCCTTTGTGGCAATAACAAAAGGACCAAATGAGAGTTTTGTCCATGTTTCAGGAGTGAGTGATGACTTTGGCAGAGACGCTGCAGATAAAACACTTTCAACTGAGCGCATGGCCAGAACTAAAGGCAAACAGCTGTGCTTCACACTCTCTCTCCTCCTCTTATTCACTAAGTCCCTCTCTCATTCTGCGTCCCTCTCTCCTTCAACCTCTTTTTCTGTATCTCTTCGCCCATCGTCTTTATCTATACCATTTTCTCTGTCTTCATCTGTTGTTGACTACTGCTCTTTATCTGACTTCACTTTCTTTTTCCATGCATGTCTTTCTTTCCTCCCTCCACTTTACTTTCCCGGCTTTTCCTTCCAGCCATTCTTGCTCGTTCCCTTTTTCCTTTTGTAATTTTTTTTAAAATAGTGCATAGAGCGTAGACTGGCGGTTTTTGGACCTTTTAAGAAAGGAGCTTAAAAGTCATTTTCTTTCTCTCTCTCTTTCTTTCTACTTCCTTTTCTCTTTCTTCTCTCTCCCTGCTGTTTAATGGGTGGGACGCCATACTCGCACACAGCATCGTCAAATATTATGGCCTTGCTTAATTGAAACTATACAGCCGAGTGTGTGTGAGTGCATATGGAATATTTTATGTCGCTCTTGTTAGAAATTTCAAGCACAATGAAGAAACAACAGATGAGCTTTAAAAGCCGGCGCTGTGGCAACGTGGCCCAGTGTTTGGAGTTTGTTTTCCAATGAAGCAAGAGAAGCAGAGGCGTTTAACCCTGAAGTGACCTCAGAGTTTCAAATGAGTTTTCAAAACAGGGAAGCGATTAAGGAACACTCCGTAAGAGATATATATATATACCGTTTTACACAATTGAAACAACAAAAAACAAATTACCCTAACCCTAACCCAACACATTTACCACAATGTAAAGGACAATTTAAGTTTGTGCTCACGCGTTATGTTTAAAGTCTGTTTTAGCCATGCAGGCCACAGTTGCTGCAGGTTGGCATTCTGCCCGTGATTAGACCACCTAATCAGTTCCTAAGAAACTACACCTCCTGTCTTCCAGGTATGTGTACCACAGCTCCAAGTGGATGGTGGCGGGAAACGCAGACTCCCCAGTGCCGCCGCGGGTCTACATCCACCCAGACTCTCTGGCCTCAGGAGACACCTGGATGAGGCAGGTGGTCAGCTTCGATAAGCTCAAGCTCACCAACAACGAGCTGGACGACCAGGGACACGTAAGCACCAACCATTTCTCTATCTCTTTACAGCATGACCTAATGTCAACACAAGACAAAGGGACTCCTTCTTTCTTGTTTTTTAGCCAACAAATAGGTTAAAGGATGAAAGAATCCAGATGAATATTTCCGTGGTGATCGTTTTTTTATATTAAGTTAAGTCTCGTGTGTAACTTAGGTGAACGCATTCCTGACTGACAGTTGCATCATGTTAACAACCTGCGCACACCCACATCCAAGATGTCCGGGTTTGAAAATAAGTGCTGACTGCGCATGCAATTCCATAACAAGGATGGTGCAGCTATTCCAGCTGAAACGCTTCGGGTTTAAATATTCAAGCTGTGATTCATTTGTTTTATTTTTTTGCTTTAAACCTCATGTCACCCTGCGTTGTGAATGCACTCCCGGGGCTGTGAGGCTTTTTTGTAATGCCGTGTTTTTGATGCGTTTGCTTGAAAGGAAAAAAAAATGCCTCGGTTCCTTGTGGACATCTTGCATTCATGACTCACACGGCAATGAGACTTGTTAAGAACGGATATTTTGCTCAGCCACATGCTTCTCGCCCGTTTTCTTTTTGAAGATGGCCCATTCCGAATGAATTTGATTCGATTTCTGGATTAGTGTGGTGAGATATCAGAGCTTTGGGTTTGGAACTAATGCACTTATTTTATTGTGTGATAGTCATCTCCTTAATGGCTCTGCAAAGCATATTATAATGAAACCTTTTGGTTACAGGCGCTTCGGGACTCCATTTGATTTGTGGTGTGTTCCATCGGCCACACCACTGAGCTCAAATTTAAGACTGACCACAATCTGTCTAATTTACTGCCCTGAGTGTGTCCAGTCAGTAACGGGGTTTGTGAGCTTAAGTAAATCTCTTATTGCTTTTTGACTGCTCTTAATGTCAAATCTTAGTTTCATAGGTGAAATATTTAGGCGTAATGCAACGAGTTACACCGCAATTTGTTTGATTTACTGCGCTGTTTATGTAAAATCAGCAAGTGGGCAGACATTCTATTACCTCATACCTCCTTGTACTTGGAAATTGGATTTCATGGGAAAGAGATATTTTAGCTTTTAATTATTAACTTTGACTGGCTCCCTATATTTAAACCTGCAATGAAAATTGAATTAGAAAAATATTGAAACGGAATAATATAAAACTGGAGCAATAAGGGTACATTTGTGCAGCTGTTAATGAAAGCAGATTGCACTGATATGAATTGCAGGACTGTTTTATCTTTAAGGGCAGATGCGAAGTTGGTGCAAACAGTTGTAGGAATATTGCCTTTTCATTCACATCCTTTGAATGTGGAAACCGTGGAAAATGGAACTCGGCCTCCTGTCGTGACCGCAAAGGGGAATGCTTGCATCGCCGCCAACTGAGATAGTGTTGAAAAGAGCGAAGGCAGACGCTGCAGATCAATTTGTCCTCAGAGATGCATTGTGAGATGCTTTGTGATGCAATGATTAGAATAGCAGTGCAGTGAAGGCACCACGAGAGAGATGATCCCAGTGCGCCAGCAAAATGGCGGTGTTCAGTTAAGAATGTAGTGAGCTGTTGTCCCTGCTCTGTCACAGATCCGCTGATGATCTCATCAGCTCTGTGGTGACAAATGTAATATCACATGTGTGTTGGTGGGTGAGAATTCACTTACTTCGTTCCCTGAGAAGGAAATGGAGGTGGTCTTTCCTCTCCTGCTGCTCAGTCTATGTGTCCCCGGGGGGACTCTGGAGGCCAAGGAAATTAATTTCCGAGCTTCCTGTGTGGGGAACCTCGCCACTTCTCGCTTATCCTCCTGACTGGCGGTGTCGTGAATTGTCTGCCTCATCAGAAACAGACACCGTGCATGTCATGAATCATCAGACATCCCAGTGCACAACAGAAGCAGAGTCTGTGTGAAAAACAATATTTATTATGTCTCGCGGCGCACCGTCCTCTAGACTGATAAACTGTGACTCCATGAGTTGGCGATTTTATAATGAGATCTGCAGATTTTACCGATGGCAGTATTTGGATCGGTGAAAGCCTCTGCTGTACAAAGATAGCACATACATTTCTATGAGGTTGATAATGTTCTATAAAAGCATCCTGGAGGAAACGCATGATTAATTTCTCTTTAGAAAAGAGACACTGAAGCTGCTGAAATTCGGACACAATTTCAGATTCTTTCCTGACAATATTTTTGTAAAATTCTGATCCTTAAAAAACTTCAGTATGAAATACCAATTATAATCGTACACTAGTAATATCAATTATTTTTATCACCAAAAATATTGTGCTAATAGATTTAAATTAATGACGCATTCTTTTGAATGACTCCCCTCTGGCCTCTGGCTACTTCAAGATCTGCTCACATATTATATTGTTTTGTTTCTGGTAAACCTTATACCCCCTGTCTAAGGTGGATATCATGCTATTGGTTTACATTTCAAGTTTTTGTATCTGACTGGATTTGTTCGGCTTAGGCCTCATTTGTTTAGATCAGACCCATGCTGTCACTCTATGGTCTGTCATTTATTTCCTGTCTTTTCCTGCCGGTCTATGGGAAAACCTCATAAAACCCTGAAGCGGGCTGGACTGGCCAAAAGCGATTTAATTTTTTTTTCTTCTCCCGCTTTTATTTGTTTGGTATTTGCTTTGTTGTTAATGATGAATTTCATTGCAATGTGTCGATACTGTTGCTCAAGATTGCCCAAAACGATCCACCATACAGGCCGCTTTAAACAGATGCCTGATGTTCTCCATCCGAGTGAATCCAACCTTTGACATTTCCAAATGTTTTCACATGACAGCAGCATTATGGCGGAGTGCTGTCACTGCTGTTGAGAGGCCAAGTGAGGGTCCTCATTGTTCGTGTCTCTAATGAATAATTTCACAGGGGAAATGATGGGGCCTTCACCGCACGCTGCGATTACTCGCTTTGATTCTTAAATGTTTATGGATATTAAAATGTTCTTAACCGTGTTTGAAACCCAGAAATCAACCAAATTAAAACGAGAACTCAATTTGTTTTTCTGATGATAACACAAAACATGTGTCGGATGCGTGGCTTTCGGTGGTGTGAATGTCTAGAGGATTTTCAAAGGGGATCGAAAGAACGCCGTTACCTACCATGGAAATGAAAACATCACTTATTTAGCGTAATTTTGTTTGATCATGAGCGACTGTCAGCTGAGGTCCTCTGGCTGCTCTCTGACTTGGATGTTGTGAGTTCAGCGTGTTGATGTGTGATACGTTCTGACTTCACATAAGCATGACTCCTCTGGGCCACAAGGCTGTGTGTATCAAATGTGAAATCTCTGTTGCTAAAACATGGCCGTGATACAGCGTGTATTAACCTCTGGAAGTCCAACAACAGGAGAAGATTGGGGGGTGTGTGTGTGTGTACAGTGTTCCCTGAATATTAGAAAACTTTACAGCAGCAGCAGAACAACAGACAAAATGTAAAAAAAGTATTTCTTCCCTAATGTTGAGACACGCAGCCAGGAGAACTGTGTCTTTGGGAAGATGCCTAGTGTCACCACAGCTCCGCCCCCACATGCTTTCTGGAGTGTGCCAAAACACCAACGAAATGAACGCTGAGCATCTCCAATGTGCGAAAACGAATTTAAAATTCAAAGGTGACAGATCAGGTCAGATCCCTCATCCGTGTGTTTCTGCGCAGCGGGTCCTTTCGTCATGTGCATGTGTGTTTGAAGTCGTGTGTGCGCGCGCGCGCGATTTGTGGTCTGGAACGTAAAAATGGAGTGTTTCTGATACTCTGAGCTGTTTTTCCCCCTTACGGTCCGGGTTGGAAATGACCCCCTCTGTTGTAGCGGGGGACGGAGTTCGGGGGTGTTCGGCTCTGGGGAGGTTTTCTCACTCGCAGATTAATCAAGAGCAGACCGAGGCCCCGAGGCGAGGCTGGGGCCGACCCCGTCTGACGCCTCCGCTCTGCGGTGATTTAATCCTCGGCCCTCCTGCGAGCGTCATCCCAGTGTGAACTCGATGTCATGTAGCCCCGACGGGGAATCTGTGGAGCTAATTGATGTTGTGAAGGAAGTGCATGTAGGGAATCAAAGGCAGCGAGTCAAAGCTTTGTGTTTTGTCTGTCGCGCGGCAAAGTTTCGAGGCAAGCGTCAAACATGCACATGGAGGTTGGAGCTCTATTACTCGAGCTGTGAGGGGCCGACAATCGACAGATTCAATCCCAAAACCATACTCCTTTTTCACAAAACATCAGTTTCTCTTACTGAAAGGTTCGAATCGGCAGCCTCGATGTTTTTCTGGTTATTGTTTACTTCTATTGTTGTTCTAATTACAAGATTACAAATATCTTTCTTTATAGTAGTAGATGTTCTTAATATTTTCTCATTTTACCATTGTCCTCAGAAGGATGGAATACTTTACGCACTCTCACAGACACTCATATGTGATATGCCAATTTCTTCGTCTATTGTTTATTCTGACTTCAAACATCAAACCGCCTTGACGGCCGAGCCAACTCTTTCAGTAGCTACACTTCACCTTTTTTTTCTCCTGTATTCTCAGATCATCCTCCACTCCATGCACAAGTATCAGCCTCGTGTTCATGTCATTAGGAAGGACTTCAGCAGCGAGCTGTCTCCGAACAAGGCAGTGCCGAGCGGGGAGGGAGTGAAGACCTTCAGCTTCCCTGAGACCGTCTTCACCACTGTCACCGCTTACCAGAACCAACAGGTACGTGCAGAAAGACTACAATAATTGTAACATGTCATCTCGTGTTGTGCTTCTCATTGTTAAGCTTACAAAATGCATCAATTCCCTTTCAATTCTTGAATCTAAACATATGGAGCAAAAAAAAAATCGCAATTTTATATAGCAAAATACCACACAAATCTCTTTTCCGTGTTATGTTTTTTTCAGATAACCAGACTAAAGATTGACCGCAACCCGTTTGCCAAAGGGTTCCGGGACTCGGGTAGAAACAGGTACGATAACACAGCATCTGTCTACCAACTGAGCAGCCACACAATGCAGCCTGGTGCCCTCGTTCCTATCCTGGCAACGAAAGTCATATCTTTTCTTTTTCTGTGACTTTTAATATGGAAATCATTCTTTGATGTTAGCACTTAGTACCATATGCTGCTCTATGTAAAAATAGCTGCTTTTTTTTGGTGCCAAGAGGAATAATTCAGATCTGCAGCACAGAGAGGCAGAGATTCGTTGGTGGACGGGGTCCCTTGTACATGTCTCTTTCTGTCGTTGTATCATTTATTCTCAGGAAGTCCGCGACATGCAAATATCACACTGTTCCGACATGAAAATATGGAAAGCAGAAGCTGAAAGGAATTCATTAATTGCAGAAATGAACTTAGGATCAAATTTCAGCTGCTGACTTTTGTTTCATTTCCACAGCAGTACCGTGTTGCACATGATAAATGCCTTTGTTATATGACGCAATGTGATGACTATACCTGGCAGCTAACGTGTTTGTTGTTGTTGCTTAAAAATGAACTTACATCAGAGACTTGCTGAACAAGGAATACCATCAGAACCGTCACCATGAGGTCTCTCTGTAGCTGCTGTTGCCAGATTTATGGATTATTATTACCATCATTTTGTGACCATTTTTTTCAGATGGCAACATTAAACTGGAAATGTTCTTTTCAACCCGTAGTTAGGACCTGTTTCAGACTGAAATATGCTTGAGCCATAAAATGCTGTCGGAACAATGCTCGCGTGTAATTTTGCCTATTTTAGCCTAGACGTCTAGACGTCTTTCAACCTGCAAATCACCAAATCCCAGTCTGCAGGGTTCTCTGAAGTAATGGGCTTTTTTTTCCTCCATCACACTCATGTGAGGAGTGTGAGTCACGCAACATCAGGCATTTCAAGAGGCAATCTCTTAGCTTCAGCTCTTCCTGTCACAGCATCAGACGTAACAAAGACCACGCAGCACATACAACCACCACACATACACAACATACAGGCAGCTTCCTGTGATAATGTGACACACAACCCGTCCGATCCATTTAAACCTCTGTCAGCTGTTCCATGAGCCGCTAAATGTAACAGACTTCCTTTAACTTTCTCATCCTTCCTCATCTTTCTGCGAGTTTCCTTTTCACACTCTTCTCTTCCTTCTTTCCATCCACTTATTCTCGCTCCCTCTCTTCGGGCTTCTCCTTTCTCTTGATCCATCTCTCCGTTTCTGAATTGTCATACGTTACGTTAGTGGAGGAGAGGAGGAGACAGGCGGGAGTGCACTGAGCCACCAGACCCTTGCGCACATGAAAGCAGCCCCCTCATCTGGTCTGCATTATTGGCACATAGATATTTGAGACATCTTTTTTCATTTTTCAAACAATAGACTGTTTGATTTATGAAGTGGCATTCAAATTTCATTGCAGAAAAGCTACAGATGAAAAGATAAGGAGAATGAGATATTTGTCCGTGGAGAGAGGAAAATGAATTTACCCTCACGTATTGCTTGTGAGTCCTTCCCTTCGGCCTTGTTGGGTTTTGTTTTGTTCTGATTCAAGTTAGAGCTTTGGAGAAATCGGAGTGGGGACGCTGTCACCTTAAAAACCCTCTGTGAGTCACTCTGAATTGCATGCTTTGTGTTGGCAGATGTCTTTTCTTTATTATCTTTGATCCTCATGAATGTTGTTCGTGAGCTGAAGCTCTGTCCCCAGAACTTCATACTGCTGCTTTCGCAAAATCTTGTCAATATAGGGTTTTTATTGTTGACATACTGTAAGGTCTTTTATGAAATGTAACTGTAGATACAGATTGTAATCCCAAAATATTATTACATCTATCACATTAGACCATAGCTGGAATATTTGCTTATTTTTTCAATAAATAAACAGGTTGCATGCAGTTATTATGATAACAACTTAGCTCTACTTATTATAAAAAAATATAATATAAAATAAATAAATATGTGCTTGCACTCAACCTTTTGCTTTTCCATTTTATTGAGGAAAAGCTCCGACATTAAATATATCCTTTGCCCTCGAGCTCACAAACAGAGACAGTACAGGATCTGTGTTATATTCACTGAAATGCCAATTCTTTAAATCTTTGAATGTTGGCTCAACTTTAGAGCGCAATTGTTGCTTATGGTGTTACATCAGAAATAACAGTCAATACTCGATAACTGGTTATCTTGGCTAAGAAAATGGAAGATTAATCTCCAATAACAATCTGCTGGTAATTCAGGCAGACAGAGACAGAGGTGAAGGAAGTGCTGGAAACAAGGTGCTGCGCGCGTTCAAACAGGTGTGACATCATTTCGTGTGGCTTTTCCGTCTTTTCAAACATTGATCACTTGATATTATCATCACATATGAGCGACATTAACGGTCAACCAAAACACTAAGTTGCTTTCCCCTTTGGATTTCGACTGGAAGTCGGATGCCCGCTGTGAACGCAGCCTTTGCCGAGGAACATTACCAGCCAATCCCACATTGAGGGGGCATTTTAAATTAATAGAAAGGGCAAACCTGCACTGTTAATTCTCACATTTAGCACCAATGTGTGTTTCAAACTTTCTTAATAGCGCCTTAATAAAGACCACTCCCAGGTTATTGGTGGTGTAGTCAGTTGTGTCTGGTGAATGGGCTTTATGGCCGAGCAGAGGGATACTGCTCATTTGTTGGGTTTTGGTCCCGCTGCAGTTTGAGTGTATGAATGACTGCAGTGATGGCGAGGGCAGGGCCGATTAGCATGGCGCACTAACGAGCTGCCGTGGCCAGGGAGTTAGTGGCCCTAAAACAACACACAGAGCGGCGACGGGCGCTGGTTTTCCCTGGGACGAGGCCGAGTGGCGTGCAGGGAAGTAAATCAGGCAGGAAGGAGAACCGTGTACAGATTCGAGATGAAACGTCACCCAGATTTATGTGCACACTAAAAGCCTGCTCCTTTTTAATGGCTCCAGTTTCCTCAGAGCAGGACTCCAGTTTCTCCTGCCCTCGCTCTCTCTTCCCTCTCATATTCTCCCATTCACTCAGACTCATTTACCTCCAGCACTCACTTCTTTTCCACTCACTTATGCATCACATCTATATTACTGTCAGTTAAAGTTCTGTGCATTATATTGAGATTTTTGGCACTCCGCATTTGCATACATTAATACAACCTTTGAATATAATAGAGTGCGAGCAATCATTTATACCTCATGGCAGTGCGTGGAAAAAATGTGAAGGATATAGCTATCATATGGCAGAACAGTTGTATTTAACGGCATTAGATTGTATAGCTGAAGTGACTACTTGAGAAAAGACACCAACAGAAAAAAACGGATACAAATTTCAAGACTACTTACGCAGAAAAAGGCAAAACAATTTTGCAAAGTTAGGTCAAAAATGACCCAATCTACAGGTCTACATGAATGATGGAAAATAAATGTCAACATATTTCCTAATTGTCCTAAGTTAACTAGGCGTTAAGTGGGGAAACATTTTTAAACGACAATAGAAGGCTAAGAAAGGAAAAAAGGAAAAAATCAGATGGGAGGATGATGTCTTTGCCTCTATGAGGACTCATAGGTCCGGTGACATGTTGAGATTTTGGAACAACTTGTAGCGCTGCCAGAGCAGCTCACGCATGGCTCAGGCTCTTAGGGATTTAGCAGATCATAGATATAAGTGGGAGTGAGGCCATGTGAGGCTTAAAAAACATGCAATAAAATCTTAAATATCAATCTGGTCCATTCCAAGGCCTATAATAGTAAACCTTCCTCTTTTCACCTCACCCTCCACCATAATCTCTCTTTTTTCTCTCTGTGTTCATGTCATCTGGTCAACGTGCATATAAAGAAGCCATTATTGTCCATTTTTCTTTTCCTTCTCTTCTATGCTGTGGTTTTTGTGTGCTCTGAATTGTTTCTCTTCCTTTGTACGTCTCTCCGTCAGGACCGGCCTGGAGGCGATCATGGAGACCTATGCTTTCTGGAGACCTCCTGTGAGGACCCTTACGTTTGAAGACTTCACCAACATGCAGAAACAACAAGGTGAGTGAATACACACTGTTTGTCTGTGCAATAGGAAACCCCCCTTCGGAATGGTAATAGGCATGACCATAGTGCATGTGCCGTCTCAACCTGGGCTAACCTTCTGCATATTTTCCCTGTTGATCTCACCACACACTTTATCAGCTTTGGTTGTGAGCTTGGCCATGCGCTGCTACTCTGGCAGGTTGGCGTGTGCCTGCTGAACTCTTCACATCTCGTGCCGACCTCGAGAAATAAAATCATTTTATAAAACCCCGCGGCTTCTGGACGGCTCCACAACGTGAGCCGAGTCTATCGGCCACCTCGGTTTACGTCCTAGTCGCGGCTCATATCAGGGCCCTGGTGTTTTAAAGCACCTCTGCTTCCTCACTGGCCCTCTCACAGTTACCTCTGGAGGTTAGCATGACGTGATGCTCAGTATTTTGTCTGAGCTGGCGGACATGTGTTTGTCATCATTAAACTTCTCCGGACTGATTGGGGTTGTTACGCTGCCAGTGAACCCGGTGTCACCCAGTAAGGACACTTGTGCGTAGTGACTGTATGCGAGTGTGAGGCTTTGCCCTAATAGTGCAGGACACCCTTGCCTCTTCGAGTCATCAACTATTCCACTCAAGCGCCTTTAGCCCTTCTAACGAGAGGAAAACATGACATCACCAAACTATCTTTCTCTCTTCGATTTCTTTTTCCTCATATATATCCACCTTGCCCCCTCCCTCCCTCACTCACACACACACATCCTCCCCCCTGCAAGCCCCTCGAGCAGAGCCGAGTGCTGCAGCAATATTATCGAAGGCATATGGTGCAAAATCAGAACTCCAACCAAGCGAGTCCTGGATTATTTAGTTATGCCTCCTCATGGTTTCAAACTGAATTTCTGTAACGGCAAGATGAACCCTGGCCAAAGACACATTAATCCAGAAATATGCAATTGATATCCCACAGCTATCGATATGCTTTGTAAGGCTTGACTAAGTGGGAATGGTTTGTGCCAACCTGGGATGTGGGGTGGCTCTGTTGACATGGTCAAAAACTGAATCCATATTTGTCTCCACAAATTTCTGTAATGCAATTTATGTGTGGTTCACATGATAACATGTACTAAGCATGGGGGTTGGAAAAGCATTCAGCCATAAGTCTAAAAGGTAGGACCTTAAGAACGTCCACATGGATCAAAAAGGATATTAATTAAATTGGAGGTGTGAAACAGGTGAATTCATAAATCAGCTTTCTGCTTAATGTTGGCTGCTTTTAATGTATTCGTCTGATGTGGACCAATGGGAAATGTACTTTTAAACAATGACGATGGATTTGTTCTTCTTCTTCTCTTTATGAAGAAAGAGATTGGGAACATGAATCCTTTGAGCATGTGACCTGATCCTGAGGATCTGCAGAAAAGCTAAATTCACTGCTTCATTCTGTGGACATACATGAATACATTTAGACACATTCCAACCAGTTGAAGACACATCTCTCCTGCACTGCCACGGGCTAGAAAGGAAGTGGAGGTCTGTAAATGAAAAACAAATACTCATTCATCCCCACAGGGTAATCCTGTTTGTTTCTTGCTACCTTCCAAAGGGAGGTCAGGGGTCACGTCACTTTCCCATAATATCAAGTTTTCTACGGGAAACAAGGATTGGTGTGGACATATGATAAAATATGGCAGCTAAACACCACTTTTTCTTGCACTTTTTTGTAACATAAATTCAACAGATTACATCACCCACATTAGCAATGTAACACAACACAATACATTTAAAAGCACCCAAAAGAAAACAATACATTCCCGATACCTTGTTATTATATGCACAGATCCCTACAAAAGTATTTTAATTCTGTTTTTGTTTTCCAGGTGGAAGCACAGGCACTTCGCCCACCACCTCCAGTACAGGAACCCCCTCCCCTTCCGGTGCGGCACACCTCCTGTCCCCCTCATGTTCCCCTCCTACCTTCCACCTTGCTCCCAACACCTTCAATGTGGGCTGCAGGGAAAGTCAACTCTGCAACCTGGGCCTGTCCGAGTACCCGGCCTGCGCTCGCAGCAACATGGCGGCCCTGCAGGGCTACGGCGGCCTGGCCGACAGTTCCTACGGACGCCTCCAGGCTGCTGGTGGTGCTGTGGCCTCTTCTCAGCCCTCTGAATCCTTCCTGCCGCAGAGGACTTCCGCCCTGATTGCTGCTGGTATGCAAGGTGGCCCCCACTCCTCCCTGACGGGCAGCGGCAATGGCGGCGGCGGCGGCGGAGGCAAAATGGAAGCCTACGGCAGTCAGCTCGGCTCCTTCCCGGCCTCGCAGCTTCAGTACGTGATGCAAGCCGGAGGCGGCGGCTCCGGCTCGGCCTCGTCCTCCTCATCTGGGTCCTCCCCATCCTCCGCCCACATGTTCAGCGGCGGCCACCACCACGTGCAGCAGGGCTCCTACAACGCTTTCTCCCTACACAACCCTTACAACCTGTACGGATACAACTTCCCCAGCTCTCCTCGCCTGGCCACCAGCCCGGAGAAGCCCCAGGGAGGTTTGCTCTGCTCCTCCTCTCCGGCAGGGGCCTTTGCTGAGCGCCAGTACCTGTCCAACGGAGGCATGGACGCGATGCACATGCTCGGCAACACCAGCGGTGGCCAACAGGGCGGCGGCTCCTGCGATGGTCGTCAATATGGCTCCTCTTCTCAGATGTCCATGCACATGGTGTAAAAATTGAGCTCCGACCTCACCGTTCTCCATGTTTCTCAAGTCTTTCAGCTGAGGAGCAAATCTCTAATCTATAAACCTAGTTTGGTGTTGATGTCAAACTGGCGTTTTTACATGAATTAGTTTACTGAGGTACAAAGGAAGCCTTTCGGAGAGGAGGATTTCATCTCATATTTTTGGGGTATTTAGTAGCTTACCACCACTTCGAGATCAATATAGAGGGAGTCAAAGTATTATTAAATTATCAGTGTCAATAAAATGAAAAATTGGGACAGCAGCTTGATCCTCTTTTCATCTCTGACATTTCTGAAAGAAACCTCAAACTCAGATCATTGTGAGACGGAGAAACACAGCCCTCGTGCTCTGGTTCAGAAGGATTATCAGTTGTGAATGTGTAGCGGTGCAATAGCAATAACCTCTTCAAGTGACTTCTTCTTGATTGTGGGGACTCAAAGGCCATCGGGCCATGTCATCCTGTTCTAACGTCACACAGCACTTGTGTTGTGTATCGTTTTAGAAATGTCAAGGGGTCGGTGGTTGGCCGTCATGGTCTGAAGTTTGGGCTGGAATGAAAGGGACAACTGGTCAAGATTACAGAGTGACTCACTGCTCCACATATACGCAGGAGTATGTGTAGCGAAGAATCTGGGCTCTGTTCATGTGCCAAACAGGGTGAATACAACACATGTATGCAGTAAGTCAAAAAACTGTAGGTCAGGTCAGCAGTGGAATTTTGTCTTCATCCTGAATACTCCCAGCAGGCGTGTCATGAGGACTCTACCATGTACATAGGGACTCTACCACACAACTTCAACCTGTTTCCCTCATAGGCTGGAATGGCTTCACTATTTTGAGTTGATTATGTTTTTAAGCATATATATATGTATATATATATATATATACATATATATACATATATATACATATATATACATATATATAAATAAGATGGCAAAGGCAATCAATAACATAAGCTTAAGGTTGTTGTGTGAAAAGTTATAAAAGAAGCAATAGCAAAACAGAGTAATTATAGTATCTTTTGGTGTGTTGTAGAGATTTGTATTTAAGTGCTGAGCAATATAAACAATTTTACAGGCCGATCTGTTATAAAAATGTTTGGAAAAAAGAAATTGAGGCATTTAAAAAAATGTAAATACCGGTGCAAAGCACATAAAAAGCTCAATAAACGTTTTAATTCATGTACATGGCTTTGATTACCAGCTGCGAAAATGTGTGTATGCATGTAGGTGTGTGTTGGTTCGAGGTATTACTTATGGTGTGGGGCACTAGATCTGTTAACGCGTCTGTTTTCACACTTTAAAGTAAGTCTCCGTTGCGTATATTGTTAATCGAATACATTTTAAGTTTAAAACATGTTTTAAGGTTAGTTTAAGATCCGAGGCAGGTAATGGTTACATTTTCAGTCAGTCTTTTGGAAATGTGAGTCATAGTGATGTCCTCTGAATGTATTGAGCCATGACTGTGTGTTTTAATCATGATAAAAGATTCTCCTACAAGAACAACTTACAAGACTTTACAGTTGTGTAGCTGAGAAGAAAGTGAATTTCAAATATGGGTGTTTTGCAAAGGCCCTAAAAGTGTGCTTACTCTTCTAAAAATTCAAAGTAAACTTTATATTTACTTTTTATTCTGCAAATATATATAAATCTGTCTAAAATACTGTATATTTTTTTCAAAACTCAAAAGAAACAGGAGTATCTCACAGAATAATCTGGAGTCTGTAGGCAAAGCCAATTGTAGTGTTTATAGCAGGTGCTCAGCAAAAATAATAACTACTTGCATGGGATGTTTTATATGTCACAGCTATTTGCTAATTAAATTTAGGAAATGACTGCAAAAAGAAGACTCTAAATACAATTCGTCTTTGGAATACAGTTTGAGACTGTAGTGGTGGGCTAACTTACCAGACAGTCACCGCCTCTAGGCTACAATACCAACAACTGACATGATTATTAATCACACTAAGGCATTCTCTTATAAAACTCTCACATCTGCTCTCCTCCACATCACAGGCATGGGCTTCAAACGCTGACGCAACCCGTCGATCATAAACCAAACTGGGAGAAAAAGTCCAGAAAAATACGTATCTTCTCCCTGCTGGTTCTATTTATTTTGAGAATGAAGTCGAACGCTCTCGTGCCAACTGCACTGCTGTTGTGCTTAATGCACACAAATATGGACACCTGTCTAAAGAGACAGAGAAAGCCCCTTGTAATCACTTAAACCTGCTAGAACGGGAAAACATGCAGCATTTAGGATTATTCCTGCAGCTTTGTGGTTCCCCTCTCGTTACATAGGCTCAGACTCTGGGGATTTAACCGGGCCCAATCAGCATCCATTACACGGACGTCTTCTGAATGGCTCTCCCCAATCACTTCCTATCATGCGCATGGCTCCAGCCATGAAATATCATATCTGAACCATCATACGAAAATGAAGGGGTTGCAGGACCGTGGAGACAATGACCCGGTATTGAAAACACCTGTTTTCCGAGCATGACTTCAAATAATGAGCAGGGCGATGTACCGGAGAGACGCCCATGATTTCATAATTTGGCTGCGCTCCATCTATCTGGACATTATTTCCAATAATTATTCACATTATTTGTCTGTTATGCCTCCTCTCCTGTTCCAGCAACATTCAACCCTCCCCCACCCACCTTCCCTGCAATTTTTACTTCAGGGGCATGTTACATTGGGAGATGTATTCATGAATAGGGGCAGTGCCGTGCACATGGATCCACAGGGCTGCGGTATGACATAACGCACATCAGGTTCATTTTTATACCGTAAAAGGTCCATTGGGTCCATAAGTGGAAAAGAATGGCTGAGCTTGAGTAACCGCCACTCGCTGCCTTTCATCGTAGCGTCTTTCATTAGGGACAAAATATGCAAACAATCCCATTGACTGATTAATGGCAGAGTGCGGCCAGCTCGTCATAAAACATGAAACTGCAACAATGTGAGATACAGAACTGGGTATTTTAACGAGATCCTCTGACAAAGATGAGAGGGATCTGGTGCCTTTTCTACAGCGCTCGGCCCATTTTGAGTGACAGCGCACTGACTGGAGTGTATCCCATAATCCCCCCGTTTCAGCTATTGATCTTTCCGTCCGAACACATTTCAGACATTTTAACAGACTCAGATTCACTTTCTGGATAACTCATCTGTGGGGGGTTAGTGGGAGTGCATGTTTGTGTTGTGTGCATGCGTGTGTGTGTGCGAGTATGTTTGTGTGTGCATATGTGCGTGCATGCGTGTGGGTGTTTGGGCGGCGAGGGGGGGTGGCGGGGGTGTCAGTGACCACATGCAGAAGAACACTGCTTTATTTTCTTGGGTCTGAGGGTTCTGGTTTTGATACGATAGTGTGTTTTTACACGCAAAAACTCCAATCAGAAATTCCTGGTAAACTATTGCCCTCTTGTGTTTATTCCTCTCTTATGGTTGAAATTCCTCAGCTTGTATCATCTTCACTATAAATTATGGCTGACAGGAGACGCAGACCCACTTTTCGGAGGTGTTACAGTGCGCCTGACATGTGTAGCCTATTGAAGCACTAAATCAATGCTCTTTCACAAAGGACTCTCGCATACCTTCAGCCGCCTAACACCCGTTTTTTTTTTTTCCTTCTTCAAGGAACATCTTGAAACTATTTCAGGACTGATAAAGTCATGATACAGATGTCAAGCTTAAAAAGGAGGAAACATACTGACTCTGGTGATGTGGCCAATGTTTTTAGAGTCACAGAAGAACTCTCTTGTCTCTTGTCTTAATTACCTTTGATAGATAATACGAGTCTCATTGGGTGCTGCATCTCAACACATCCATTTGTGTATTTCTGGAACCACTCATTGTGATTCATCCATTATGATTCAAATAAAAGCCAGTCAAATACATATTTTTAATCCAGTTTCTCTCATGATCTGTGAAGTTACTGAATTACATACTGCAGTTACTGGCCGTCGTAAACAAAAATAACCACCGTTTATTTCTTTCAAATGTAGACAGTTTTGTAACGTCACGCCAGTTGCCTTATATTGTCACATAGTTTTGTGTGTTTTTGATGTTTTATAATTAGTTTAGTCATCTATATTAGTCACGTTACATTGTTCACATGTGAAGCCACATTGTCTTGCATCCAGTCCCATCATTCACTGTCTGTCATTGCATTTCCTGATTTATTGTGTACTTACCTCTTGTCTATCATTGCAGTTACCTTTACTTTCTGCCTTTGTGTCTTTTTTCCCGCCCTTGTTAGCCTCAGCCCCATCCTTGATTGTTTCCACCTGTGGTCACTTACCTTACGCATAAGTAGTCCTGTCCCCCTTTGTCCTTTGCCAGTCTGTCTTGTCCATGCGCCATGTCACTACCGAAGAGAACCAATATTAACTAAACCATGTTTCAAGGCAGGTTTTGTGTTAATGTTTGAACTTTTTAATGTAACTATTTGCCATGGCTTACTTTTTTTTCATGTTGAATGATTTTTGTGATGAAGTTTTCTCCGGAACGGCTCCCACATTCCCCAGGCTACTTATCTCTGGTCACTCAGCCCCAACCCGGCTCTTATTCCTTCCATCGCCTCAACAGAGGAACCCATGCAGCTAGGCAGAGCCAAAATAACCCCGGAAGAACTGCGGCTTCAACTGAGGACAACCATGACTTGTCCAGTCTGGATGTACTGTAAGTTAATTTCATTTGTTTGATACAGCCATGCATCCCATTATCCTGGGGTCCCCCTGGCTTACCAGGCATAACCCCCACATTGATTTGTGGTGTTGAAGGGTTAGAAACTGGGGCAATGAGTGCCAAATCACCTATTGGGCTTCCTTAAAATTGGATTGGAAATCTGACAAAGAAAGATTTGTGTATGTGTCCAACACAGGACCAGACACAGTCACTCACTATAGCTTGTGCTACAGGAATTGGAGTGGAACTGGTGCTTGACAACGTTCCCTCATGAGACTTGACCATAATTCCACTTTGCATATGCCAAACCTAAATCAGTACCCCATGACACCCACCTTGACATTTCTTCTTCAGTTGTTTCTTAATGGTCGCGTTTTAGCATCTTTAACACCTACCCAGTACCCTGTCCACATTATTCTTCTTGAAATGGTAATCCCTGGTTCTACCAACAGTGAACCAAAACTTTAAAAATAATAAAAAAACAGACTCAAGTACAGAGAACTGGTTCCAAGCTTGTAGTTTTTACTGTGTAATAGACACAATGTACTAAATAGCATGTTCAGTGCACACAGACACACACACAAATATTCCCACACTCTGAGAAAAATGTCCCTAGTGATGGCAGGCAGGTCCACAGGAAACAGTCCAAAAGATGTTTCTCTCTTCCCCAGGAGGGAAAAGAGATCTTTGAGATATGGTTGACCCCCACAGGCAGGTGGTTCTGATAAAACCCTCATCCCAGAGAAGGCAGGCCCGTCCCAGGTTGTCCCAGGTTGGGCCAGGGTGCTGTGCCTGCTGTGTACAAAGACTCCCTGCTGGGAAGCCCCTTTAGTATAAGTGAGAGGTGTAGTAATGTGTTGCAGTTTGCAGTCAGGTCCACAGAGACCTAGCATATTGTGTGACTGACCGGGCAAGTGACCTGTATACAGGACCCCAGAGATGGTTGATTTCCGATTGTGTGAACCAGAGTGGCCGAGTGTAGGGTAAAGTTAAGGTTAGTGGAGTTCTGGTTAAATGTTGCCGGTTTGTCGTTCAAAGATGAATTGACAAAGAAGCGTCAAAGATGTTCATCAAGCTTAAATGCCACCTATTTGTTCAAAGTTTTTTTTAGTTTAATAATTAAAAAAAAGGCGGGATGTAGGCTGAGACTCAGTGCCAAACATCAGCAGGAGCCAGCTGAAACCAATTCCTCGATTAATCATGAACCTGCCACAATAAACACACCCAGCAACACAGACAAACACCCCTGGCAGAGGCCATGATGTCATCACATTACTGTCACCAGTTTATCCCACCCTTTCCCCTGTCACCTAGCAACGGAATAGGCCCGTTAATGTTTTTAACACGTGTATCATCTTGATCGTGCAGTGACATTTACATTTAAAAGTGTATTTTTTTGCAATTCCTTCTTGTTGGTCACCATTATTTCATCTTAGAACATTTGTCTCTGGCACGCAATGAATCCAGAGATAGTTTGGGCTGTGATGCGTGGGCAAATGTGTCTAACTTAGAAATAGGGTATCCAAGTTCAGTGACAGACAGGTGCAACAGGTATCAGGACTAGGAGTCAACACCATACACAAAAAACAAAAACATGGGACATTATTAACTATCTGGCAGCTGACTGAGGGGGGTGAGGGGGGGGGGGGTGGGTAGAAGGGGGGGGGGGGGGGGGGGGGGGGGGGGGGGGGGGGCTGGTATAACGAGTGGGGAGCAGATGAGGGAAATGAGTAACAGGTCTGTCGGTGGGCAGGGAAAATTCAGTGATTGGAAATGGAAAACAGGTGAGTAGGTGGATCTGGTAACAAAAGGAAAAAGTGGATGGGTGGAGTGTGACACAAGGCCAATAAATATGTCTGAGGCAGGATTAGTTCCAATAAAATATGGGAACTTTGCAAATAATATGACTTCTCCTATTCGTGCCAAACACTCTGTTGATTTATAACTCACACAGTCCCGTATTCATTTATTTTGCGTTGAGCTACTCGAGCAGAAATGGATAGTGACTGTATCTGCAAATAGGAAGATATCCAATTGAAACAAATGTTGGTTGGACAAGCGACTGGCTATGGTGGATGGTTTCCACACTATTTTTATTGTTACGCTTGATGGCTTCAAGTTTCAAAACTGGCTCGGAATCCATGGACATTTCAAAGATTTCCGGATGCTGAGTGTACAGTGTGTTTAAACTATGCAAAAACACAATTGTTGGAACACCTTTGTGTAACTGTATGTATTCATGATAATGGATAATGTATTTAGCTTTAAATATATTTTGTTGAAGTATGTTAGTCCAGATGCTCTACAGCCTTTTTATTCATCCAGGGTGTGGACCAAGGCTTTTAAAGACATACAAAAAGCAATTTTGTAAACTGACCATTTGCTTCTGAATTGGTTGTAATAGACTTCAAGTAACTATTCGAATGGTGTAGTTTTTTTTTCCACAGGCTGACAAAAGAAATTTCAGAAAGTTTAGCCTCACCAGTCATGTGAGTAAACGATTGCGTAATTTACCGCTCAAGCTGTCCCAGCTAAGCTCCACTCACCTAGTTTCGCAGGCATTTCACATCAAAGCTATGAACTATTTGCAGGCACCATTGGCACTGTGATCCAGGTCAGCTCTGGATGAAAGACTACAAAAGGGAACAAGCCAGAGGTCGGTGCCAAACAGGCCATCCCATAAAAACAACAATGCTTATAAGTGTGTGCTTCCATCAGCATGCCTCCTTTGCCCTTGTCAGGCTCTCAGAGGGCATTCGCAGCTTTCCATTAGCTACGCTCCATATTTTCGCAAGAAGTTTGTTGAACAGTTAATGTTTGGATAATGAAAACAAGAAGGCAGATGCCAGAATACCCCTGCTTAAATATTCTGAAAAAAAGAGGGAAAAGAATTCAGCACGACACACATGCGTTCTATAAATCACCTTTATAATGCTTGTCACATAAAATGTTACTATAACTGTGGGCTTGCGAGCATGTCCGCTGTGTTAAAACTGGCCTTATTTCAGCTAACCCCCCCCCGGCCACCATCAATCTATCTATGGGGGCCATACATGCCTGCTGGTGCGTGTCTGAATGCAAGTTTGAGTGTGGCAGCTGCCCTCTCTCATGGACCTCACCTGCACTGGCTGGGCAGAGGCCAGGGGCAGATTCGCAGAAATTTCACGGTGACATTTCTGAAGCAGTCAGTAAGCAAAGTGTCTGACCTATTACTCTGATGAAACAGCACTCTATTGTGGTCCGGATAACAGTATTAAACAACACTGGGGTAATCGCCAGTAACAGACCTGTTGAACGCTGAATTACACCCGCGCTTGTTGGGCTACCCAGCAGCCCGGCTGGGGTCGCATTACGATGTGCGCAGAGCGGGGAAAACGGGAAGCTGGGGTCCTCGCTCTTTTCCCTGGTGGAATTTGGCTGCACATGTTGAGCAAGTGTGTTAAACCTGTGTGTCAAAAACACACACTGGCCAACTGCTTGAACTGCTCTGCCAAGTCCTCTTTTAATTGCTTGAAATGCACAGCTGGAAAACAAAAGTAGTCTTTGGATGTGTGTGCTCTGTGAGGGAATTCTACGCTTTATTACAATACAGCAGCCTAAATAGTAATACTGTTTATTCACAGCAGTTGTGTGTTTTTGTGTAAATTAAATACCATTTACTCCATCAGAATGCATGTGGGCATTTGTCAGGTCAGCATTATTGACGGACACATTTAAATTTCTTGAATTAATTTTCTTTCCAAAAATCATTATCTAGACTTATTGCTTGTTGATGGTTATTACATACTTAATTAGGTCCTCATGTTCGAACAGGATACGTTCTACCCACACTTATTCCTACCACCACCAGAGCTTCCTCTTTTGTACCGAATCCTGCAGTAGCTATTAAAATACTGCAAGAAATACAACATGGAAAAAAATATATAAATGCACATCTTTAGGACCCCGGTCAGCGACTACGATTAGAATATGGACAGTTAAGTGAACTGATGGACTAACTGGAATTGTTCTTTTCTTTATTTTAGTAATAATAATAATAATAATAATAATAATAATAATAATAATTATTATTATAATAATTATTATTATTATTTATTTATTTATTTTTTACCTTTATTATGTCCTCGTTATATAGCTTTGGCCATTGTTGACTACTTAATAATAAACCAGATGTAATTGTAATGTTGTGGAATAGGCAACTTGATTATGATGATGACTTAACATCTTAACAGAAATGAAGGCAGTTCCTCCAGACACTCCAATTGATGCCAGTGCTGTAAATGTTGTTTCCATAGGATGTCTGTGAAGGTTCTCATTCATCCAGGTCATGCTAATATCAGGAGAGATTCTAAGTTGGCAACTGATCTAGTTGAAGATTTTTCAAGAAGACGTTTCACCTCTCATCCAAGAGGCTTCTTCAGTTCTAACTAAGTGGTGGAAAAGTTCATGTATTTATCCTCTGTATTCAGAGCACGAATACCTAATCAGGGGATCGTTAAACTAAACTTGCAGGCTGTTGGCCCTTTAATCCAGATTCTGGTTTTGGGTTTCGCCTGAGTCTTGGTGTAAATGGGGGTGGTTAACGTCACCTGAGAGTTCCTTTTCATTGTTATTCCTGTTTAACTTTCTGGGAAGAGAATGAAGAACAGCAATGTAAGAAACACAAATGTGTCTTAAGTCTGTTCCTCTATTAAGACATGGATTTTCTGTTTTACCAAAGGTGGCTTCTTTTACTCCTCTTTCAAACCATCTGTCTTCTCTGGCCAGAATTTAAACGTTTTCATCCTCAAAAGAGTGTCCACTGTCCTTCATATGTAAATGAACAGCTGAGTCTTCGCCAGGGGAAGTTGCTCTCGGTGTTGTGCCTTGCGTTTGTTGTAATGGCTGTTTTGCTTCTCCTGTGTATAAATGAGTACACTCCTCAAGAGCATTTGAGTGCATAAACCACATTGTGTTGTTTGTGTCTTGGAAGTGTATCCTTAGGGTGGACCAGCTTCTGCCTCAGAGTGTTCTTGGGTTTGAAGTAAACCTGTGTGCCGTGTTTGTTGAAAATTCTCCAGATTTTCTCAGAGATTCCAGCAATATATGGAATCTTTTTCGTTTATTGCTGTTTTGTTCTCTGTCCGTTTTCTTTTGCCTGGAGGTTTTTACAAAGGCCCAGTTCAGGTAGCCACAGGTTTTGAGGGTTTCTGTTTTTTCTGTTTACCTTTTGTTTTTGGGTATTGTTGTGGCTCTGTGGTTTCCTGATGACTCTCAGTTTGTGTTCCAGGGGTTGGTCAGAATCAAAAAGTAGATATTGGTCTGTGTGTGTGGGTTTCCTGTAAACTCCAATGTTGAGGCTTCTTTTTTCTTCAATGTGCACCGCAAAGTCCAAGAAGGCCAGGCTGTTTCCCTTCACATCTTCACGGGTGAATTTGGTGTTGTTATCCACATCCATTAATGTGCGCTGAGAAACTTGGACCACTTGTGTCTCAATATTGACCCAGGTGTCGTCCAAGTACCTGAACTTTTTTAGTCACGTCATATTGTTTTCATGTCAAGTCACATTGTCTTGTTTTTCACCGTCTGTCATTGCACTTCCTGTTTTACTTTGAACTTACCTCTTGTCTGTTATTGACGTTATCTTTACTTCCTGTCCAGGTGCCTTTTTCCGTCCTCATTAGCCTCTCCCTTGATTGTTTCCACCTGTGTTCACTTACCTCCTGTATAACAAGTCCTGTCCCCGTTTGGTTTGTACCAGTCTGTCTTGTCAATGAACCACGTCACTACCCAGGAGAACACTGCCTAAATCTACAGGGAAAAATGTACAGCATATTTTGTATTTCACACACATCAGGAATGTGTAAAGCAATCTGTATGTGAAACAGTTCAGAGGTTGCGCAAGATCTACAGTTTGCGTATGCTTCCCTCAGCCCTATCCCTCGCACCTGCTCCGTAAAGGAATGCAAAGTTAAATTTACAACCACGACTAAAGACATGGTGGAAAGAAGTTTTTAAACTGGGGATGACTCTGACATTTGGACAGCATAATACAATTTTATGAATCACTTGGGTATAAAAAGAAGTCTTAGTTGTAGAAGTTACAAGTTCATTTGAGCTGAAAACTGTAGAAGTTCAACGTGGGTCAAATGTGAGATTGTATGTTGGTGGAAAAATGGACAATTCTGTTCCAGTCTTGATCCTTTTATTCCCGTTTGTGCTTTGAACCAGCGACCCACTGGTTGGAAGTCAGCTACCCCCACAGCTATGCACATGTGAATGAGACAGAATGATATCAAATATACAGTATAATATTAATTGGGGAAAAAAACATTGTTTTAGTTGGCTGTTCCTCTGGTTCACAGTGTTGTTCCTAAACAGGAGCTGAACAAAGCGGTTGCTATGGTACACTTAGGGATAGTGGTATAGAAGTGAGGTTTTGTCATCAAAGGTATGTGCTTATTGGGTATTTTACAAAGTCTTCAAATGTGACTCAGCCAGTCAGATGTGTAAACTGGAGCAATAGTTTTTATAACGTTGAGTGGGAAGAGCATTATGAGCAGCCGTGTCTGTTGTCCAGATTGAGACCTTACGTTCAGTCACTACCTGTGCATCCGGTTGTGTTTGGACGGCAGATCTCTGGCCAGAGCTGCTCTGCCCTGTCTGGTGCCTAATCCACGCAAAGCCAATTACCAGACTATTACTATGAACCGCTTCCAGAAAATTACAATGGTTTCTGTGGTGGAGGGACCCAGGTGGGTCAGCACCCCTGGACTCTTAATTCTCTTCCACTTGGCTGTTATGTCCATAAGTTGCAGCAGCTGTGATGGATGTAATCATTGTTTTGGCGACCGAGACGTAAAAAGTGTTGACCAGGGGTTTCCTACTCTAGTGAAATGAGAAATAGCATTTGTTATGTGTAGTTGCTTTGAGGTGAAAGGGTATTTGAGCAGACACATCAACCCTTGCCACACTTTGACACTTTATTTGAGTTTGAAAAAATAACTCAACTAAAGAGTGTGTGTGTGCGCTAATGTACATATGGCAAACACACACACATCCATTCTCCAGCATCACATACAATACAGCATGTTGATTTAATTACACAGGAAGTAGACCCTGTGACATTTTTTCTTCTTATTTATGACAAGTTGCAGTCCATTTACGTCTAAGCCAACTGAGTTGGGGGAGATCCAGGGCAGCAGTTAGTCAGGAATTCAAACCACTTCTGTCGGGAACAACTCCTATTACAGTAAAGACTATCACAACAAAAACAAATGCCCGGACAGTCTGCTTGCTTGTGATGAAAGGCACAGTGGACTTTTTTTTCATTTACAGGTGACAAAAAGTGTTATGATGTAAAAGAATGACTTGACTTGACAAAGAAAGGGCCATTACCTTACTTTTGTAAACCAGGTCATCTTGGAGAGCATCAAATATGATGACAAATATGATTTTACCATCACTGCTAACTGCAAATCTGTAATAAATTGTTATTCATTATTCAATTATAGCTGACTTGCCTCTCTTATTTGAACTGCAACAGGCAGAGATTCAGAATAAATATTACACAGTTGAATGTGTTTACCCACATTACCCTGTAGACATGTTGACAGTCTTTCAAATAAGGCGAAGGCTCTGTTAAATGTGTTTATACGTCAGCAGGACTTAGCCAAGACTTGACAGGCCCCGCGTGGCCCAGTGTTATGGAGCAGTAAAGCTTCTACCTATGATCAGTGGTGGGAGACTTTTTCCTATCAAGGGTCATTTAAATTGTTACAATATTTTCTTCAAGGAAACTTATCCAGTTTAATTGCATGTTTCCAGCTGTAATGATAATCAAGGCTGGGCTATGTCATCACTGTGAGCGCATCCCTACAAACTCAGAACACTCAGCACTGGGTACACTTAGTATTTAATAGTTGTTTATTCATTTCTCATGCAACAACTCTCTCCATATATATACTTTTTTTTTTTTCGAGAGTCGCTATATTGCCTGTCAGCTACTACGTGTCATAGCTACCTCAAAGTGCGTTTCAATCAACCTGCCAATGACCATACAGCCTGAAGGGTCCATTCACTCAAGATTCACTCGTCTACTATTTCATGTTATTTTATTCTGTTTCATTGCTGAAAAGAAATTCTGTTGTGACAACTTTTGGTATTTCTTAGGCTCTTGTTGTATTTCTGAATTGTGTCATGTGATGAATCGAATCGTTTCGTGGGCTGCATGCGGCCTGGAGGCAGGAGGTTTTCCCACCACTGCTATGGGTTGAAGTTTGTGCAACAGCTTTGGGAACAGAGAGAGAAATGCTCCACAGTTGCCAGGATGTCCCAGGGTACTTTTAAAATGCTTTTTTTTTGTATCTCTAGTGAGTGAGCTGCCAGCTTTACTTGTATAGGTTACAGAGCACGCAGACTCAAAACTATCCAGTTACCAGGCCCTCTGATCGTGCGTGTGCGCATGTGTGGAGGGAGGATGGTGGCAGGGGGCAGGGGGAGCGTTTGTTGAGTGGAAAATGGTCTCTAAAGCCCCTCTACTCACCTTTCGCAGTGACAACATTTAGCACAGTGTGCCGACCCCCCCTTCTCTCCTTTCTCACCCACTCACCACCTTCCCCTCCCTCTCCCCCCCCATCATCCGCATTTCCTTTTTATGGATTCACAACCTGTTTTTGGAGCGATAGAAGGATAAAGTGATTTTGCCGTAAATGCCCTTCAACAGATGGTCAGACATGACAGGGGATAGTGGGTGGTGGCGGTTTACAGTTAGGGTCTTGGTCAAGCTCCCACTGCGGTCGAATGTGACAAAATGCAAAGTGGAATTTGCTGGCCCCTTCAGTCCAGAATTGGCCCGCGGAAAGAGCATGTGAGAGGCACGATGGCATGTCCTTCGCGGGCCAGGCGCGTTTGGGTGACAGCTGCGATGTTTATAGGCCAGCTTCGATGACAGTCGGGGGGTCGGCAAGGATCTTTTCAGACAGGAATTAGGTTTGTCATCAGATTCTAAAATCCCTCTGATTTATGACATTTCCACTCCTGTTTTCCCATCTACCCCTTTGAACCCCGCTGATAAACACCCAGCGGGGAGACGATGACATTCAGCAAAACTGTTTGTTTGTTTACCTCTTACTTTCATCACAAAGGATCGATTTCCCACCCACACCAACATACCCCATGCAGCTACGTCCCCGCCAGTTTTATTGTTTTTACCACAGCTGGAGAAATGAACACTCTGTATACTTGCATGAACTAATTTTTGGTCTAGTCTAGCAGGCTTTTTGGTGTATATAGACTTTTCTCGCGTTCAAAAGACCCACACACATTTTTAATATATTCAAAAAGTTAGGAAAAATATAATAAAAATAGGCTCCTCAGTTGTAACCACACTGTGTATTTTGTATTGATTTGCTAATGGTTAGGAACAATGAAATAAAAAAACAATATGTTTGATGTAAAAATAGTAAAATCAGCATGAAGCCCTGGTTCTGCTAAATATCAGAACCAACTCATTCCAACATAACCACTGAACTGGTTCACCCCAGTTACGGCATCTCTATGTTGCCCTGCAATTTTGAAGACATTTATCTGAGGGGACAAGTAAAAAGGGCCTGCTTCACTTTACATTTTCATCCAGTGTTTATTTGATGATAAAGAGGAAAACAACATATTGATCAATTTATCTTCATTTAACTTTTTTATTAAATCATTGTCCAGGTGTTTAGCAAAGTTTGAGAAAGACGCCAGCTAACCTTAGACAGCCTGTATATGGGTAGATGGTTCGAGTTAAAATATTGTTAAAACTTACTACTTAATGAATTATTATTATTATCATTACATTTTCACAGGAAGCTGCTGGATAGAACATGGAATTAAATATAGAGGTACCCTCTTATTGTCATTCTCACATCAAACGATTGATTAACTTTTACCGTATAGCTCAACATATGTCTGGAAACACCTCTAGCCTCCATCACCCGTCCACACAGGCATTCTGCACAAGTATCTTGTGTGTAGAGGTCGTAGAATTTAACACTGTGTTGGTGACCGAGAATCCGAGCATGACCAGATGCAGAGAAACTTTATGAGGTGTGCAGACCAACGACCCAAAAATAAGAGCCTTTAGAGATCTAGTTTTCATTGCATTTGCAGATATGAACTATTTTCGTATGTTTGGTAAAAAAGACCCCGCTGGATAATGTCATTGTTATAATACATAATAAAACAAGTACCGGTAGTCATACAAACCTTTTGCTGATCTTCACTGACATTGTTTATGTGTTTGTGCAGTTGTAGAATTGTGCTAAAATCTTCCTCTTAGCAGGAATGTTTGCGGACATGCTTTTTGTTGTCTCCTTATTCGTTGACATCTTCACCTTCCTTCACCTCTTGTCCTTTGTGTTATGTTCAGTTCGGCAAGACAGATGGTTTGTCTCCATAGATGTACTTGGCGCTCATGAGGCAAAAATGGGCAAAGTTTAAATATTTTTCTGCTTTGCTTGATTACAATGCAAACCTGGTTGTTTTTCAACCAGTAAAGATAATTAATTTGAACTCTCTGAACACATATAATTGGTAATATTCAAATAATTCCCCATTAACTGATAATGACACACTCCTGCGAAGAAGAAACTGATTAAGTAGTTTTCATTTCAATATGTCATTTACAGGAAAAACTCAAATTAACACATTTAGAGCCTCAAACATACACACACACACACTCAAACACATATGATGCAATGTAGAATGTGTGTGCTTCTGCAAATGTACATGTTTAAATATACAAAAACAATTAACCATCTATTCATACATGCACCAGCATACTAATCAGTGTCCCGGTGGAAAAGCCTATTGTTCCTCCACCCTGCATCTCCATTCTCTCGCTGTTGTTGTTAACAGCAAGTATTTCATGAGCTGTAAATTGAGAGCAGATATATAAATCAAATGGGCACAGTGGCCTCAGACGGGACACGTGACAGCATCTGCAGACTTTTTCCCCAGAGGTCACCGGTGCTATTCCAAACCCAGTCAAGCTGTTCAACCAGAGACTGGAAGATGATGGCGATGAGTGAGGGTGGAGAAGAGTGGATGTAGGGGTGACAATTAACCAAAAACTATTAGTATAAATCTGTTCTATTGATAAATTAAGTGTAACCCATTGCAAGGGCATGAGGAATTTTTGGGTTAAGGGGCATTTTGTAATCTTTGAAAAAGCGCTCTGTATATAAAACTTGAATTAAACATCAAACCACCAGCTATTAAACAGCAGACTGAAGGGAGTTGATAAGATCACACACAGTCAAGTAAATGTGCATTGAAAAAACAGATGCAATGCTACTTTAAGTGCTAATATGGTATAAATGCCAGAGTTGGTCAAGGACAAGGGCAGCAGACAGATACAGTTACAGGCCTGGAGTCAGATTTGTTTTGAATCTGTCACATGGCAAAGTGACAGGTAACCGCTACTCTGTTCGTATGGAAGCAACTGTGCTCTGTTAGTCTTCCATCTCTGGTTTAGACCAAAGAAAACAACAACGTATTCTTGGTCAGATCTCACAAATTGTTGGGAATCGTCCAATCCCCGGTAGCATGAGGTTTGATGCCTGAGGTTTGTTTTCCCCAAAACCCCTGTGTTGCAACAAGAAGCCCTGTCCTCCCCTCTCCCACCGATCCATCATCAGCTCCCAGTATGTGTCCATGGTTGAATTTCTACTCCACAAATAGCCCGGCCAGACAAGCCTCACTTCTTTTTGAGCCCGTGCAATCTCCTGCTATCTACAGTAAGTCATGCCTTATGCGTACCAGTCTGTGAACACACTTGGCTTGCAGGACGACCCCTGATTCTGCCCTTGCCCAACCCCCGTGCCGGGATATTTTAGGCCCACAACCCCCAGCTCTCAAATCGGTCTATCCTCCTCCTCCTCTCCCTTTCTCCTATTTCTCCTTGTTCGTTGTATCTCTCTCCCTCCTTCTGTTGTTTCCCACCCCTCATTAATCATCCGCCGGCTGGAGGTGAAAAAACAAACACTACCCCCCCTCTTAGATGGAAGGGGCCAATGTTCGAGCTGTGGCAACAACTTTGCGACTTTTCAAAAATATTCTTTCCCCAGCGAGAGGTTTCAGTCCACTAGGAATCTGCTAACTGACTGAACTTAGCACTCAGCAGAGTCTGTCAGTAACCTCAGCTCCTGTCTGACGGAGGGGCATCGACACCAACAATTAGAACTTAATAAATCTGTTGCCCGTTTTAACACCTTGATTCTCCACTCCAACGGGTGCCTGTTATGTTGACGTCTTGGTTGGAGATGTCCCCTTTGCTAATTAACTGTTCATGTGTGAAGGGAAAGACTAGAGTTGATTCTGAAAGTTTTAGGATTGTTAAGGAATGTTAATGGAAGTTATGTTGAAATAAATATGAGGTTATATCATGTTGTCCTGCTAAGTGCAGTAAGGCTACACCAAATAAAGAAAAATAAACAATTGCGGACAAATTGGTGTTTTCATCTGTAATAATTAGTAGTTTTATCCAACCAAAAATCCCCCTTTTTCAAAATACTTTAAAACCCATATTCCAGTCAACGTGCTTTTAATACAGTACACAAATCAACAGATATCAAATATCCCTGGGAGAAGGTGAAAGCTGAAAATGGTGAAACAGTCACAAAGATCAGATATGGACTGTGCTGCAGACACAGTTTGAGTGAACTCATGTGCCGATATTTTTTTATGATAAAGCAAATAAAAAAATAGATATGGTGAAAAGTTTTATTTTAGTTTTTAAAAATGTCTCTCTAATTGCTCAGAGGGTGCAAGGACAGATGCAAGGGCAGCGATGGCATGTGTGTGTATGTTCATGTGTGTCATTGGGGGTGGGTGGGAAGCACACCTGTGTGACAGGCAATCTGTCTTTGCGTAAAGAATGTGACTGTGACCCCGGGATGAAGGTGAATGTGTTTGTGTGTGCACAGACGCAGGTGTTTCGATATTGTTCACAGTAATCCGCTTGTTGCATTTCGTTAGGATTGAGAGTATGGGGATGAATAATAATACAGTCGATACATAGTGGCATTACATTACTGATGATCATGCAGATTGCAAAAATAACAACGGTAATATACAGGGATGGATTGACCTTGGATGAAGCGTGAGGTGTGTGGTGGTAGTGATGTGTTTCGTTGAATCAGATCTGATCATCTGTAACCGAGTAACAAGAGGGCTCCGATGGAACGGAACCTAAGTGGGCATGCTCAAACAATTCTTATTCAGAGGTATTTGTTGAAGATCTGATAACATATATCTGGAGAAATAACTTTGAGCAACCATTTATTATAATTGATGTAAAATAAGCAATACTGCTTGTTCAAAGCTTCTTTCTCTGGTTGAAGGATACCGAGGCCATTGCCATCAATGCACAAGCCCTGCTCTTTATGTAATTAGCCATAGAGCAGATATCAATGCAATGTATGTTCATGCTTAAATGCCAATTGGGTCCCATAATATTCGTCATTTCACGCATTGACTGGCTATCCCAGCCGACGTCACCGCCCATCTAATTTTTCATCAGCTCAAATGCTCGGTAGACTGCGACCACATTAGAAGGTCCGGTGAAACTCAAGCCTCCTCCCAAACATCACCTCTCGTTCTCACTTGGTATGCTCTGGATGGTCAAGTGGAACATTCCTGCCGGCTGCATTTCCCTCGGTTGGCTCAGATCTGCTTTAATCACCTCAGCCATGGCTGAGCCGCAGGTATAGAGTTACAGTACCAGGGAGAGAGAGTTGGAGAAGGAGGGGGCCTTGGAATTACTTTTCCGGCATTAGGCCAAGCGAGGTTTCATGGGGTCAGTGCATCTTGGTATAAACTGGCACTTTTAAAGTTGCATTTAGTTCACAGGTAAGATTTGAAACAGGCAGACAGGTCCACCGAGAAAAACAACCGGCCATATGTCATCACGGCTGTCCAAAATGACCCGGGCCTTATTTGACCCAGCATCACATCAACAGCACAGCATTGTTTGTCTTTGCCTTCCAAAGCAATTACAAAAATCATTCATGACTGTCGTCTCCTCTGTCTGGTGGGAAAACTGGAAAAAGCTGTCAGCAAAATGTTGCTATATTTCAAATAACTATGTATTTGCAAACACATTTGCGTTATACATATCCCGCATTAATTTAAATTAATTTTGTAACAACATAAAATGTTTCTATCAAATATCAGCAACTCTTGGAGCTAAAAATCAGCCTCTTTAGTTGTTTTAATTGGTTGGTCACAAACCTTTTAAGATATATGTTTTTGTTTAAAACACTAATTCAGCCACTTGCTGAAAGATGATAGGTGGAAAGCAATAACAGTGATTAATAATTGTCGTGGTTAATAATTAGTTAATAATTGGCAGGAGATGACCAAATATCCAAATTGTTGACACAACCCAAATAGATTAGGATTTTATACAATGTTAGAGTTTTTCTTTTGTCGTTATTATTTGTGAGACCATAATATTTTCTTTTTAGGTAAATATTAAATGACATTCTTCATTTTATAATCAGACAATATATCATGTTTTCTCCTGGTTTATCTTATAAACAGAAAATTATTTAAAAGTAGGAACGTGATCCTTTTTTTTTTTTTTTACAAACTCAGCCAATGCGTCCTCCCTGAACACAGATCTCTCTATATATAGTGGAACATGTCCCTGCTGGTGCTGTTAAACCTAGTCTGTGCATATACTGTAATATCAAACACCATTCCTCTCTCTCTCCACTCCCCCGCCTCGCTCAGCTCTCCTGTCATAATGGCATGGGCCTGATCGTTTACAGTGCTCATACTGTGTGTCACCACGTCATTACGATTATTTCAGAGGACCACCAATTAGCTGGCTTCTAATTAATCAGCACTTTCCATGATTCCGTATGTCACACTTGTTCAGTCTATCACCACGATGGAGCTGGACCAGTGGTTTTATAATTGACAAGTCAAGAGCATGCAATCCATCTTTGTTCATTTGGACAGCCTCCGCATGGGGCTGGATGTGGTGCAGTGCTATTCTCTCTGCTCCTGCCTTATGGTGTACTCATGCCATGTGTATATATATATATATATACTGTCTCTTATACACATCTAGATGTGTATAAGAGACAGGGTATAGAGTTACAGTACCAGGGAGAGAGAGTTGGAGAAGGAGGGGGCCTTTATGTGTGTGTGTGTGTGTGTGTAGTATTATTTACAAACACAAAATGTATATTTTATGATCTTTATTTATTATATTAGAATTGTGCCCCAAATCAAAGGAATTGTTTATGACTTAAGTAAATTGGCTTCCTTTTATGTATGTAAGGAAATTGGTGCTTTATTTTTGCTGAAGAAAAGTAAATTTATACATATCCAGCATCAACATATAAATAAGGATTTTAATATAACATAATAAATAAAGAGTATGGTGTAACGCACTTTTGTGCGGTTTGCCGTATTCAAGCAAACTCTCTTGTATTTTTGGGTTAGAAATTATGTTTTTCCTTCTTTTGCGATAAGAAGAACATTTATTATTTAAATGTGAATACAGTGTGATGGGATTACAGTTGTATGACCTACATACCAAGATAACCTGTTGGATGGTTTAGTTACAATGAATTGTGCAGCAAAAAATGCATCAATTTCAACAGTAGTGCCGCTAATTCATTTTTTAGTTGTTTTGACAATAAGCCAAATGCATTAATATTTCAACCTACATAAAAAAGAAGAAGAAGGGCATATATGCTCTGATCACCCCCTCAGTGAAAATAGCATGCTGTTCAAATCATTTCAGGGGACATGATGTGAGGCCACGCTGTCTGATGAATTGTGATGTCTGTAATTATATCTAAATTGATTTATGGGGATACATTTCTTAAACTCTTTGGATACATGTAAGGTTGCACCTGTTGCAGCCAGATGGAGATATAGATAGACCACAAGGTACTTTGCTCGTGTGTGTGTGTGTGTGTGTGTGTGTGTGTGTGTGTGTGTGTGTGTAAACATTAATTTCATATTTAAGACCACCTTTGTTGAGTGCAATATGTCCTTTGACATGCATAATCAGCTTCATGTAACTGTTGTGATTAAAACACCTAATTACACAAAGGTAAACCAGATTTTAACTTGACAGCACATGACGTTCAGTGATTAGAGCCATCATTTCTAATTTTTTATGTACTGCGAACAAGATAACAATGTTGTCCTTGTATATTTATTCCATATTAAGTCACACATCTCAGAAGGGCGACATGTAGGCTGATGAGAGATGAACCTTGCTGACTTGGCATAATCCGGAATGGGAACGCTTGCAGTTGCAGAAACGTTTGTTACTTCATTCACGGTCGGTTGCATTTAAATGCTGCGTTGTCGGGGCCGTTTGTGGGGTCAGTGCAAACTTTCCCGTCAGTGAGTCACTTCTTGGTTTCAGCGCGAAACACACAACAGTTGGGGTGGGCTTTTCATATTTAAGACCACCCCACTGCAATTTACTCTGCGCTAAAACCAAGCAAACCCCAGCATGCGTGTGGCCGGCGGCTGCATGTTCCAGATATTGTCACATCACATGAAGCTTCCTCCCCGTACACATCAATCTCTCAGTGGTACACTCGCTGTGACCCAGAGTTCCCCAAGTGTGCGTGTGTGTGTGCTGCAACATGTGGTGCAGTTTGTAGGAGGGTGTGTGCTTCTGATTTGTTGCTCCTGTTGACTAACAAGTAGGATATTGTGCTGTCCTTTGTCATTTATGGTCACTTGTCTATGCCAAAACATTTTGGATCATAACTGTCCAAGGCACTGCTTTTAATTATCATCAACCACTATAAACCAGAATTATTACCACATACTAGGGTATAAAAGTATCTAGATTTATAAAAAATCTCTTGCTGTTTATTTCCAAAGCTAGCATCTTGGACTACCCATATTTGGGTAGTCCAAGTTCCTCCCTTCTTCTCAGTTGCACAATTGTAAGCATTCACACCTGAGATCTATCCAGCGCAGCCACAATCTTCCTCTGTTGGCCTCTTGGGCCGGTGTGGGTCAGTGAATTCCCTCCACCCCGCAGGTATCTATCAACATTTCTCTGGGTTTGAATGGTTAGCCCGTTAGTCACAAGCCCGCCTCTGCAACCTTTAGGCTACCTCCGCCACTTTTCCATCTCAGCGAGCCCCAGCATAGGAATGTGAAAGTCAAATAAAAGTGCTGAGCTATCATAGAGATGGGGGGGAGCGGGGGGTGTGTTCAAATGTACAGCACCGAAGTTTGGCCAAAGATATCCTCGGAGAAATTCAGCACCAGAGATTACATCTTTTAGGTAAAGTAAATACATGGAATTATGATGTTTTCCTTGGATTTCCACAATGTTTAAAAAAGCAGAGAGAGCAGTCCGTTCACACTTTAGGTGATAACTACAGTGGGCCTTTGTGAAGGCCAAGCGTTGGCCCAGGCATGATGGTTTACTCTGGAGGCTAAAATTGAGCTCAACTTTGTGTGCAAAGTTGTCAGGGTTCGTACCTTGTTTACAGAGCGTGGCTCGTTTGTGAACTTGTCTCCCCATCTGCACGCGCATTCGGCCTGTGTTTGTTAGCATTTAGGCATGTGATTAGAAATTGTATTTTTATAACCTGAATGGGAGATACTTTTTTTAGAACATGTGGGGATTTTTTCTTTTAGTTTAAAGGAAAAATATAAATAAAGCAACCTTGAGTCTGGCAATACATTGCCTGAATGATGGATGTTCTTCTGAAGCAGAAGAGAAAAGACCTCAAGTTGATACTTTAACAAACTGCTTACTACGAGTAATTCAGTGGTAATTCCAGTAGATGTGTATGTTTGGCCAACAGAGGAAGCCAATAAAACATGGAACTGATTCTGGCTGATGGGGATCACAGCATTTCAAATCTCGTTACCATAGGTGAAATGGTTCTGCTCGGCTAGATGCCGTCTCCTCTGCTGTCTACAAAGAAAAGTCTCTGATAAGAACTGACAGGTCAATAAAAGCAGAAATATCGACTCTGTCACCATTCATAGCTGTGGCGGGTGCCAAAATATCCCCCAATCATGTAAGACGGCTCCTCTCCAAGCATCCCCCGTCTTTTTTGGAGAGGTGCTAATTTTATGGCCCTGTGATGCTAAAAACTCACAGACGTGGGCTGAAGGGCTCATAATCAAAACCGGCGGCTGAAAAACCAGCCCAGATTGTGGTGATTCAATGTTGCGCTGACGCTGACACAGGTGCCTTCCCACATTTCACCCTGTCAATGGCTGATAACTTGAGTGCTCAGACCAACTCACTCCTGTCCCCTCAACACCTTAATACACCGAGGTGTTTACTGACACTCTTCACGCGTGTATTACAGTAGGTCACACCGCTGTCGCAGCACTCTTACTATGAGCACGCAGTTACTTTTACTACTGATAATCTTCAAATGCGTACGCACCCCACTTCTACTTTCCTGTAATACCAGAGAAACTGAGACGCGGGTCCATGCGTAGGCTAGCATTTGGGATGTTGTGACTGTTGAAACACTGCAAGCGCTCACCAAAAGTGTTTTCTAACCTTCAATACCTGATGGTAACTTGGTATGTAAATGTCCCCACCTGTTTTAATGTAATGCCCCTCAATTTAAACAAATCTATAAAAAGTAATACAATTGTCTGACAACATCCGACCTCATCGGTCATTAGAAAAATACGCTTTTCAGGCTGCACTGTTTTAGGATTTTTTAGATACTCTTTAAAAAACTGTATGAAATCCATACTGGAGTTAAATTAAGTTGGTACCTTTACCTACTGACATGTCTCATGTCTAACTCTAAAGTTTTTCAGTGGTTGCTCCTGAACTGTCACTGTTGTAATGGTGAAAAAAACACATTCTGGCCAAAATTTTCAGTTATACCAGTCTAAAAAAAACAAACATGTTTTTCGTAATGTTTCCCTCAATTCCTAATTTTGTGCAAGTGCGACAATTCAGTATGTTGCGGGACACCAGAATAAAATATCCTGTAGTATATCTTGCATGCAGGCTGGTCAGGTCCATGTTGTTTTGTTGCATTCTGTTTGATGCTATATTTCCACACACACTTGAAAGACCTGTCACGTTAATCAGGGCTGCAGTGAATACCAGACAGCGTTTTCTGTCATTCTGCCTATGCCGGCCGCGATTTATTGGGGGAAAAAAAAAAAGCTGCTATATTTGTAGCGGTAACCTTTCGCTATGAGCTCTTCAACTGACGTCAATTCATTATTTGTCCCCTGACTGTAATACTTTTCCCCAGTGCCAACTCTCTGGGTATGGACAAATCAAGACCCCCTCACCGTACACTCACAGACACAAAATCAGATGAGCCCACATAGCCCACTGACACACAAACGAACACACAGCAGATGCTGTCTCTCTGTCGGTCAGAGCGGAAAATCAGACACTCCATCCATCTGCCGATGTTATTCCTAGCAACCAAAGTTATGTTGCTATAGTAAAGACCTACCCACATGAACTTGTCATTGAAGCTGCAGCAACAACAATGTTTTTTTTATGTTTTGCCCCTTCTTGTCTGGTACCGTATTTAGATTTTTTGTTCATTCCCACATTGTGGTTTATTTGTGTTCAGGCATTTACAGCTTTCCTCTGCTCTCATTAAAAACATAGCGTTGTGTGTCAGAGCTGTGTGAAAATAAAGCGAAGAGGAAGAACTTTATGTTCATGAGACCAGAGGCTAGCAACATTTCAGAGTTTCTGAATGAATAATAGCTTTGGTTTTTCGAAATAAGGCGAGATTATAGTTGTGCACGTCCCTGGTGAATAGTGTCGCAGTACTAAATCGATCAAAATGCGCATGTAACAAAAAACTCAAAAGGTGCTCTGCACAAGTTGTACATCATGGCGAGTACAAACCACATGTGTTTAGACAAATGTGTGATTTAGTGTTGTGGGTTCAAGCCAGGAAAACTTGATAAACCACACAAATCCACCATAACCACAAAAAGCCTCCGTAAACTAGAGTAATGCCCAAATTAAGTGTGAGAAAAAGGAGGTAAAGAATGACTTTATAATACCTTTAAGGACACGGTTTACTCTAGGATGAGTGTCGTGTTTCCTCGGAAATATTGCCGCGTCCGAAATGCGGGGTGGCATTTGTCTCATTTTGCACGCTGACTTATGCTTCGGTATTCTACTGGAAATAGTTATGCTTGGATTACAAGCTGTTGTGTTATTGCGCTGACCTTCTTTCCCTCCCATTAAAAACACTCTACACTCTCACAGTATGTGATTATTGGCGAGGGAGGACTTTAGAGGAGCAGTTTTATTTGAGACATTTCGCAGCGCAAAGCACTTGTTTTAAGTCATGATCATAAATAAAGCATAGACATTTTTTAGTACAACTTTTAGTAACTTAAGCTTAAACTGAATATTCATATTTTATGCATTTGATTTATATCCTTGCCACATTTCATAGGCTATAAATATTTTGCTTTTTATTCACCCATAGTACATTCGTCTGAGTTATGCTGTCAAAATTGTACACGCAAATGCATGATGATAATGATATGCAAACATGTCAAGATGACATTGTTACAGTTTTTTACCTTAAATGGTGAACAGTGAACTGCTGGTTGACTTTACATTTAAAAGTAAAATCTTGGAAAATATAAAGCATTATTACAGATGCATAGCACTTTTGATACTATGTATATATTTGTTTTATTCAGATGTATTTTACTTCAGTGAAGAATGCTCAGTGAGCCTCAAATAACACATAACATTAATTATTTGTAAGGTGGACAAAAATGTGGAGGTATCGTCAAATTATCTTAGCTGAGTGAGTTGTAACAGAGATTATATCTGACCCCACTATAAGCACTTGGGCTTGTCATGTGTTTTTGACGTGTGAATAGTAACAGGTGGTTAATTCACAGTGACGTTGATGGATTTCTGAGAAGGCCCAGGGACCGACCACACTGCCCAGTCACACCAGCACGGTGTTGACCTCAACGCGTTACGGCCAAGCTGCTGACCTGTGACAACACGACCTTGGTCTTTGATTATACAACCATGACTGGACGCGTAGAGCCTTCAGGAGGGATGTAATGGAAAACCTCTCAGCGTTTCCTGCAACAGCGCAGGCCGATGTGCTTGACGGCCTTCTGCTTTCCTTCGGTAGCTTCACAGATGCTGAATCTTAGACCACTTCTATTAAACCAGCCTTTAAATGCAATGCGGGCAGCAGGTGGGGGCTCCACGCCATGCCAGGAATGCAGACAAGGGGGGTGGGGAGACTTGGAGGGGGCTTAAAGATGCCCGTTGGCAGCGTGGAGGAGACCTCTGTGGGGTTGCTGTTCGAGGCGGCACGGCTAGTGGGAACGGAATACAGCTTGAAGTCTCTACATGTGAACCTGTCACTCTAGCGATGTGGAGGAGGGGGGGCGGGCATATGTATGGGGTGGATTTAGACCATTAGTTCTAGGCTGCCCAGGCACACACATATGTGTAGAGAGTCACTGAGGTCTTTCTGCTAATTATAGGCTGAAATCTGACAGAGAAAAATTAGAGGGAAAAGGGACAGCTGCAATGTCCCGTGGAAGACGAAGGGAAGAAGAGAAGAGGGAGGGAGGGGTTTGATTTCTCGCTCAATCCTTAAACCCCCTTCCTTGAACAGAAAAAAACACAATTCAATCATCCTGGTGTCCTTCTCGCTCTCCTATCCCCACTAAACACTACCCCACTTTCTCCCCCTGTGCTCTCAGACAGGGGGTCAGGGGCTCACTCCCAGATGGGATCACCGTGGGTTTCACGGGACGTCCCATCTTTTCCCTGAACGAATGCCATTTTCTAAGGGGAGCTTAACAAGCAGAAAAAGGAGAATTTATAGACCTCCCCAGTGTGAACGTGGTCAGATCATCCAATATCATATCACCCACACACACATACAGTACTTAACACCTGTGCACACATACACTAAGAGCATTGCATATTGTGTATATCAAAGAGCTATCTGTACATATTCACAATATGAAGCACAGTGGAGTGAGTGAAAATAAAACAAGTCCCAATTCATTTATACATTAAAATTCAGAGCAGTTGATGTCACCAAGTCTGTTTCAAATCAAATTCATGACATGTCCTATTCCAGAGCAGCAACAATTAAGTCATCATTAAGGGCCCCTGCTTTCAAAGTTTAATTACCTGCAGATCCTCAGGTTCCTCGAACGTCTAATGTATTTCATGTCAGTCGATTTTTTGGGGGGGGGTTTCAGGTGATTAAGTAGATAAATTCAATATAATTTGTGATAAAACATGTTTACAGTAAAGTCACAGGCCTTAACAAGAGGTAGCGTTTTCATTTTATATATCATGAGTAAAAGCCTTATAATGGGATATTCCTAAATAAGGCATTTAACCGATTGACCACAAACAAGGTTTATGTGGATTGTAACAACATTTGGACCGAGGTCAAAATTGAAGTAACTTTGCCAGATTAGTATCTAAGTTTTTCAAAACAAGGCATGTAATGAGGAAAGAAAAACAAACGTATCCAATGCACACTGGGAAATGAAATCATGTGAAAGAAAAATATTGAATTCCTGCTAGATCATACTAGATGAGGTCCGTGACCAAAACATTGTGTGTTTCATTATCTCAGGAGCGGTGTGCAGAAATTCAACTCTGCGTTTTATTGTTCTGGCAGAAGAATGCTTCAGCTCAGGTTGCACTTGGACAGAGCTTTGCTGATAAGACTTATGTCAACTTGCATAAACCAATTAGAGGAAAATACTTCTCGAAAGGTGTCCAATGAAACAAATGCAACAAAGAAGACACTCCCAGAAAGCAGCTTATTATATTTATGCCTTAACATGCAGATGATGATTTCAGTAGAAATAAATATTTGAACAACCATGTATTGCATCTTCGGTATTGGTGGATAATACACCTGAAAATGACTATGACCTGGACCACTGTGTGTTTATGTAAAATACCAAGTATCCGTATATAGTATATTTTTGATATTTTAAGCTCTCATAAAAAAAAAAATGTTACTGCTGCAATTTAGTGTTTATGGACTAAATATTGACCTCTAAAAAGGGTCCTCACTCTCAGTTTCATCCATTTGAAAAAAGTCAATTATGATTATTTATGTTATATGTATTCGTATGATTATTATGAGTTTATATTAAGATTATTATTAATATTAGGTCTAAAACAAATCCTGTATGGTGCTTATTTTTTCTTAACAGTTGTTTGGATGGCTCAGCTTCCCCTCAAAAGCCGCACAGACAAAAGTCTGTTTAGTGCTGGGGAGTATGTTGCTCATGTCACCCTTCATAATGTGCTAGTGTGCAAAATGTTTCTCAATGTCAGTGTAATATTGTATATGATTATCTTGTTACGGGGGTTTCTGGGAGAATGTCACGAGCTAGCCTCGCAGCTGAGGCACAGTAGCGGAGTCCAGATCATTTCCCACCCCCGGCTGATTGACAGGTGTCCAACAATCCCCCTGGCTTTACGCCGGAGATCCGAAGAGGCCGAGGGGAGGCCCCTGTGCAGACGGGCCTGACCTTGCCCAGCTCATCAATAGCCTTCATTTCTCCCAGGCTGTGTGAGACAGGTGCTCAGGCCCAAACCTCCGCCCAGTCCCCCCCACCTCCCTTCGAACCTAAATCCTGCCCATTTTTATTGGTCCTCCTGCCTTTCCTCCCCTCATCCCTTTCCTCCAGGGACCTTTATGAGCAGGGCTCGGGTCCCCTCTGGCTCAAATTAAATGCCTGTGGTTAATTAGTGAGGTTGCTATTACCAGCAGAGGTGGAAACCCCTTACCAGTGCACCCGGCCTGGGAACATTGGGAACTGAGTGGCCTCCGTTCGGAAAACAAGTCAGCATTTGTAGTTTCTCATTCCTGCCCCCAAAACGTTTAACGGGACACACTTCCTGACGTGCTCCCTCATCCTGAGTCAAATGGATCTGAAGCTCCAGGAGACTCAGATCTCCCTCCTAGTGGATTTCACTGTTCATGCATCCCTCTCTGCTGGTTCTCTCACTTTGTAACAAGATTCATATATTGGGCTGCATTGTAAATCCATTGTTCCCTTCTGATTTTTTTTATTTTTTATTCGAGCTATGTCCTAAACTCCAAGTTTAATTTTCACAGATATTTGGTTCTGCTGTAAACAAGTCAGCCACCTCACCATTTTTAACAGGAATGATTCTGTATAATATTATTGTAATTTATATAGATATGTAGAAAGTATATATATATATATATACATATATATTTTTTCTGCATTTGTCTGTAAGTGTGTGCAGGCTTTTCTAAAGACAAAAATAAGTAAAAAGGTAATATTTTTCATTTAAATATGCGTTTGACATATACTGTATAGTTGGAGCTCAAAAGGCAATAGCCATCGGATTTTGAAAAGATCAGTATCACTCCTAAAATCTGATCTGTCCACATGGTTTCTTTTCTTTCGCTTTTTTAAGATAACAAAACCCAAGCCCGATTCAGTCCTGACTTTCTGAGTGTTTTTCTTTGAGTGACACCACACCAAACTCAAGTATATTTTTGATTCTCCTGGCCTCTCTCCGTCTCTCTTGTTTTATGTAGCCACCGCTGCTGTGTGGCTGTAATGTGTGAGAAGCTGTTAACACCGTTATTCCTAACCCAGATGAAGGCCGTAGGGCCAGTGGTTCACAGACCTGAAGCCTCCGCAGCATCCTGAGGGACCAAAGCTGAGGGGCTGTCACATGGCCGACGACATTAACTCCTAACACCTGTGGGAAGGAACAGAATAGCCTTGCTGCTCACAGCCGTTAAGTATGAAGGGCGATAAGTCTCATGACTTTTTGCTGATCAGTGGCATTCCCTGCCTCCTCCATGTGTTTTGTGTTATGTGATGTCATGTTATGAGACCAAAGGAGAGGAAACGAAAGTCATTCATAGAGTCTTTTAAGATAAATGTATTAGTCAAACAAAACAATCGTGTTCAATATGATTGATATCAGTAGGCCTGTCAAAGCCTTAGTTCACCCAAATAGCAATCCAATCTGTTTCCTTAAGTTTTCCTTGTGGATAGGTAAATTTAGTTAATTCGTTGAAAAATGTCCACCTTTTCTTATTGCGTCCACGAGTTTCCATTTTTAATGTTTTAACTCCCCTGTATTTAAGTGTTTGTCTTTAACTCACACAAAACTTGACCACTCTGTTTATTCAAATGAGTCGGTCAACTTTTTGGAAGTGCTGCGCTAAATATGTTAAAAATGCAAATAAAGTATAGAATTAAACTTAGACAGGCCTCTTCTGGTGCTTTATGTTATTGTAAAGCCCCTATTTTTTCATGTTCCAGTGCATGTGAGTTGCTGGTGTTATTAGAGCTTATATTCTGGACCCCTTACTGTCGATTACATTATTAGATTACAGGGAATTATATCAATGTATTTTTACAAAAAAAAAAAAAATATATATATATATATATATATATTTCCCTGCCCCTAGCTTATTTCCTTTTGCCCCCTTGCAAAATCCCGGAGGAGCAAGTATGTGTGCATGTGTGTGTGTGTTGCATTCCTAAATGTGTGGACACACGTGTTGCTACATACGTGTACATTGTGTGCATCTGAGAGGTGCAGGCCCCCCCCTGTTCATTAGGGGCTCTCTGCTGGTACAGCAATGGTTAATGTTCCTCATTGAGCTGTATTACGCGTGCAGACGACCTTCATCTGAAAACCACTCGCTCTTACCCAGGCCGCCTCAACTAGAAGCATATGGCAGCTTACTGTATATTTGCTTTTCAGTGTGTCTGACTTTGTGTGTGTGCGTGTGTGTGTTCTGCACACCTGAAAGGGTCTTCCAATTCTCACTGCTCATGTGTTCTCAGTGAGATCGGGAGGAATAAAGCAATGACAACTTTTTCCGAGCGGATCTGGTTTAAAAGTGGTGATTTGGTTCCTTAGAATAACATTCCGAACACAAAATCTTACATTAGTGCCATTTAATTTAGAATAGATCTAATAACTGTAAAATGTGATAAATGCAAAGAAATGACGGTTGACTGAAATATCCAACAAACATGCAAGACTAGTCATATCTGGTAGATTGTGTGTGAATGCCTGAGTTTGGGTGTTTGCATATGTTTTGGGTACGACGATGTATGTGTGGCTGGGTTTCAGCACACTCAGCAGAGCCACTCAGCAGCAGGGAGGAATGAAATGTGACGGGTCTGTTCATAGGAACCTAAATCCAAACTCCATCTGCCTCTGTGGCCTGTGTGCACACCTCAAACACACACACATACACACACGCGTGCTCGCAGGCACACACACACACACGCCATCTCTCAGCACGGTTTCTCCGAGTATCATTTCTCACCAGTTCTCGTGCATCCATTTCCTTCCTCTCTTCCCCTCCCTACTTCACAAACACTGGTCCACACTTTTGACGGTCTGCTTCGGTTGCTCAGGCTATGTTTTCTTCTTTGTTGACCTCCAAACAAAGTCCTTTAGATCAAGCAATTACACTACCGTAAAGGCCTTCTTATGCAACCTGTCTCATTGCTTATCATTGGAATGATTTCCATGATTTGGCGAGTCAGCCAGGCCGTGAACTCTGCGAGGCCACATGATGGCTGGAGCGAGATTTGAGAAGGCTTATCTAAGGATAGATAGAGCAGCGGACTACAGCTGTGCTGAAATGATTTACATCAACAGAGAGACTATCTGAAGCCCCTCGCCTCACTATTTATGTATAAAGCAGCAAGTGTTTTGCACATGACACATGATTACTAAACGACAATCGATTTTTCACTTTCACTTTCGTCTGTGAGAACCTGAATGATGTAAGTCGAATTCACTTTGCTTTTTTATGCTCACTACATGACAAATCAAATTTAAGTCGACTTCATTCAATAAAAGTAAGTCAGTAATTATATCAGAGATATGATTCAAATGTGCCCGACAGTCCAACGATTGTATCACCAATGTTTTCCACTTTGTATATTGAATGGAAAAACAATGATTACATTTTTATTCATGTCATTTCAGACCTGGCCACGCCCACCAGTTAATTTCCTGCTTTGAGTAATCAACACACCTGCTCACCCCTCCTCTCACACCTGCTTCTCATTCATTCTCATCAGGCCCAGAGTATATATATACTGGTTCACTCCCCTTTGTGCTCAGCCAGATTGTCTCTGTGCTTAGTGCCAGTGTTATGCCCAGTGTTATGTTTGGTTCTGATTATGTGTTCTGACCAAGCCTGTTGTGTTTTTACCCGACTCATCCTATTTATTTTCTTTCAAAAAGAAGGACAATTAGATGCAGAACTCTCAAGTTTCTATGATTCCTCTAACAATACATCCTGGTCCATAGTTTCTCTCTCTTCTTTTTTCCCTCTCCTCATATAAGTGTTTGATGTGGTTTATTGAGCTATACACAAAGACACACTGGGTTAATGTCTCTGTAATTAAAACGAATGTAGTCATTACATATTGACTTCTCAGATTTGGGCATTTTGTGGTTTTAATGTTTGAATATATGAGATGTGAGATTGATAGTACCCAAATTACATTCACTTTTGATAGAAAGTAGTTATTTCCATAATATCTTAATTTTTTTGGTTTTGCAGAGGTCACCCACTGCGCATCTCTAATTGAAATGTGAGTGAGAAATTGAATCTATTTACAATGTTTTAAGTGAGATGTTTTTGAGAAGCATTCTGATGTCAGGTGTAAAGTGTGATCCTTGTTAACTGCATTTAAAAACATTTCGGACACAGTGCACAGATACAGGATACATGGTCTGAATAGCACACAGTGTGACAGGGCTGACATCCAGGAGTGGCTGAATGAGGCCACAGATAGATTTCAGTGGTGATTCTGTCAGCACACAAAGAGCTGTTAAACTTTCACACCACATCCACACTTTCTCAGATACCCATGATGTCGTTTTGCGAGGCCTCACCACAGCTTGCAGACCTTTCGAACAATCCGCGTCACAGCGCAAGCTGACAAAAACAAACTCTGCTGACTGCTATTATATCAAATGGGTCAAAGCCTTTAAGGTTGGTACCATTCATAAACTAAAAAAGTTATAAAACAATTCCCACACACTCATCCCTTCATCATCCGGATCCACCGAGGCAGATGGATTTCATTTATATCTTAAATTCATTCTTTTACCCTTACTTTGGAGAACAATACTTGTAAGTATAGTGTTCTGGAATGTGATGGCCCTGAATGACTGGGCAAGGGGCAGAGTAAGCCAGCATACAATTTATACTGAACAGCTGGTTCATATAAACAGTGAGAAATGCAAGGCTTGAAACAAAATGCAGTTAAATTGTATTGTTGCTTTAAATTAGATAATTTAAATTCTCCTCTCCTATCAGTTTTGGGGATGTTTTCTGATGTGGGAAGGATTATTTGAGGAAAACATTTTTGAGGAAAAATGAGTGCCATATTACTGCGGACTCTCCGCTGCCCACCATTGAAAACCCTTCCTCTCAACACAAGTAAGAACGTACCATTAATCCCTGGGAAAGATTATTACTTACATTTATGGATATTTCAAAATTATTATTATTATTATTATTATTATTATTATTATTATTATTATTATTATTATTATTATTATTATTATTATTATTAATGATTTATTATTATAAAATCACATTTCTTAAAAAACGCTAAATAACAATGTCTGTTCAATTCATATGGGACAGTTACAAATAAATACCCCAAATGAAGCACCCTTTATCACTGAGTTCAATCAGGTGACATTCAATTGTAATTAACTAGAAGCAGCTGCCCCACATTTGGTGATTAAGGCCATACATATAAAAAAGTGTGTCCTGTCAAGGTGACTTAGTAAATGTTGATAAATGTTAATAAAATGTTTGAATCATTTGATGAGTTTAATGGCTCTTTTTATGTGAAATAAAAAAGATACATGAGAGAACCCAACACACTTCCACTTAGGAGAACATGAAGTAAACAAAAACATAATAACATTAATATGAATAACAGTAATATTAATAAAGAAACATTTACCAGACCAATTCATTAAAATAAAAGTTTGACAAACACAGTGTCATGTTCGTAGGAGATACCATCACAAGTATACGAAGCAACAGATTGTGTTTAATGCTTTGAATTATGGCTCTCAGTCATGTGCCATAATTATGTTTCCATTTGGGCCAAAGCTCTCTAAAAAGAAAAATATGAACCTCAATAAATATTAAATCACATTTAAAATGATTAAAGAGATTCACATGGATACAGTATGCCTTAACACAGTTGGCAGCTGTAAAGGTGAGCATTATATATATATATAAATAAACTGTATATAGCTCTCTGCCCCAGGGCCCTACAGGGCAGAGTGGCTGAGGAGCTTAAAGTGTAAGTTAATAGAAAGTGTGCAGTGCCACTGAGACGAGCTGACAAAATGCACTTTTCTATTTTCACACCCCAAAACCTTTTACACCCCGCTAAGAAGGAGCAAAAGGGGTTTTGGTCTGATGCCGTTAGCAGATGCATGTACGTTATTGATGGAAAGGGACTTGGATGTTCCCCATATACTGCGCCATAAATATCCCTGTGACATTTATCGTACTCGCTAGGGTTCAGGTGCTAAAGGATCTCATTAAAAGCTTTTTGTTTTTATTTATCATTGTTAGCCTGTCACGTCTCGGGTGGATTGTTGAGATTTTATCAACCAACATGGGAACATGGCAGGAATCAAGAAGTCATTTGAGTGTCTTGAAAAAATATTTTAAAATTTTAATGACTTTAGAAACGTATTAGACCATCAATTATTCATTTATCTGCCATTGGTCTAAGCATCTGAATGATCCATAGATAGATATTGCATAATGATGATGAAGAAAAATAGAGAAAATTCAATCTGAGATGACTTCTATCATTATTCAGAGGTGTTCCACTATCAAATTAAATTAATTTCTGATAGGCAGTCTCTTGAAGACACACATATTGCTTTCACCCTTTTATTCCAAATCCTGTACACGTTTTGACAGAGTTTGAATTTGTACATTCCACCCTTCAAAAAACGATATTGGCTTTTTCGACATAGTAAAGAAACCATTGCGACTATTTATATTTGTCTTTGACAGTTTGACCGAGACAGAGGCAGTCTTTACCTCCTCATGAGGAGAATGCGTACTTCCTGTCCCTCAGCTGTCCTCATACAGCATCTTCGCAGACCCGGTCATTGCTCTGTGAGACTGATAATTTAACATGGCTAACCTTTCCACTAATCCCCGCCCCTTGAAAATAAGATTAAGGCTTCTCCTACGATTTCACTAGGTATGCACATATTCACTTTATCTTCTTTTCTAAGAATATCCACCAGCAGATCATTACCAAATAGAATGTGACATCTGGCTTTGGAGAGGGACATTCTATATGAGGTGCACCGATAGTCTCTGAGATTGGTGAGCATGACTGCACGTGTCTCTGCACCGTCTTGTCCACTGTCTGTGTGTGTGTGTGTGTGTGTGTGTGTGTGTGCGTGCGTACATGCATGTGTACGTGCATGCGTGCCTTTGTGTGTTAGTGTGTGTGTGTGTGTGTGTTCATGAGTAGGAGAACTACATTTTTTACACAGGAGTATATTTCAGATGCTTCAGATTTGGTCTTCCCTAATGGATTCTCTCATTTGAGAGCCAGTCATGGATTTTTATTTGGTGCAAATTCAGGAGTATAAGGGAACCCGCACTGATATGTCTGAGACTGGTGTATATATCACAGTCTGAAGTGAATGAATGCACCCGAATCAACACACCAAACCTGTTTTATAGAGGCAGGCTTAAATGGAGGGCCCCTCTTCAGCCCCAGTCCCCCTGCAGATGGCCTGAATTACCTCACTGCATGGCTTAGGGCTCCCTTGAGGTTTAGGGCAAGTATAAGTTGTGTGTCGGTTTTGTGTGGTCTCAACCTCTTCCCGTTATTTCTTTCTTTTTCCCCCTCTCACTCACTCACAAGAATGACAGGTTGTGAAGGATTTGTCCATTTCAATTATTACTAAATATCACTGGGTGTTATTTTGCACTTTTCTCCTGAGCATCTTCCCGTGCTCCTCTGTTTATGTCCTTCCCTTTTGTTCTAGACCAAACAAAAAACATTTGCAATATTCATCTTGACAGATATGGTACCCTTAAGGAGGAGAAGTAGACATTTGATAGCAGAACTTCCTTTGGCTCCTTCCCCATGCAGGCTTTTTCCTGTAACCAAAAAGAAGGAAACTCCTTGATTTATGAAAAAGGGGTTCCTTTGATGACAGAGATGTACTTTTAATAAGGAATGTGAGCATCAGAGGCTTTCTCTGCAGCACATGTCCACCACCTGCTCTGCACCAGACACAACCTGAACTCACAGACTTTTCTAAAAGGCCCTTCTGTGGAAGAGCTGGCGGATTAAGCAGCTGTGTAACACAATCACACTCTGTGCTGCAAAATATCAAACCATTTTATGCATTTTTTTGTAATTTTGAAGTTAAGTTAAAACTTGCCTTGAATTCACTGTTACCTTTTTATTTAATAGAAAATAATAAAAACATGGTTTCACCATGCTTTATTGCCATGTGCAGTAGCCCACTTGGCTAGTGTAAATAAATGAAAGAAAACAACTACTATCAGGTGCTGGTAATTAGGTATATTATATTCCATTTAGCTTGTGTTTCTGTCATAAAATCCAGTGTGGATAGCAGCACAGTTGCCTTTTTTCATAACTTAATTCCTCATATGTCCATTAAAGGTCATTTATCTTCCCCTGATTTCATGTTGTGGGTTAAATAAGAATTGTGTTAACAAGCCCGGAGCGGACGTTGCAAACCTGCTTTCCAGCCCTTAGCCCTTGTCAATGGACTGTATAGACCCATAAAAACTAGTCTGTGTGGGAGAGTGACACGCCAGTTATAGTAGAGGGGCTTTAATAGCTGGATTTTTACTCCTTTTGTGAACATTTTCCACGCTTTAACCACGTGACACAAGCAGACATCGTCTTTGGTTGCTGTGACTGAAGTGATCATACAGAGTAAAACTATTGTACTGTACAGACCTTTTGAACACTTATAGGTTTTTAAAATGTTATATGTGTATGTATATTTTAATTATTATTACTATATTACTAACAAACAACTAAACTGCATAGTGCCTTTGTATTTTTGTGGTAAGCTGCTTAAACACGGTCCTAGGGATGGTATATTTTGGTGGTCTAGGAAAACTGTCTCACCTCATCAGCAAGCTTTTCACTGGATGCTCGTTTATGGCTTGTGACTTCAATAACCCTGGAGGACACACCCTTGTGTACCGGAGTAACCACATGTTGACAATTTCAAGTTGTTAATATGTTGATAATCCTCTCACTGGACATTACGTTTGACCAGCGGGACCTCAAAATGCGAATTCACTTTTGTACAGTTCAACGCACATTCTCTCAACCCAGAAAATAAATATAAATGTATATATTATATACATGCATATCCATAACATTTTTTTTTTTATAAAACACAACACAAATACTGTATATAGGATTAGAAGAATCAGTCAAAACAAAACAGGGGCCTCACAGAGGACCAAATAAACATCTGATGTTGTATGTTTAGTTATCCAGTGACCTGGATGTTTGAGAGTGTCATGTTTTTTTCAGAGACATCATTTCGGACAGATACAGTATATGGGACTATCACTTTGTGGTGTTCCAGGTGAAGAGGCCAAAATGTAACAGAGCCTGTCTGCAAAGCCTGCCTGGTGAAAGCCAATCACAGCGGCAGAATGTAAACCTGTAAATTGAGAAGCTCCTTTGTGAGTCATACTCTATCACATTAAAATACAGCAAGCACCTTATAAATAGAGGAAAGGATGTGAGTGTTTATTCAACAACATGTTCTTGGCTGTGTATAATGGGGCTGGTTTCATATTTCAGGTGTTTATGCGTGGACAAGGCATCCTTCTAAAACATACCACATAAACTAAATTTAGATGGCATCACACATGCGTTATATCTTCTGTGGGATTGATGAGAGGCAGTGTTTTTTTGGAATGCCATGCTCCGTCTGCAGGCATTAATAAACATTTACATACGTGCAGGTGTGTGTGTGTGTGTGTGTGTGTGAGAGAGGTTTTCTCAGCAACTATGAGTTATTGTTTGCTTGAAAGAAAGTGCCTCTGTGTGAGCATGTATGTCCATTTTTGGGCATGTACTTGATGGGGGTCATCAGGGGGTCGACAGGTTGTCTCCTCTAGAATGTATTTGCATCTGAAACTCCAAGGTCAGGTATAATGTTTACTCTCTGGCTGTGTCCCTGAGGGTGGGGGACGGTCGGAGAGATTTGCTTTTCATATTTCATCTGTCAAACACTTAAAAAGGACCTGGCTTGAGTCGGATAAAGCCAGTGGGTGCCCTGGGGTCGCAGCTGCCAATCACAATCTCTGTCATTGGAACTGAAAAAGAAGGGGCATGGTGGGATGGGTTAGGTCAAAGTACAACCAAGGACGCTGCCTTTTAAAACATGCTAATATAATGTAGTCTGACCTTAAGAGCAAGCCCCCCCAGTGTTATCTGATATTCTTACAACATTTAATACATTTATGAGACTGGTCAAACACTGTAACCATCCTGAATGCTGCACCAGGAATGTTACCCCCCACTGGCGTACCTCTTGTTAACACCAGCAAACAGCCTTGATTCAGTGGTGTGGGTGTTTGTGCGTGTGCGTGCATGTGTGCGTGCAGGTCGAATACCTGGTGATGATGAGCCACAATTCTCTTCTGGGGAAATCTGTGCATATTAATAGTGAGCTACAAGTCCGCGTCCAAACTATAGATCCATCTATAGGCCCAAAGTGAAGCTAAACTACCCTTGAAATGGTTTCTATTAATAATGTTTATTTAGGTCAAAACTGCTTTCTGAGTTATGCTTGCGTCATAGGGCTAGGCTAAGTGCTAGCTATGAATGATTGAATCTACAAATGAAGTGCATTTGATTAATGATTAATAGCAGCACAGTGGGCAGGATGTTGTTAAAGTAAATGGCACCTGAGTTTGTATTCACAGTCCCACCTGTGGTTTGGTTCAGGCTTTATAAACCCTTTGGTTAAAGTAAGGGAAATATTATTTTGCCTACCCATTAATACATCTATTTTATCTCAAGCCATATTTTCCTAAGCGTATTGAATATAACAGTTTACTCCTGTATTATCACCCTGTAATGATAAGATGGTGGTGATGTTTGGAAAGATGTCTCAAAAAGAGTGGTAGGAAGATAGAGGGAAGCAGAGTGGTGGGAAAACAGGAGAAGAAAAAGAGAGCGGAAGCAACGAAAGGGAAACGGAACCAGGTAATAATTTCAGACATCCACATGGGAAATTTCACCTAACGACTTGCACAGACACTCTTTCTTACAGCCTCACCATCACCACATCACGTTGTATCCCGTGTAACCCTTTCCACTCTGCTATACCCTCCCCCACCCCCCACCCCGCCCCAACTCACCTCCAGTCCCTCTGTGACCCTCCATGAGAGGTGATGATGTCAGATCCACTATTTCACAGCCAGAAGCCCACAGTGACATGGATAATTTGGCCTGTGAGTTCTCTCCGGCCTTGGACACGGTGTTATGATTACACGCTCCACCGCAGGTCCGCCATGCCAAGGAGGAAGGGGTGATGGTGCGTGTGTGTGTGAGTGAGTGAGTGAGTGAGAGAGAGAGAGGTTGACGTGTGAACCTTGAAAATAACATATTGTAACACAACTCAATCCCTTTCTTTCGTCATAACAGGGGACTCCAATCAAGTATAGTGAGGCAGAGGAACATACCAATTTCCACCTCGCAGCAGTTCCCCACCTTGGCTTCATGTTCAAATGGCCTCCCACACATGAGCAGAGGCAGAATAAGTAGGTCACTGTGAACCAGCCAATATGAAATATATAGATTAATAGGAAACAGGCATCAACACAAGAGTTAAAGTAAAATAAGATCCATTGTACTCACGAAATTGAGGAAGGGATGTCAAAGGTCTCTATGTGAACAGATATGCTCTTCAAACAGGGAGGGAAATGTTTTTTTTTACCTTTCCTTTCAGATTTTTTTTCATTTTCCTTTTTCCTTCTTTTTTTTGGACGTTTACAGGCAGTTTGGGTTTCATGGCCCCAGCAGGTGAAAACCTAAGCAGGTTTACAACCACTCAGGAGAGCGAGAGGGAGCAGGGGAGACGGGGTGGCCTTCAGGAGGGGCCTGGAGCAGGAAGGATTCAGCCCAGGAAACCGCAGGAAACCCAGCAGAGAAAACTGAGCAACCTGATATGGAATATCTTTGAGTGATGAGAAAAGCTGCAGCTTTGAAACAAATTCAAGCAGGCATGATACATGCTCAAGCCTCAGTTGGATCCATGGGTCACTAAAACCACATATATGAAATTGTATACACAAAGGCGATGCAAGGGATCCACAGATTTTTTAATTTGTTATTTCATTTTGGGATGCAAGTCTTTAGTTTAGGTGGGTCAATGAGGCTGACCCTGTTACAACAACAATAACAAGCCTTTAATGAGAAAAGGTGTTTGCTCTGGGCTCACACAGGCTGCCTCAGTGACTTTCAGATGACCTCTCCTGTCAGCAGACAGTAAATAAGGAAAGAAGCCGCATGTGTTGAGCAGGTTGTCATCATGTCCAGCAATCAGTTCCACTTGCTGACTTTCTTCTGTCATTTTTGTCCTTTTATGATAAATGGTTCAGAAATATTTCTTTCGTCATTCTTATTTTGTGCTACAATTTCAATCTGAACATATTTTGTTGATATTTTTGATGGACTTTCCAGAATGAGCACCATGCTAGTAACTACCTGATCCAGTTACTTAGTTATCACTCAATCATCTGTCATTAAACAGGACCCTTGTGTTTTCTTGGACAAAGGTGTAAAAATGCACTCTTTCTACAGTGCTTTAGTATAATTTCATTTTCATTTATATATATAAACTGTGTGTAACACATGTGAGCAGATAGGGGTTAAACAACGTACCAAATTAAAATGGTCATTCATTGTGTCTCTATTGTAAAATGTGATTTAAAAGAGGCAATATATTTTACCTAATAATAATAAATGATGATTAATATAAAAGCAGACAAAGGTAAATAATTCTGTGTAAAACTAACATTTGAAGGCCATCACTGATGCCGCATTCATTTGTTTGTAGCCAGCACAATATTTGCTAGGATATAGTGTCTATATCTATATGTCTATAAGGTTTATTTTTTTTTACATCGGTTAAACTGGATTTCAACATTATTCTTACTGAAAACCCCAAACATCAACACCAACATCTAATTTGTTCAACATATACTGTATATTGTTCACTTACCCAAAAAAAACAAAAAATCTAAGTTTAAATCAAATTGTATCCAATACAAATCTCCCGACTATGAAGTACTTTAATTATCTCCAACTTTCTTATTAGTTTCAATGTCTGTTGCATACTAATTGAAATTGGTGGTTGTATTTTTTTTTGGGGTTTTTAATTTGTTACTAAAAATCTCTGCCGTAAGGCAATGCATCATCAATATTCTCTTAATTTAACAACTCATATTAGCCATCTAAATAAGTGGTCAACTCCGCAGACTGTTTTGCCACAGTTGCATTAACTGTCCCCCTTAAAACTGCCGGTATTAGCGGCTCCGCGGGAGCCTTGTGTGTGAATTCTCAACACAATTGTGGCAGTGTCCCATCCACGTCGGGTACATCAGACTTATAAGAGGGAATTATCCCGCTCACGGGAATTGGCTGCCATACCTCATTCCCAGGAATTCAGCAATGACAGCCCTCTCCCCATGGAGGAGTAAACGTGGACTCGTCACTCACCGCGTCTCTCGCTGCTCACACTTCTTCACCCTCAGCTCTCACCCATCCACTCTCTTCGACAAACAGCTATCAACTCTGCTCAAGGTGTGCGCTGACAGGAGCAGGCATAATAAGAGTGAATATAATGCGGGAAGTTAACTGGGGGGCCAAGAATTTATTGTCTGTCCCCCTGCTCCCTGATAGATGTTTGGATTTCGGCTGTATTGAAATTTCTCACAAAGTTAGTGCTCTTGCTTATTTTCCTTATGGAGCTGGGGGACACTCTTAGATTCCCCGTAAATTAATTTTTAAAAACGATATATGATATAAAATCCCTCAACAGACTTTGTTATTCTGTTGTGTGTAGTGGCTTTAAAATGTATGAGTCGGCTAGTGGACAGATCTCGAAGAGAACTATTATTCTTGGTTCCCTGTTGGTATGAGATGACATGTGCTAGATCCTGGGTCTTTCCTCCCATACAGTCACATTCCAGGGATAACCCCACCCGCCACATGCCTGCCACCCATGGTCTTGCCGTTGTTGTTTTTGTCATTTATTCAGATATTCATTGGGTTGATGAGCAAGCGTTTTAAGTAATCCTGGATTTTGCAGAGACATCTGCATTTTATAAACAATCCCACAAGATCGTCATTGTGGCAAAGTCCATGTAGCAGTGGGAATTACTGCTTTAGAGACGAGAAAGGATAAACAGGACAGTTTATTTAATTAAAACAACAACATTTATTTTTTATTCTCAGAAAAAAGTCCCAGAGTTTGTATGCCTGGAAGTGATTTGTGCTATTTGTGCGACTTTTCAAAGAGATGTTGAAGCGCATTGAATACTGAGAACACTTTTGCACACTGCATCAATGATGTGCTTTATGTGCATCCATTGCTTCTCCGAAATCAGGTTGCTGCTGGCTACTAAGGATGTTCCTTACATCCTTCACCCCAGAAATGTTTTCCACCTTCTCCCAGGGGATCCTGCGGGCCTTACCATGCCAGATAACGCTATATCAGCCCCTCCCTTGATTGTTTCCACCTGTGTCCATTTGCCTCATGTACAAATAGACACGTTTACCTTTGTCTTGTCCGTATCACTACCCAGGAGAGCTTTGATACAGACTGTTGCAAAGTTGTCCATTTCTAACCTAAACTGCTCAAGTACTGCTGATATGATATATGAGGTTTCCTCATGTCTGCCCATGCCATCTCTATAGGGGGCAGCTTCGTCTCTCTCTGCAGGGGACATTGGATTTATGAAGCTGAAATCAATAGTGTGCCCGTTTTTTTTTTGAAACCTAGAAAAATAAAGCAGATACAGCTCAGAAAGTCACCTGAATACCACACAAACACAGAACACGGATACAACGGAAGAAACAACCGCTTTCCCTGATCTTCTCTTTTTTTATTATTAATACAAACGACAGATCCTTATGCGTGAATATGAAACAAATTGAGAGTGAAATGGGAGATGGAAATATGAAAGCATAACAGTTTACGACTGACATAACTGCATCTGATGAGGTGGATTAGTTTGAAATTTTTCCCACACAGACACACTCTCCTCTGTTTATGGACAGCGGGTCTTCCTCCTCCTGTTTCCTCCGTCTTTCTGTCTGCCTGCCTCCTGCTGCGAAGCTGTAAACTCAAGTAATATGTTTAGCATGCTCAGCGATCATCTCACTACTGCTGCTCAAGGCCGCTGGCTGATGTCATATCAGCACAGCGAGGCCGTAAGGCCATCAGACTGATATAAAGTACCCGAAAAGCCAGGTGGTTTCTGATTTCATTGCTGGCTTTATTATAGCTTTTTATTTTATATCCCATGCTGCTTAGCTTCACTGAAATTTCCTGTTACAACCACAACTATTGACTGTATATGCATCAATTAAAGACATTACTATTATATAATGTACCTTTGTTTTTTTAACATTTCAGCACAGTTAAACTTGAAACACACACACAAACAATGGTTATTCAAGGCTTCACCCAGCCAATGACATTTTCTGCACGCTCTGCCTCTGAGATTAGAGAGTGAAGCTTGATTCTGTGCATAAATGAAATTCAATCTGTGGCATACATACTGTACATGTAAATACCAGCTGGAGTCAGGGACAGTTGGGCAGACAAATAGACTTCGCAGTACTAAACTCCCCGAAAAAAAGCCTTCAAGAATATATCTCATAGAATATATAATGCCTATACACAGGAGAGCAATCAAAAATGGGCCTCCTTCCCACCGCTTCTCTCTCCATCTCGTTCGTTCTTTCTTTCTTTCTTTCTTCCTTTGTTCTTCGCCAAACCTCACTGGATCTGAAACTGCCATAGATCAAACCCAGCATTGACTCTGGGAAACAGTTCAAATCCAGATTTACCCATGTCTACAGCAAATACTGATCTGATCAGGTTTAAGTATGAAACCTGTCGATAACTTGATGTGGTGTGTGTAAGTAACTGATTTGGGTGGGTAGGCTTACAGTAAGACATGTTCAATATTGCCAAATGTTTCATCTGCGTATAATTTCCTGCCGTGGATAGATACAGTGGAAACTAGCTCCCCATTTACAACTCTTTTTAAACATGATGCATAGGGTGACTTATTTTCTACAGGCCATTGTATAATACTTCACAATAAACTATAAACGTATTTTTAACCGGTTTGGAAAACAAGATGGGTGAAGTTTACTATATTAAGCTGGAGTAATACATTTAATCAGTCGGCTAGCCGGATTTAAACTATTGAATGGAAATCAAATGATATATACTTAACTCCTTTACGATCTTCCAAAGCATATTGGTTTTGATTATTTATGTATTTGTTAATTCAATCTGTTTCTGCTTATCCGAGTCGTGTCGGTGTGGCAGCAGGCTCAGCAGGGCACCCCAAACATCCTTCGCCCACGAACTGCTTACCAGCTCCTCCTGGGGTATGCTGAGGCGTTCCCAGGCCGGATGGGATATATAATCCCTCGAAGGTGCTCTTGGTCTACCCAATGGTCTCCTCACCCGTTGGATGTGCCCGGAAAACCTCCAAAGGGAGGTGCCGAGGGGCATCCTAAAGAGATGCCCATGCTCAACTGGCCCCTTTTGAAAAAGAAGGAGCAGCAGCTCTACTGCCAGCTCCCTACGGACCCTCACCCTACTTGTATTTGAGAATCGCCCTCTCTGGGTTTACCGGACACACTCTTGAGCTCGGCTATGCCTTGCGATCCTGTCCATGAAGACCACAGGGTTGGCAACAAATCAATGAATATTGGTGGAGTCCAACACCCACTGGGAACGTGCCTGCCTTGGTTGCATGTTGTGCCTTTTTTTTTCTTTTCCCTTTCTTTTGGGACACGTGTTCCATCTGTTGTGTTATTTTTATTTTTATTCATTCTGTTTTGAAAAATGTTCTCACGTTTTGCACTTCTGGGCCACCACAGTATGTCTATTTATCTAAGAGAGGCAGCTTTCCCAGAGCAAAGGCTTATAAATGTACCATTATCCTATTTTCCATTAAGTGCTTGGTAATGGCATGACAGCATAAGCTAGGGGTGAATGTTCTTTATTGTAATCTTTCAAAGACTACTTTGTATGCATCCTATATATCTGCGAGCAGACACACAGAAATGTTACTGAGTCACTTGTATTGCTAGTGACTTTTCATTTTTTCACAGTTTCCTGAAGCAGGAAACTACCTGTCTAGCCCCTCAAAAAGACTCAAACAAGATAATGTTTCATCTCAGGTCTGGTAGTTTGACCCTCATGAAGGGGCTTGGCATCTTCTTTCCATTCATCAACCTTCACTTCCGGAGCACATCACAATGAGACAGGGAAGTTGTGGCCCAGTGGGGTCAAAAATATATAGCCCTATGTATCCATGTAGTATGACTAGTATTCCTCGTGTGACATATACACTGGCCTTGTGGGACCTGAGGCCAGACTGGAGAAGGGGAACATTTCACGAGTCTTGCACACCAAGAGCATAAAAACATGCTATTTATAATTGATAAAGTTAGTTAAGCCAATAACTTACTGTTAATATTTTGATGTCATATAATAAGTATCAAAACAAAAGTGTCAATGTTGTAATTTTTATTATTGGTATTATTATCATTATTATTAGTAGTAGTAGTTGTGGCAGTGGTTGTCAGTTTTTGCCTGTTGTAGTTTTTGCTTAAGCAGGCACATGGAAAAATAAATTGAGGTATTTCAAATTGTAATCATTTGTTCCTAAACCAAAGCAGCTTAGCATAAATGATCAAACATTTTTAGGAAGCCGCTTTTTTTTATGATTCTTGCAACAGTATCTGTGGCACCAGTACTGACAGTTATACACATGTGATACATAAATAAAGAACACTGACTTTAAAAATGTTTTAATTTCATTTTTATTTTTACAAGTTTGTTTTTCACAACTGTATATGAATGCAGTGAAATTAAGAACAGTGAATGTTGCCAGACAAGGAATACAAATGTACAAAAATTGTATTTTCTTCGAATTGTACTCTATAAGACAATATGCTTTGTCCGCACTTTCATGGTATGGCCTTAGTTACAGAATAACTGTGTGATTGCAGGAAAAGAATACAATACTGGAGGGGCTGCAGGTGCTTTTTGGACTTGATTGATCGATTTAGAGGTTGTCTGGAGTCAGCCAGTGTAACATTTATTTGTACAACTTTATTTGCTTAAAAGCAAGGTGAATACTTAAATAAATTAGACATAATATTTTGAAAGGTACTCCACTTTCGAAACATTACACGTTTAGGCTAAAAAATGGAATTGGCATTTCTCCAAAATGTTTTTGATAATTTTCCCCCCAGTGACATTCTTCAAAATCATGTTCAAGGCTTAAAAATTGCAGTGATTAACACCTAAAGCTTTTCGTGGTCCATTTAGGAAATAAGGAAGTTATAACACAAGCAGATACTTATGAATCAACTAAAGATGTGCCATTCTTCCAACTGCCTTTCCAGGACTGATACACTTGTTGTGACTACAGTAATTGACACACACAATTATCCCCCCAGTTTTGTTAATGAGATGAGACTAGTCCTCCACCAGAAAAAAAAATAATGAGGAAGAAAATACAGTACACCTCATAAAGTGTTTGGCCTTTAGACCTGAGGCAAGTACTCCTCCTTAGTTTCTGAGCTTTTTGTAAAATACAGCTGCAACACCAAAGGCAATGACACAACCAGCGGCGAGGACACCAACAGCCACACCTAGCCCAACAGTAGATTCATTTTCCTCATTTGCGACAAGGGACTGCTCTTTGGACTCAGTGGTGTCGGCTTTGGTGATGATCTTCGGGGAGGTGATGTTGTAAGTTTGGGCCATATCCTCGGCAGCTATGTCTGGCGAGCTCCTCTTCCTCCTGCTGCTGCATTGCTTGAATGTGCTGCAGGAGCTCTTCTCACACAGACGGGTGATGCAGTGGAGGTAGTAGGTGGACACGGTCTCCTCCTGCTGCTCAATGAAGCGGAAGGCAGGGAAGTGGAAGCGAGAGCTCTGGCTGTCGCCGTTCTCAATGATGGTGGTGAACTGATCTTTGGAGCAGGGGACAAGCAGATTGAAGACGCTTGAGTTAGAAGGCAGTGGCGAGACGGAGGCGTAGCACCGATCAAGTAGGACATGATATTGCCCTGTCAAGTTGGTGGCCCTGACCTCAACATACACTTTGCTCCTTAATTCAATCCCCAGCTCTGGCATGACCATTGGCTTTGTGTAGTCTACGTCGCTGAACAGCTCCATGCTCAGGGTGCTGATGAAACTCCCATTGTTGTCCTTGATTGCAATAGAGGAAGAAGACACGTCGATCTGGGTGTTGTTGATCAGATACTCCAAAGGATAGGCGCAGGAGTAGTAGTACTTCAATTCGGCATTGTAAGTGACTGTGCCAGTTGTCAGATCAACAGAACGAACTATGCCGCTAACATTGACCGACTGGATGTTGGAAAAGTCAGAGAATACTCCTGTTCCAGCAGCACTAGTGGTCCGGAACACGCTTCCGCAGGCGTTAGTCATATTTAAGGGGAAGTTGTAGCGAGCAACCGGTGGAGTCACAGATTCATCAAGGGTGGCTCTGCAGGCTGGGTCCAACATATGGTTCAGAATCAGCAGGGTCTCATTATAGCCAGTATAGAGGACTGGGCAGATTTGAATCGCCAAACTAATGTAGGAAGTGCCACATTCCACTGCAATGTCAGTAATCCGTGGCCGTCTTGCTTCCATTCCACAATCATTCAGATCTAATTGACTGCTCTTGACTATCAAGGTGAGTAAAAGTAAACAAATCTTCATTCTGATTCTGAAGATTTGCCTTGAATTTCTTCGCCTCAATGATAAAATCTTGGCTTCTGCAGCTGAAGACACGTAGCTCCTCTTGGTTTGTTTGAAGTCTTCGGCCTGTTTTCCGGGGTCTTTATAGGTAAGTCGGTCTTCTGGGATTGGTCCAAAACAAGGTCAAGTACCTTGCTATTGGGGATCAACGGCATTGTATTAGGTAGGAGAGCTCCAGTTTGGATCATATCCTAAGGGCAACCACTGAAACATGAAGCATGTACCTGTTTTTACGTACAGAGACAATGACCTTTTCCTTTGTTGACTGTGCTTTAAAATATAGATTTTCATGCCCCCCATTACTAAGCTTTCATGAAGTAAGTGAACATAACACTGTATGAGATTGATTCATGAGAAATTCACACAATGCTGTGACGGGTTCTCTATACGGTATGAGCCCTAGCCCATTCAGTAATGACCTAGTTGGAGGTAGTGAACCACTGTAGTACTTTACAATATATAGCGGAAGGAGTAGTTTGTTGATGAACCAATCATCTTGTGTTTGAAATCTAACTATTCTCATGATGGTGGGGTTCTGACATGAAAAAAAGCCAAAACAAATCCTTCTTTAACTTTGATTGTTTTCCCACTCAAGTGTGTCTTATTTTAGATAGTGTATTTATTTAGTAGTTAAATATTTAAAAAAAAAGGAAATTCAAAAAAACGTGTTTAATTGAGTAAACCTATGCATTGTGTATACGAGGGGAATGTAGGAGTCACAGTATCACATATGGGGGTGCATCTGCCTATCTGTTATGTTCTTGACATACTGTATACTGACACTTGTAAAAATCGAACTTACATAAACAAACAAAAATAGGCAGAAATAAACAAAACAAATGGAAAATAAGTGGAAAATAAACAACTGAACGAAAAAGTCTGTTTGCAGAGTTTTCCCTTAAACTTGAACTTTTTCACCTGGCTGTGCTTCATTAACGCTACCTCGTTTTCGTGATGACATTAGACAGGAACTGAGAGGAAAAAACGACTCACCTCCTCAACACACTGTGTCCAAGTCCTGCTGTGAATTTATTGGCCTACTGAGATGGTGTTTGAGGGATGATGGGGTCACAGGGGTGACGAGGGGAGGTCACCCGCTCTCCTGCTTGCTCGCCTCCGCTCCGGCTGCGGTTGGCTGTTAAAGCGCTCCAACCTTGTGATTAATGTTCAGAGGTTCCGAATCAGCCGGAGGGTCTGTGGCATTGAGAAGTCACAGAGGCGGAAACACGCAGAAAAGAGAAAAACGAGGTGGGAATTCTGTGCCGAGGAGAAATACAACCCTCTGTCGCACGTTTACTGTGCAGGTCATGACCAAAAGGCCCAATGTTATCATTAGGCCTTATGGGTTATTTTGTCTAGCGGCTTGCAGTGGTGAGGTGACGATAGCTTCTGGGACAGAGGAAGTGATGCGATGTGATGATCACCAAGACTTTATAGAGAGAACAAGTCAAGTGTTAATCTCTCGCTCCGACCAGAGAATCCATTTTTTTGAGTGGTTTTCTGAGCTTTTATCGGACATAAGTCAGGGCTCAGGCGTCGCCTATGATGCATTTGTTCTACACTCAAAATGTAATACAGTTGAAACCTGTGACTATTCTATTTTCAGATTTTATTCGTACCCATCACTTAATAGCCCTGATCAATTCCTACCATTTGAATAAGTGGGTGTACAAAATGGTCACCTCCTTAAACCAATTCACACATTTTACTCGCTGCAGTTTCAATAGCAGTGTCATTTGTGCTGCTGTTTCAGAATCAAAATCGAGGCCTTCCTTATAGTTATGAGGTCAAAATGTGAGACTTTGGCACACTACATTGAAGCCTAAGCCAAAAGTCCACAACTATGGTAGCAATTACAAGCTAACATTTCATATCTACAAAAAGCTGAATTTCTGGTAGAGGTTTGGGGTTCAGCCTAAACATGATACATTAAGCCCTGACCCATTTGTACATACACATGCACATACTGTACGCATATATATAGATCTACGCCACCATTTTTGTTCACTCTTCCTGTGCTAATTTCTGCACTGCCATTATGACCACTGACCTGGTTCACACCAGATAATATAGCAGGCTGTAAAGCGAGCCGACACAGAAGTCAACCCAACACCCAATTGTTATGCTAAGGAAATTAAATGTCACATATGCAATGTGTTACTGCGCAAAGATATAATATGTTCCAAGTCTAACAGCACAACACACTGGGTAAGCAGTTATGTCAAAAAAGTAAAACTAATTAATACTGGAAAAATGAAATGGTCTCGTGACCAGAATTTTCCATGAGTTGTTTAATCGGGATTCAAGGATTTCTCAGAAGAGAAAAATTACCACAAATGATTATGTAAAAGTAACACATCTTAGATCCTGAGTTGTTGGGTGTGCCAGGTCAGATATTGAGACAGCAAATGAAACACTGAAAGGGAGCTTTCAGTTTTTGTGGACGCACTATAATGTCAATGAGGTCAAGATAGCACTGACAATACAGTCAAATGTCCTTGGTTGTAATCCGAGTCTATGTCGAACACTGTGCTGAAACTAGAGTCTTTTCACAGAAGCGCAATGAAACAGAATAAGCAGCTTTAACATAAAACAACATGGCCTTTACAGACTGGGAATTTCAGATCAATAACTTTAATAATAATCATGACAGAAGTGCTTTGGGTGTTAAGTTTCTGCGAGGTCTTGTTTTGCCGTATATGGCAACCTCCAGCATCGATAAGCATCTGTCTCTTTGATCTGAAATGAAAAATAGTATACTTATATGTATATTACAATTTTTTTGTATAATAGTCTAAATAGTCTTGATACCAGATAGCCAGTCCTTGTCAGCCAAAAGTTTGCTCCCAAAATCTGAGAGGTTAAATTTAAAATAAGAATAAGAATGAATGTGATCAAAAATAATATATTATTATATAATGTTTGAAACAACAAATTAAGAGAAAGTGGAGTTGCTCCATCATTTGTTGAAAAATGGCACAACATACATATGTATGTTTTTGAATGGAAATTGATATTTGGTCCCATGGAAAGCATAGTTTATTATTACAATAACAAATCATTCAGTCACTGCATGGATATGCATGTACGTGTTAATTCCCATAAATGTGATCGACAACAGCAGCTCAGCCTCTGTCATGTACGCATCACACTTTCCCACACACTCACTCTGAACACACAAAGTCATGTATCAGTGAAGCACTGATATATGGTGCACTGAATTTTTCTTAGTGAAGCCTGCGTCTGCCTTTCTCTTTCATGTCTTACTCACCCACACTCACACACAAACACACACAGACACACAAACACACACACATGCACATATACATTCATGTGTGCATGTATGTGCACACACTGTGACTGTTGCCCTTTCATGTGTAGAAAGGGGCAACTGCAGGGACCAGCTGTTAAGAACTTAAGATATGTTCTGGTTCCCTGGAGCAGTTGCGTCTCTGCAGCTAGGTCACACACGTACACACAAGTGCACACACACACACACACACGTGCACACACGCGCACTCCCTCTCCTCTTGCCTCTACTCTTGGTTCCACTCTTTAGAGAGGTTTGCTGCCATCACCTGCCGAATCACCTCTCCTCCTCCCCCTTTCGGTTTGAGTTACACCAGATGTGGACCCACGCTGTTCGGAAGACTGATGGATTTTTGACTTCACAGCAATCCAGCTGTTGTATTTGTGAAATGTTAAAAAAGGCTTTCTTGCTTAACTCAGTATCCATCGATGTTAACAGTTTAATTGAAACTGTTTCTGAGATGTCTGCCTTCCTACAAAACAATGAATGGGGATGGAATTTGTGATATGATAATGACAATAAATTGTATTACAAATAGTTGAGATAAGGGCCACAATTTCTGAAAATGGGGTGAATCATGGACTGTCTTTGAGAGAGGCTGGTTTAAGCGTGCAGCCAAACTTGCAGCATCAATATTGAGAATTTTCTTGGGAAGCAATAGGTGATACATGCATCCCTCGACCATTGAACTACATTTTACAGTAAAATAAACTATGTGTGTATTTTACATCTACCTAAATGTTTTAAATATATGGGTGGTTTTGTGTTGCAAAATTCAGGGAAAGAGTGCTGGAGACCAATGTTACTTTTGCCAATGAAAATGACAACAATGGCCAGAGTCCTTGAAAAACATCAAAAAAGAATCAAGCAGCTTTACACAGTACTAGTTTACCCGTTGTACTGAGTTCATTTCGTTATATCATTAAATACTGATGCATGTGTGTAATGCAGACTGTGTTAAGAGTATTGAACTACTGTTGAAAAAGTAGTTTCAATATTGACCTTCGTTCCTGGTTTTCTCACAGCATCCACTACACTGCCAACAGATTTGATAAGAGTATTTTTTTCTGGAGTAATAGTTGCGATTATAGTGCCAGACGTAAGTCAGAAAACCTGTTTGTTGCAGCAATAATAGCGTAAAATGCAATGGGAGAAGCAACAGAGGACAGTTTAGGGACAGAAACACATGGAACTTTTTTCCTCATTGACTTGCGCTGTTATCTTAGTTGCTTTTTCAAAAAAAAAAGAGTTGAGCCATAACAATGATTGATTGTCCCTCTGTGTGTATGTCTTGGTGCGTGCGTGCACGTTTGTCTGTGTGTAACTTGGGTGTTTGTGTCTTGTCGACTGCTATGGAAGTATGTGCGTAACTCCTGTGCAAGGCATAAGTCATAATACTCTTTGCGGTTTAGATGTGCGCACATACGGTATAATAATGTGTGTGTACTGTATGTGTGAATCAGTGTTTCTGTCAGGTTTACTACATGTTTTTGTGGCTAGGAAACTGTGAACATGCATTGTATTTCTTTTAGTCACATTCCTACATTTGTGTTACCATGTGCAAAAGTGCAGGTGTGTCAATAATTATTTGTCTCCAACAGTATGTGTGTACAAGTGTTTCAATGCAAAACTGCATGTTTGAGCAATGTGTGTAATTTGATGTTGAAGAAATGTGACAGACTGCAGTGGGGAAGCGCGTGCGTTCTCAAACTTTACGATCTTTGAGAAGAGCAGTTGAGCTACATACCAATCCAAACATTTATAGACCGTAATGAAACCTTTTCCAGTCTATTTCCTAAGTCTGTTAGAGGGTAAAGGTTGGTGTGATGTTCTATTTAAGGTGATTGAGGGGAGCTACAGAATCCTTTGTCGGCAACATGCAGCCATCACAGGTCTGAAGATACCGATGTCAAGAATGTGTGGGAATGCCGCTCAGTTTGTGTTTCTACAAATGTGAATTTTGTGCTCTCTCACACACACGCACAAACACACACACACACACGCACAAACACACACACACACACACACACTCTTGCAGTCCTTTGGCGTGCGTGAGTGTGTGAGCAGCGGTCTCCAGGGCTGGGCCATAACATTGATGGATGGGCCGTGTGTGGAGGCCGTTATTATTTGTTATGTGAGCGGGTGTGTGTGACTGGGCCGAGCGGGCCATCCACCTGCTGCGCGCCCAGAGAGCCTCGGCGAGCTCGAAGAACAGCTGGACGCATTGATTTAGCAGCTCGCTCTGCAGGCAGCAGGAACAAATCAAGCAACAGCTAATAAAAACGGCCTTTATGATGGCTGCTCCATTTGCCCTCCAAAACAACTGGCTACATCATGTGTTTTTCTAACACCCGCCGCCACACAAAATGAAATCCCGGGCTAAGGTGTCGCCTCTGGATGCTGTGGAGCTCAGGGCTTAATGTCTGGCTTATATGCAGCAGGGGTAATCAATGTTGCATGGTGTATGTGATCAATACATTTCATGTCCACTTGAAATAAGTGTTTGCTAGGTGCTACATGCTGCAGCTGGGTGAATGAGGTTGCATATGTAGGTACGTATATATGTGTGTGTGTGTGTGTGTGTGTGTGTGTGTGTGTGTGTGTGTAAGGAAGAGAAAGTATGTGCTCGCAGTGAGTACAGCTGTGCTGTGTGTGTCTCTGTGCTGGCAGACGATACAGTGGCTCTATTGTGAGTCTATTGTGAGGCTTTTACCGTGCCTGCTGAGCCGGTGGATACAGAGGAACACATTAACTAAGCCTTTGCACTTTGCTCAAGACACATTTTGCAACCTGAGACGCGTGTGTTATCCATCAAGCAGTCACAAAAGACCCATATTGCCACGTCCAACTAAAATAAAGGTTTCGGTGAAGAAAGAGGGAAACGTCTCTGTAGGTCCACACGGAGACAGGGATTGAGGTACGGCCACTGCTGCTGCATCATCAGACAATTACCCTGTTACGAGTGATCTATCCAGCCCCTCGGGCAGGCTGCAGCTGCTGCAGCCACTCGAGGTGAGATCCTGTCAGAAGAGTAAGGAGACGGAGCTGACATGGGGTAGACACGGTTGTCTCTGCCACAGTGCAAAAGTCACAAAGGGGTGAAACGGTGTCAGCACAGCAGCCAAATTGAATAGCCAATGTGTGATGCTGTGGCCAATGCTGTGACATTGTTAAATGGACAAGGTGGTGGTGAGTGACACCACTTAGTGTCGCGACGTGATGCAGATGACAACGGAACAAGTCTTATGTTCCCCACTTTAATTACATTTGTTTCCAACAAGTGATCAGAGGAGAGATGAGGGAGGATGTTTTATTAAATGTCTGGTTTGCAATGGAACCATGTATAACTAAGTCTCCGTATCTTACGACCTTGCCAACATGTGTAGCCACCAGTCATAAAATAGCATTTAGTAAGTGAAGCACAACAAAGAAGCTGAAAAAAAATCGCCTTTGACTTTGTAATCTCACCCACTCCAGTGCTCTGCGATATCTATTTCAGGAATCCTGCCAGCCAGGCCAAGGCTGGAAAAAAAACTAAATTGGACTTCAGATGTTAAAGCCATCAGCTGTGTGCGTGCGTGTGCTTGTGCGTGTGTGCATACAGTAGACGAGCTCACGTGCGTTTTAGTATCAGATGCCGGCAGTACTTGCAGACCATAGCTAAACCACAGAGCTCCACAATTCCATCAACTTAATTCACCCGTGTGATAGAATGCCTCGGCGAGGTCGGAGACGGAGAGATGGAGAAAAGATGCGATGAGCGTCTCTGCTCCTGCGGGCTGACCATTTTTTTCTTTCATTTGGGATGTTGTTCTTGTGAACATCTGCTTCAACAACACTTTTCATTAGAGCACAAGAAACGGCAGGAGCAGAGGCTCAGATTCTCACTTATTATTATTATTATTATGATTATGTGTGTGTTGGCGGAGTGATGCGCAGCCAGACCGACCACAGGTAAAGGATTGTATCCCACTGCTGTAGCACATGCCTCGGACAGACAGTCCCCGCATTCAGGGACTTCTGGTCAGTAAACCTCCTGAGTTGACCCGAGGTCAAAGTCGGACAAGGTCTCTCTGATGTCCTCACTTTACGGTGTTCACCTTTGACCCCCTCGGCCTCTGAGGTCAAATGGACCACACACCCATTGCAGCAGGTGAGGGTGGAATCTGGAATGCCATAACTTTTACTAGTCCAGAGACAGATGGCGCTAAAGAGACCCACCATCATCGCCCCACTATTTCCACTGCTATTTTCAGCAGCTGTCCATCACAATATTAAACAGTAATAATATTATAACACACACATAAATATATAAATATATATATACATATATTAGAACCTAAAGTAAAAAAATCTCTTCCAACAACTGACTGCATTCATCCTCGCTGGAACTTTCCATATGCTTTGCAACCATGTGGAAATGGATTTTAGGGAGCGATGGAGTTAATAGTAGTGTTTCCATGAGAACACAGTGGTTATGAAGGTGCTATTTACACACACAGCGAGGGGTCCCTGATAGTTGGACATTTATGCTCCGAAGGAAGTCTTCGGTGGACGGCGGGTGATTCATAACCCGTGCCCACTGCTCCCAAGGAACAAGCCCTAAATTATTTGAAGGGGAAAAGGGCTGCCAGACTGACAATTAAGGAGGAAAAAACTTTTCAACGTGAATTATTCACTGGCCATGACTCCGGGGCCTCAGACGTCCCTTTACAGCCTCGCTCCCAGCAGCTAGTGTTTTTTTTTTTCCCTACGTCACAGAGCTGGTCTGCTCGCCCAACGCTGTTCGATCCCGTCGCCCTACTTGTTTTATTATCACTCCTGAGATGTCAGCACAGACGACTCTTTGTCACCTCTCAAAATTGCTATGAATTCTCACCGTGGCTGTGTCTGCGGAGGCGTATACAACCACGGGGTGGTGGCAATGACATTTGCTCCTTGCACAAGTCTGGCGGGGACGGCAAGAGCGAGCGCTGCCATTTGGCAAAGTCATCAGGCGCACTTTACGCGTCTGACCTTCACGTGTCTACATGCAGTAAATATAACCCCCTGGCTTTTGTGGATGATCCCTGAGCGCTCTGACTTCCACATGGAGAAAGGGAGAGGAGAGCGTGAGAGACAGAGATGGAAAGAGACAAGTTTAGCTAGAAAAAAAAAAAGGTTATGAAAAAAACAAAACAAAACAAAAAAAAGACAGTCGTGTTAGTATCTATCACTCAGTGGAACTTTTAGTGATCTCACAATATTTTCCTAAATTAAATGATTGTAATGCCTATCCTCACTGCATAGAAAATGTGCTACTTCCCGTTGACAGATTGTTGCGATTCTCTGGTATTGCAATTGAGATGTTTTCATGAAACTTGTAAATAATCGTTTATAAGTTTACATGTATGAATCCAAAAATATTCCAGGCTTTAAATGATCCCTAAACATGTATAATAAACCAACTATGAATGTCACAATTGGAATTAGTTCCCCCGGGCAGCAGAAACATATGTTTACACTTAGCTTTAATATTATCTGTTGTTTTCTAGATAGTTTGGTTTATTTGCCCATGTTTTGAAATTGCCATCGCTAAGTTTTTTTGCCCACAGCTCGGAGAGAAATTATAAAGAAATTCTACGTAAAGATTTTTTCCAATAAATTGTGTTGTAATTTCTCTGGCCAAATCCCACCATCAACAAACATGGATCTCCTTAAAGACACACAGACCACACACACACAGACAATATGTGTTATTCACTGTTTGAAATCATCTACAATAATGACTTTAAAAACAGTTATTTTACAATATATATATATATATACTTAATTTAATTCAGTAAACTTCTCGTTTGCTACACCAGTGCTATTCTGATAAACCATGTTTTAAATATTCAAAGCATCATCAACTATAACAAGGCAGTTTAGGTTGAGACAGACATATGATGAGGCAATTATTGACAGAATAATGCAAATTGTCAATGCAGCATAGCTAATGTACAAAAAGGCATGCTTGAATGAATATCATTCTTTCGATTGCACGTGTATATGTGTGCTTATGCTTATGTGTGTTGGTGTGTGTGTGTCCAGGGTGAGCCAAATTCCTGTCAGGGTTTGTGTCACTCCTCTCATCTGTTGGAGGCTCCAATGGCTCCACCTTTCCCTCAGCAGCACATCTGGTGGCCAGCAGTCATCCTCTGTCAGCGTCTTGCCCATCACTTTTTTTCCCAGCGCTCTCCCTCCGATTCGGCCGTGGCTTGGTCAGTGTTTTTCAAAAGCTGTGTATCAAAGTGTCAGTTTACTAGGTGCTTCTAGGTAATATAACTGTAAACTCTAGGTGAATAGCAATGTTGATTTTTTAATATGGCACTTATTTAAGCGACAGTTCATTGAAAAGGAACACCTGGATGTGTAAATGATCTTGAATCGATCATTTAAATCCTGTACTATAAAAACATACATGTTTATTAATGAGGGTTTTTTGAAAACATTCAATAAGGCTGCCTTCAAAGGCCCATTTTGCATGCACTTGGACAGTTGAGACAATGAATTGATAAATGTGTGAAGTACTCTTGAAATTGATTCTGGTTTTAAATATTTCATCATTTCAATTTTAGGGTCAAACTTAATTAAATATACCAAATTTGCCCCTCAGGGTAAAATGTCATTGTGTGCGCTTTTCAAAAATGAAAACAAAGTAAATAACAGCTTTAGAGGAGGCCCATTTACATATTTTATTTTGCGTCAGTCAAACATTGTGGTCTATCATTACTCAAACTAATAACACACTGTTCAAGCGGCACTGGAAAACAAATAACAAATGACAAAATGGGATGCCAGGATAGAAGATTTACAAGCTGTAGTGAGAGACTGAGAAACAAAATGGAAACTGGTAATGTCAGAGTTGGAGAAGTAGGAGGTTGAAACTGACAATTGACATATTTTCACATCAACATGTTCTTTTTTTTTCAACGATTATTGAGGCCCAGAGTTTCAGCTTGTAATGGGATTCAAACTTTTGACCTTTGCCCCAGGAAGCATGTCCTGGTGTTGCTCGACATTTAGACCGAACAGATTGACAGAAAATAAACGTCCACGCTAATGAAAATGTAAATCATTTAAACATGGTGAAAGCTCTCGGTGCCCCTGGGAGCAGAAGCGGGAAACGCTACAATAAGAGCCAAGAGAAAGCTGCCATTCATGTCATGATTTTCAACAAAACTCCTCAAACTGCAGCTAACTGATGTTTATGTATGACATTTAACGATCGGTTGTGATTGTAGAGTCAATTTCTCTTAGCTAAGTGCTACATTTAAGCTACAGCTTAGAAAAACAGAATGAATGTTATGTGTATAATAGATTTCCTTTTTTTGTCTTGTATTTTTTATCAGCCTAACACATGTCATCACTCAGCAGCTGACAAAATAAACTTCACTTTTGCTTCTCTTATGCGTTTTTTTCAGTAGCTTTGGGAACATAAGCAGGCTGTTTACATAGACAAACAGTCTATGTAAAAGTATAATTTTAATCATTTTGATATTGCATTTATACAGTTACCATAACTATGGTCCAACATTTAGTGTCCTAGCTTCCGTTCACCCAATTAGTCTTTACTTCACATTATGGAATCAATTTAGGATGGGAAACAGCAGGAATTATAGAAGGATCATCATTAAGAAACCTGTAACTTATCAGAGTTAACAGGGAATACTGTTTAAAATGCAACCTGATTTAGGTTTTATCGCTGTTACTTGAACACTTTTCTTGCATTTGTGGATAATATGATTTTTCTATTTATTTATTGCAAACCATTTAAGATTTGGGATTCGGTTACTCACAATGTGTTGCCCGTTGTCAAATACAGTCCAGTGGCCATTAAATCCTCCATTGAGAGGAAAGCATTTATTTTTGTATTTTGTGTGTGTGTGTTTGTGCGTGTGCATGCATGCGTGTGTGTGTATGCACGTGTGTCTGAGGTCTAGACTGAACAGATAGGGTTACCCAGTGAATCTGTGACTAAAGAGCTGGTGGAGGGATTGCTATAAATTGACCTGCCATGCTGACATGCTGCTTTCTTTGAGGTCCCCTTTTTTACAGCATAAACGGTCTATCAGTCAACACAGACAGTTCTCTGCTGACAGGACAGATCCCAGTTTAATCTCTCCCCAGGCACGAGTGTAGTTAGATCAGCTCCTGCTAACGGGAAATGGCCACTGAAGCTTTTTGTACAGGTTGGGAAAGATGTTGCTCATATGTTCGCTGGCTGCACGTCATTTGAATAATAGTTAAATGGCTCATCACAGATTTCTCAGATGCAGGTTGATAAAGTTGCTCTGGGGAAAGAAGTAAAAATCATTACATATTACACATTGTCATAGGTGGGAAATAACATGTTACATCTCAACCATTGTCTAGTTGGTGAATATCTGTACCATTATTTTGATAAAGCCCCTATAAAAATGAAAATGTCTTTCTGGAAGAATAATGCTGAGGTACTTGCTCTTCATAATATTTGCTTCTTACCCAATGAAATATATTTCCATTTCATTAGAAGGACACACAGGGGCAAAAGTATTGCTTTATTCTACATGTCTTTTAATTTTCCATACTCTGCCATGCTCAAATAGGAGAAGATTGGAAGGACATATCCATTTACTGCTGACACAACATATACACAACTGGAACACATCACTTGGTAGGCTAATGTGTTGCTGCCTCTCAATTGTTTATCAGTCGGCATATTAAGCTGCCCCCGGGATACATCACTGACACACCGTCTTATTTCCTTTAATCTATAAAAAGGAGACAGATTTCACCTTGCATTTAGACAGCATTCCTCTGCAAACACATTTTCCTTTGTTGTCGCTGCCAGTAGGAGGTCAACGGGACAGAGAGAATGGGGAGGAATAAAGCCAGGGGCTCTGGGAGCTTAGCTAGTAAAAATCGTCCAGTGACTCGCCCCACCCTTTGTCCCGCAGCTCATCTCCCATGCACCCTGCGTCCCCCCTAAATTTAGTTTGGGTATTTGAGGCAATCACTCCAATCTATTCTTTGTCCCCTGCAACCCTCCAGGCATTTCCTCTCAGATCGTCTTTGTGGTGGTGGGGCGATCCATCTGGGTGCAGACTTCTCATAGTGAGATGTAAATGTTCTGATAAGCTGTGAACAATATATTTACACGTCTGGAAACATGATGAATAAACCTGCCAAAAATGTCCCCAACCCACCCACACACATGTACCCTCACGTTGGCCACAGAGCTAATGCTGTCCCTGCCTCAAACCTGTTTGTTAAACTAGATTAGAATATTTTCCAATCACACTTTTATTTTGAAACTACACTTACCCAATAAACTTTATGTATTTAATAAAGGGCCATGAATATTAATGAGGGAGTCCATGGTAACAAACAAGAACTTGTACCATGTTTTCAGGCCAATCCATACATTGTCATACATGACATGAATTTCGGTCATGTTCGTATTGAGTACTGGTTAAGTGAAAATGCGTAATTTTTATGGACATAATTATCATCATAATCATAAATTTGTAAAATTAAAGTTTTTATAATCTGCCATTTTCTATTGGTCTTAAAACCAGAGGGTGTGACTTGTTTCCTCGAGATCATCAAGAGTTATTTAACTTTCTTCGGAAAACTGTAAACTGTAAGCAGTCATAAAGCCATGCCTTACATAAAGTCATATTATTGCAATGACACTGCATCAATTACCTCCTCTATTTTACGGACCAAAAAGCCTAATTTAAACTCAAGTTTTTTTTTGCAAAACTGTAGCTGCTTTTAGCTTTGGCTCAGTAGCTCGGTCTAGCTTGCAGACGTCAAAACAAAAACAGTTGAAATGTGAATGAAGGAGTTGGATATGCTTCAAGAAAAGTAAATCAAATGTAGTTTGATCTTTCAGTTTCCTTATAAAAAATTTAACAAAAAATGTTCCCATAACAAATGGGTTCTCAGTGTATGCTAATTTGCTATTGTCATGTGAAATACCTGTGAACTTTATGTTCTGGTGTGTTTTCTTCCTACACCTGAAAAACTGAAACCTTTTGGGAGATGCATGAGTGATGAATGCCCATTTATCATTTTCTGCCCTGCTGGAAGCCATTTCACACAGTGTGTGCTGTAGTACCATGTTTTTTTTTGCTTTGACTGGCATGTGCTGTGTATGACTACATGCATGTGCAGTACATTAACACCTTTTGTACACATGAGCATGGAAAGTTTGCAGGCATGCACGGTGCGTGCATGGTGCGTGCTCGCTGCGCGTGTGTGAGTGACCAGGCTGGGTCTGTTTTGCCAGCTGTTTGGAGGGGAAGCCTGATCCCATGTGACATTGTGTTTCTACAGCTGCCCTCAGATCAGAACAACCAACTTCTCTCTAGTCGCAGGATGAGCCCAAACCATATGCACCTTTTTTTTTGTTTTATTTTTAAGATAATAAGTGTTAATAACAGCAGTTTTAGTTTTAGACTGAAACAAAAATTACACCTTTTAAAGAAGTACCTAGTCAGTCACTGTCTGTCATTTCATTTTGTTTTATTTTGTACTTGATGTACCTCGTGGGCTCATTTTAGATCTCTTTACTTCCTGCCTTTGTGGGTTTTCCCGCCATTGTCCGCACTAGATTGTCTCCAGCTGGTACCTCAGGTATAAATAGTCCTGTCTCCTCTTGTCTTGTGCCACTTTGTCTTGTCCTCTCCTCGGATTGAGACCAACAATCCAGGCCCCATATCAAGCCATTGCTAAACTATTGTTTTCTCTCATGAGTGTTTGCATTTTGTTCCTCGTTTGGTTTTGTATCCTGATTGTGAGCGCTTTCTCATGTTACTTTCACCTTATCCGCTGTATGATTGTCTTTGGTTTAATTGCTACATTAATTACACTTGACTCCGGGTCATGCAATTGGTCTTATCTTAACATAACTTTATAATAATTATAAAAAAGATTATAAAAAATGAGAAACAGCATTACGACATTAGTAATGTTGGATAAGCTGATAATGTTTGAAGGTTATGACAATTGGTTTATAACTGATATTTTGTTATATAATTGTAGCAGGTGTACAAATGGAAATATCACATGAATGTTTTGCAATAGTGTAAATAGCTGGGACTAATGCCTATAAACATTGTATTTGCTCATGGCACACTTCGTACATATTTTAGTCCATATCCATTTCTGTTATACGTGCATGCAATCAGTTGGTGAGACTGAAGTGAATAAGACATCAACAGATGTAGTATGAGATGCTGTTTCTGAAGCTATAGACTACATTCCTTTAAACTAACACAGGTAATCCTTACACAGTTTTCAGTTAGGCAGTTTTCAGTTACGCAAATTGTTGGTTGAAGTTAGTATCACATATTTTCCTGAGACCAGCCCGTAATAGTCAATGATCCTTCCAGAATACAACAATCAAAGATGAACCTAAATTGATCAAACTAGCACTTTCTGCATACATTTATGGAATAGAATACTGTCATCAATCTTCGAGGCCTTAGGTGGATACATGTTACCATGCAAATATAAGACACACAAATAAATGCGAAAAGGAGATATGTTTAAACGAGTAATTCATGGTGGGTGATAAACATCATAAATGCTGTTTACCGTCATCCCTGAGGTGGGAGTTACAGGAAATGAGGACCAGGAACTAGATTCTTCAGAGGAGAAAATCAAGTTGAGAGCGAGGTGGTGAAACCTGTCGGCTTTACACTCACTGTGTCCTCAAAAACATAGACGCACCCCCATACACACACACACACAAATTAACATAGATGCTCACACAGGCGAACAGTTCTGAACACAGACACACACTCACAACTGGCAGGCTGCACACACTTCCCCATACTGCATATAAAACACACATTCCTAGACACACGTGCACACACAAAGCCTGTTGTATTGAGAACATTACCATACATCAGCCATGTCTCATGCCATCCACACCAGGTATTTATAGTGTTGTCGGCCACTAGTAAAGACCTTGATGCGTGTGTGTATGTGTGTGTTGGGAACCAATTAAAATGGCAGGACAGCGATGACTGTCAACAGCCAGGTGTTGGATGTTAGGTGGAATTTAGCGCATGACCGTGACAAACCCAGACACTTGTCTTACAAGGTACATGACAGTGGGACAGCAGATTCCCCAGGTTGCCCTGAGTGTCCTGTGTAAAGGAATCAAAAAGATCCTTTTATATATGATTATTTGTATTTCACTTTATTATCTAAGTCATATTCTTATATTTTACGAAGATGTCAAATTATATAAATGTGTTAAAAAAAAAATGCTCTTGTATTGAGCATTTTATTTATTTTTTTAGTTTTTACTTCAAAACTACCATGTCACATTGTCATTTTCCACAATTATATACATGTAACATTTCATATAAATTCCACTCACATGCATAATCAAATGTTTCATAATTATATTCATATATATTTATATAAATAGATAGATATTTTCTTATCTGCATAGAGTCAATTCTTGTTATTACTGTAGTTATTTATCTGGAATAATGTGGGTTTTTCCAATAACTTTTACAACGTTAAATTAGCATAACAAATAAACAGAGCGAAAGTGTCAAAACAGAAAAAAAAAGTATTATTATTATTGCTATTGCTATTACATATTTTCCATAAACTCAGGATACTAGTAATGTTACACTTCTTGTACAAAGTTTAAATCTGTTAAGTTTACTAACAGGTCATTTGTCATGCAAAGAGAGATATAGGTAGATAGTCCTCGACAATTCCCTTGTCTGTTCCCAGCTCTTGTTTACAGATGTCTCTGTCTTTGCTGCTTAAAGTTCACTGATGTTTAAAAGTGTCCGAATGGCCTTTTCAGAGCTTTCAACTGCCGAGGAGGCTTCTCAGCTGGTCGCACATGTCTGTCAGCACTGCTATTACCATCCTACGAGAGTATGTGTGTGTGCGTGCGTGCGTGCGTGTGCGGGTGAAGGGGACCCGGGCTTGTGACCTTGAAACTAACACTGAACATTATACTCAACACCTTCCCACATGCACATATACACATACACAAAAGTAAGCTAAGTAATATTTTCAGCCAGAGGCAGTTTATCCTTTCACTGGTTTAACATGCTAACATATATTCTAAACCGTTCATTCATTGTGTATAACTGATTTTGCAAAACTGCAGTAAAAACCAGTTCAGCCCAATTTTAAGGTAATTTTTTTAATTGGATAATGGAGGAAATCTCAGGAGTGTTATAATTTGAAACATACAAAAGAAAATGTAACATTGTTGTCAAGCTCACAGAGGTTTGTATATGGAAGATTAAATAGCTTATTATCAAGGAGACCCAGGTGAATGCACTGGATTACAGTGTTCCATAAAAAAATTGACAGACTGACAGGACAAAAAAAAACTGTGGGTTTGTTTGTTTTTTTAGCTGGCATTACATTCATAATATTCACATGATGAGCAGTAAGTTGTTTTTCATGTCTCTGTTTTGCTTACCTTCTTAAAAGTCTTACTTGGCAAAACATTGAAGTAAAGATAGAGTTCAAATTAATGGAGCCCTCATATTTTGGATACATATTATCCAAACATTAAAAATATTTAGCATGTATATACTGTATGTGTGCGCATGCATGTGTGTGTATGTGTTCCAGAGGGAAAAATGTTTGAGCTGCCACAGTGCTAAAGAGACAAGGCTTGTTGGCCATGACAATGTGCTAATGCTACAATGGGTCCATAACGAGTGAGAGCTAGCGCTAATTTCCCTGTTTGACAATGGGACTTTTGATCCTTTGCTGTTAGTGGTTTGCTACATTAGTAGGTGTGTGTGTGTGCATGTGTGTGTGTTTGATAGAGAGAGAGAATGAGAAAGAAAAATAGAAACATATTATCCGCCCACTCTAAATTATAAAATGTTGGCTAAAGTGTGATTTGGTTGGATAGGTGTGTGTTTGCGAGTGTGTACAGATGTAGATTTATATTTGTGAGTTTGAATTAACTTGTACACAGTACTGCGTGACAGTGTGTGTATTTTCACGTGCATATAAGTGAAGGCTGAGGTCATGGGGTCAGCGGCAGCCTGCTGGGGGGTTACTGGTACAGGTCTCAGAGCGGACAGGTTGAACGACAGATCATTTACATCTCCCTGCATGCTCAGTGTGTTCAGAACAGGAAGCGACACTGTTGCCCACTGCTAAGGCAAAAGTCCTAATGAAGATGAGCTGTCAAAATTAACCTGTCATACAGGACACCCACATAGAGAAAACACTGCTTCACATTATAGAGAGCAACAAAAGAAAATCCTTGTACTTATGCTTATTATGAAACGTCAGATAATACAACCTAATCACTGTGTGCAGTGATGTTGTGCATTTACCAAGACATTTTCTTTGATTAACACCTTTCCCAAAATCTGTATCTTGTAAATGCATTCAAATTACAGCCTTATAGCACATATGGCATTTATAATGACATATTTATTTATCTAATCAGATCGTTAACCGCAAAGAATCAAACCTTATTTCTGAGAGATTCCCAATAAGCGGTTGGTTTTATTTATTTATAATTACGTGTTTTGTTTTATTTTACTCATTTATAATTTCTGTAGTAAACCAGGAATATAAAAGGGAAGGGAGGAGTGAAAGATATATGTCTTGATGTAAATGTCAGTGGGGGGAAGAAGAGCGATACACTGAGGAACTCCAGGCTAAAAATGTACACAGCCATAGTATTGCAAGGAACTTGGGATAAAAGCATCCACCAAATACCACGTGTGAGCAGGAGAGACATTACTATGCGAGGAGATGGAGTAGCCACTTGGGTGGTGATAAACTGATGAACTGTAGGGGAAAGAACTCGGAGCGGACACTAGAAAAGAAAGAGGAAAGGCAAGGAGGATGGTGACAACTCTGACAGCTTCAGGCTTGGTCCACTGCTTCAACCTTCAGGATAAATTTAAAAGTGGAGGAGTGGGTGTGCTGCGCTAGACTTGTCACCGCAATAGCCTTCTATCTTTTCTTTCCCTTCATCATGGCCCAAACTACTGGTGTCTACCGGTTGCCAGATAAGATTTTGATGAAGGTCTATCCATTTCTTAAATATACAGACCTAAAGGGCGGCGCAGGAAGAGTCCTGTGTGTTAACTGTTCACAATAAAAAAGTTGTTACTGTCTTTACCAGACAATGAGCCTACAGCATGTCGAATACCTGACACATTCACCTGCTTTAGCTCAGTTCATACATCAGTATGTATGTGGGCAGGTACACATTGTCATGATCTGCTTTCCTTGGCACACTTTCTTTGTCGAATTTCCTTTTTTATTTTAAAATGTGTTTGTTTTGTGTTGCACACTTCTCTTGTTCGTCAGGTAGCCCTTAGAGTATACTCCTCTGTTTCCATCTTTCCATGCTCATCACCTGGTACCTTATTAAGTGCTTCAATGAGTATTTTCTTCAAGCAGTTGAGCCATTTGTAAGAACCAAGGCCTTGAGTAATGTTACGAGAAACCCTGAATATACTAAAGTTTGTTTGAAGTCACCTACGGATGTGGAATTGTATGGCATGTCCATATTTATAAGGACCAACATGGTCCCCCATCTGATGTTTGCATCCCAGGACACACATACACCAGACACCCTGGTGTGGCAGGCTGGCATTAGTTTCTGTCTTTTGAACCCTTGTGTCTTTTCTCCAGTTGTCTGTTTGCATTTCTCCCTCTTGCTCCCATCTCACTCTCACACTTTGTCGTGTTCTCCCACTCACATGTACGCCGATGCTAAGTGGGTGTTTGAGTGGCTTCGTGAATTAGGGAGAGTGACGGGTGTCTCTTGAGGACTTGCGAGACTATGATGGCTGAATTACACACCTGACCATTCTGGCCATTCTAAAAGTTCATTCAGGATTTAAATAATATATATATATATGTACCAGAAAAAGAAAGAGAGAGGTTTCAACATTTGTTTCATTGGATAACCATTTGTTATATGGTTCTGAACATGTGTCCATTGCTAACGCCATCTGTTCCTGAACGTTATTTTTATCACAGTTCCCATATAAGCCCAGGGCATGCTGAACTGGTAACAGGCGATAGGAGAGAGCGTAAAGATTTAGCTTGGCACTGGACAGGACAAGCTGACGGAGCGGAACACTTCATATCCCTTGGGGGGGATCATAGATTGGCCCGCATCAAGATATGCTTCTTCTTGTTTCTCAAATTAGTGCCTCCAGTTGCTGTTGGTCGCCATGCTTTAAATACTTAAAACTCTGTATTGCAAAATTATTTCTTAAATAACCACATAAAGTACATTTTTAGCAATAGAAATAGTAGTTTGAGTCATCAGGCCCTTTTCTGTGCCGTCACTGGTGATGGGGGTCCCCTGTGCAGCTTCCCTATTAAAGAGCAGCTGCAGTATATCATCATGATGGTTTTTACAATGAATACACTGTGAGTGCGGCAGAAGCTTATAAAGTCAATTTTCTCTTTTGTTTTAGGGACACTGGAAAGGAAGCATTATAACGGTGGCAATTTTGAAGCATGTGTTGATTAAGACTTGGCTGAGTGAAGCAATCGAAACAATAATAAAAACACTAGTGAGCGTGCACATTTCTTGATGCCATCCAAGAATTTTATTTTTCAGACATTGTTAGAAAAAATGGAAACTATGGTTTTGATGGCTGGTGGAGCAGGTGTTGTATCTGCTCAGGGTTTCAGTGTCATATTTTTTTTGTCCATGCTAATGTCTGGGTAGCGCACATGCAGAAAAAGTGGAAGGTCTCTCCTGATTGTGGGTGTTTTTTTTTTTACAAATTACCTTTTTGTGTCTTTCATTTGATATGAAACATCATCTGCAGGCTGCTACAGTATGTTGTTCTAAACTTTATCAAATAAGTAATCATGTTGCACAAGTGCAAGTCAATTTATTTGTATGTATCTGAAAAGAAATTGTCTAATCTTCACACTAATATCACATAACTGACTGTGATCTGCCGGCTCCAAGTAACGGCTGGTGTGGATTTGAGATTAGGCCACAGCTGTTCCAGAGAACCTTACCGTGCCTCCATATTCGTGTTTCCCTCGCAGAACGGGATAACCTTTCTGTCCCTTGGGGTCCAAGACAGAATGGCTGGGACCATCTGACACCGAGTTGCTCTGATAGAATTTGCGGAATGGCGCTGTCCCTCTGCAATGCCCACCCCCACAGGGTAGTTGTCATCTCTGGATTGTGTTTATTTGTTGGCACCCTGTCGTGAAAACCTTCCCATCAACTGCATGTTAATCTTGTCTGTAAATTACCCTGCAATTTTGTTTTTGTCTGTTTGTATTTCTTCAAACAAAGACCTCAAACACTTGACAAGTTCATAAACCTCCTCATCATCCTGTCCTTTCCTTATGGCATGTTGGTCATCCACAACCCTCTCCCGTCTTCTTAACTACTGCCATGCATTTCGACTTCCAAGTACCAGATGCATGCACATAAACACATAGTCTTGCCTGGGTTTGGTGACACGCTGTGGCTGCAGTGCACGGTACTGAAAAGTGCCCCAGTGATTAAAAACCTTCTTGTTGTGCAGGGAAGCCATCTTCTGTTTCACACCAAGCAAAATTTATGAGCACAGAACTCAGCATCTCCGCTCTCCTGGTGAGAGGTAGGGAGATAGTCAAAGAAAGACATGCAACAAGGAAAGTGGGCATGGGGAGACGAGAAATTGAGATCTTCATTAACATCTTGCATACTTAAGCTCAGCAGATAGACCTACTATCCTGTAGCGTTGGCACCTGATTAAACGAGACACACATTATAGAAAAGGGGAAAACTGTAGTTTGAACATTCATTGCCTGTAGGTGGCAGTAGTGCTAAATAGCAATCACCTCAAGGCAGGGTAGGTGATTTGAAAACGTCCTTACCTCTCTATTTGTCGTGAATAAAGGGAAAGCTCTGACAACAAACATTTTCTATATGATCTGTAGAAGCTGTGGTGCTGTAAAAAGCTCTTCCAATCATTTTAATTGTCCCGGATAAAATGATTTGAAGGCCTAGCTTCCTGTCAAACGATCATTTACATCTACAAACACTGTGTTTGCACTCATCGAGATCAGTGGGGTAGCCATCTACAAGCTGTGAATAGTAACAATAACTGATTTGTCCATATAATCATTTTAAGTGATTTCTTACAGTAGACTATACATATCTTCTTACAGACTTGATTGAGTGAGTTTGTTATTCACAAGACAGTTTGATGAGGTGCTTTGCAGCCACTGATGGAATGGAAAATATGTTGCTAGAGAGACAACTGTGACTGCCAGTAAGGGATTATCTTTAAAGAGATAAAAAGTTATTTTTACTTTCTGATATTTTATCTTCATTTTCATTTCATCTTAATATAATGTAAAGCATATTCTCCTTTACTGAATCCATGATCTTGAAACCCGAATTACTGGAAAAACCAATGCTTGCCACATAAGCGCAAATCTTCTGAGCCTCATATATTTCCCTCATATTTCCTTCGACTTGAAGTTGTGTTCCCAATGACTACAAAATAAAATAAAACCTCAGACCCACAAGAGCTATGCGGATACATTAATTGAAAATAATACACTAAAACATAAAACCCTAACTAAGTAAATAAAAACTTTTTGAAAAATGTTGAACGACAGCCTGGTGAAAAGTTGGATGTCCTGATCGAGTGTCAAGCTGCATGGAAAAAGTGACACCTTAGCAAGTGGCTGAATCTCAGCCAAGGCTTGTGACCAAACTGCCGTTCGTGCTGGAGACGGATGAGGATGCTGAAAAAAGAGCTTTGCAAGCAACACATGAGAGCGTTATCAGTCAAATCGAAAACAACCCAAGTCTTTCGTTCATTACGCCAAACAGAAACCCACTCCAGCACATGAGGGTTCAAGTTTCAAAGGGTCACTCTTACGCTAATTAAAATCCCAAATGTCAGCCAAGGGCCTGGGTCATTCCAGGTTCCGCCCCGTCATCTTTGCATGACCTGTTTCATGTTCCCATCTAACGTCTAGACTGATTTTGATTCCAGAAGACATCAAGGAAAGCCCGAGGCTATCAAGCTACAGACCAGTGTGCCAGTTATGCCGAGTTTGGACACAAGGTGTGAGGCAGGCATGCGGTAATAAAGAGTTCGGAGGGAAAAAATAACAAAGGCAATGATCATGGTCATAAATTGTGCCGCAGACACATCAAGCTGTCTGCGCACTCGCTAGGTCGAGTGTCGGATGGTTTGGGAATGAAAGCACTTAACCCCACCGTTTCTTTAAAGGTCATAACTCACAGCTCTCTTCTCTGACCTGAGTTACTGCCTCTCGTTAGAGCTGGACATCCCGTCTCTCACCTTCTGACCCTCTCTTTCCTTCCTTCCCTTCCTACTGTCCCATTTTTTCAACCTGTAGATGTATCCATAGCTGCTATCTCTGGGGTGCGCCAAATAAGATACTCTCAACCAACCAACCAAAAATGTGCCACAAGTGTACAGCGGGAGGAATTGAAAGCAGTGGTGGTGTCACACGCACTTTATTTTTACAATCCTGACACAAGACGCTCTGATGCGATATGGGTGGCTAATATCCACGGCAATACATTTATATTCTATTCGAGTGGGGAATGAGGCAGCTCCAGTGCAAGGCTGCCCCGCTGGTTGATGGCACTCTGCCCAGGAGACCCTTACCACCAGCGGATAGCGGTCTTTAACCCCCTCAACACCCCATGCTGACAGAATACAGGAGTAGCCTCATCTCAAATTGTTCATTTCCAAGGCTTTGATTTATCCGAGGCTAAACATTACCCTCAATACAGCAGTTATATCGTCGCTCTTTTTTCTTTTCCAGCTCAGGCCCGGGATGAAATACTAAAGGCTTGAATCAACATGGACTTTTGCATTAATGTGATGAAGGAAGGATTTATACTGCTTCACAGACTTTTCTTTTCGTTTCTTTTTTTTGACGCAGTAATTTGGAGGTATAACATAAAATGTGCTGCCAAGGCGGTGTAATCGAACCGTGAGAGTCTCTGTGAGCAGGGAGTAAAATTTATCACCCATATAGCAGCATGTTAGCCAGATAAAATGTTACTTGAGAAGTTAAAACCCCTGCTGTAGGTGTTTAAAAATGAATACATTACACAGAGTAACGGAAGTGAGATAGTGAGAGTAAAAGATGTTGACAGATATAGACAGATGTATATAAAATGGGAAAGGTATATATATATATATATATATAATGGTAATGTGGAGGTAAAAGGAGCCTTCCTATCTGACGATCTCTCACACATGCAACTTATCTTATCTCTGAAGCAGCTGAAAAGCCCTCTCCAATTTTTTCCAGCCCATGATAATACAAGTGTGGAAGGGAGAGGACTTTTCAAAGGGATTTCCTCTGTTTTTCTGTCCCTCCCTGACATCCGATCGGTGCCACAGCGGCCGCCTCTGGAGACGGGGTCTGGCTGTGTTTGTACAGCGCTAAAAAGGTTATCTGCAATTTATGAAGGTGCTAAGCAGAGATCTGTCATTGTGAAGGATGATGAGGGGGGAAAGTGCAGATGAGCGGGAGCTGGACTGTATATAAGCTGTAGGAAGAAGGAGGTATCGATGGTGCAAAATAGAAGCAGAGAGGTGGTGAAAAGGAGAGGAAGCATTGGAGGAAGAGGAGCTGGAAAAACGATTGGAAAGCAATGAAATGATGGAAGCTTAGCTAACGCTTTTGATTTAAAGTTGTGTGATTTGATCTCAGAGAAGCTGAATTTGATCGTATTATGACCCTGAACATTTTCAGTCTTTCGTTCCATAACATTTTTCCACTCAAACTTTTTTTTAGTTTGACTGAAAATGCAAAACACGGTATTGAAAAAAATGTATTTATTTATAGTTCAATTGTTTTCAGTAAAAGGAAAAAAAAAAAAATCTAAGCACAGCTGAGTTTAAAGATGATGACCTACCCAGGTGATGGCACTGGCCTAATTGCTCACAGCAAGCAAATAAAAGGAGATGGCTTCTGAATGTTCATTTTAGAAATATGGATTAAAGAGGCTAGGTTGGTGGAGAAAGAAGAGTGGCAGTGAGAGGGAGAAGAAGGAGAAGAGGTCTCTGAAGAGCTAGGGGAACAATTATTGACCATGTTGTGAATCATGGTCTCCCTTTGAAAGATGCCAGTTTAAGGGAGCAGCCAAACTTGCGGTGTTCAACAGTTGCACCAAAATGGATTTTTTTGGCAAAACAAAAGGTGAGACATGCATCCCTCGACAGTACAGTGCACTATGTTTTATATATAGAAAAACCTTAAACTAAAGACATATGTTGGATAGGCTGTTGCAGGCAACATTTCATCTGAGTTGCCCAACCAAAGTTCCCCAAAAACATTTGGATAAAGTATCCATAATGCACATGCAAACATCTAGTAAAAAACACATAGTGGACTAGAGATTGGTAACGTTGCCACACTAGCAGGCACAGGTGGATAAAACACTGAACAGTTTATTTGAGCTTGTACTGATCCATTACCTTTGTTATATAACCTGCAGTTTTTCGTGTATTACCATGGAGACCCATGGCCCTGGATAGATGATCTGCCATGTATTGTTCTAGGTGAATAACATAGCTACGTGTATGATTTACTTCATGGGTATCAACCTTGTCTTGAGTTCCTTTAGAAGACGTTAATAAAACCCTGCTATGTCTCTATAATGTTGATTTTTTTTTTTGTTTGTTTGTTTGTTTGATTGTTTTCACTGGCTGCTGAAACACTGCACATGGCTATGGCATATAAAATATCCACCAGAAGTTTGACTGTATATTGTTCTGTAGGTATGTTACCATTTTGACAGTCCGCCTTGAGCATCAGATCGGAAAAAAAAATAAAAAATAAAAAAGATTTTGTGGCTGCTTGTTCCCTCCAACAAGAGTCCAAACTGCTTGTCTTGGCAGCAGTGAGCCTGAACTTTTAGCCGAAGGCTAAAACCTGAAGCATGGAGAGAAAAAGGTTGGACACTGTCAGGGGAGAGGGCTGATGGCAGATGAGACAGGGCAGGTAGTATGAAAAGAAAACAAAAGAAGCAGGCACCAAAGACAAAGCAAAGGGAAAGGTTTGTGGACAGAGTGAGGTTTGTGTAATGGTCTTATTGAGTTAATCACATAAGTGAGACATCAGCAATGGCCAAAGGCGGCTGCGGGGGCAGCAGCGCTGATGCCACAGCCTGCTTTTTATGGCCTGTGATCCCAGGCGGCAGGAACGCCAGCCCAGAGCCATGAAAGGATAGACGGCTTCAATTGAGTTATTGGACTGTGGAGCAAGAGAGGTGGAGAGAGGTCTTTTAACTTAATTAAATACTAATATGAAGCAGTGTCTCTCCCTTTTGTGTGTGTGTGCGACTGGAGGTGTAGCCTTTGACAGAGCAGACCCCCCTGGAGTCTCCGATACTGGGCCAAGTCAGATGTGTTATTAGATGAGGACCGAAAGATCAGTGTGTGCGTCTGTGTGTATTTTGAGTGTATTAGTCTGATAGGATTCATTCGTGGCCACAACTTGTGTGTGCTTATAGAATAAGGACATTTAGAGGACATTCGACGGTCCTCACTTTCTGAAACAAATTTAACCGAAGCCTCGTCCTGTCTTTAGTGGATGTGTACAAATGTCTGGTGAAGTCACTAAACCTCTTTGTAACTCCGCACACCCAGATGTTTTTCATTTTCAAACCTGTAGTCTTCAGCCCCAACCACTGTAAATGTATCATATTTTGCACTGCTCCCTTCGGGGCCACAAAAGGTTTCACACAACCCTTTTCTTTTAAATATTATGCAGTAGTACTCTCCAACACAACACAACACAACACAACCCAAAACAACATAACACAACCTGTAAACAGGCTCTCTAACATTCCCTAATTTGTATAGTCAAGAATGGACACGTTCCTGTTTCAGTATGACCATGGCAGATCTCTGACCTTAACCACATGCAACACATTTAGTGTGAACGGGGAAAACGTTGACATCAAGTTTGTTGTTTGTTTATCCACTGAAAAACGAAATTGTTTTATGTTCAGTACTTTTCTGATTTTAAATCAGGATGGGTCAAATCTGAGCAGAGAATTTCTGTATTTATCTATAAGCAAGAAAACCATCAAAACAGTGTTTTAACAACAGCAGTTCAGAGAATCCCACGCCCATGATCTTGAGCCTTTTCTCTGGGTTGTCTGGAGATGTCTGGGAGTGCCGACTCACCGGTTTGAATTCTTGAACATTTTAAAAAGAAACAAAGATTACATATGGGGCAAATGCTGAAAATAATTCAGAGGATGAAACCAGTTACCTTCGCTTCCTGTCCAGGTGTCTTTTCCCGCCCTCGTTAGCCTCAGCCCTTCCCTTGATTGTTTCCACCTGTGTCTTCCAATTACCTCACGTATAAATAGACCTGTCTCTCTTTGTCTTCTGCCATTTTTGTCTTGTCCATGTGCCACGAAACAGTGTTAAAGCAATTTTGATGTGCTTTGCAAATGTTGTGTCCCTTGCTAGGGTTGTTTTTACAAAGTGTACTTTGTATTAAGCCCATTGATTTAAAAGAGAATGTTTCGACATGCTTTTTGCAAGATTGTCAGTAAAGCTATTTTGATTCCCAGAACAAGTGTCTGTTTAAGTCCTGTGACTCAAGTTAGGTTAGGTTCTTAACTGTAAAGCAACTGGTTCTAGCTCATGTCAGCATTTAAATCAACTTTTAAAAACTTTGATCTAATGTGTTTGAAAGAAAGTGGTGTAAATTTCTTGGGATTTGCTCTCTTTGAGCAATAAGATGTATTTTTGTTTACTTTTGGATATGTAGTATATATATATGTTGTATCTATCTATCATTAGTTTTCTGCATGCCCTCTCTGTAAACATGAAAGAATATAATATAATAGTTTGCAGCATAGTTGGTCCACTCACTTCTCAGTCCTCCGTGTTTTGCAATATGTAATCGTATCTCATTTTGACTATCATTACATGAAAGGAATGCTGTTTACATCAACTTCTTCCTAAATCTCCCTAGATTAGCCAGATGACAGAAAGCTGTGTGGTGGTCTCCACTGAGGCTGCGGGTTATGTTTGGACTGATGCTAAAAATCATGGTTGGTGGGTTGGTCAGACGTTGGTGTGTGTGTGTGTGTGTGCGCGCATTACTGGCAGGAGGTCCAGTCATTGACAGAGGGATTACGGCGTGCATGGAGTTCAAGCCTCTGTGCTGACAGACAACCTGCCCCTGAGAGTCAACACACACTCTAGAGACACACTCCGCCTGTGCCCTCGCCTGACCCTGATGTGCGTGTGTGTGTTTCATGGTGATGCTCTGGCAACATTTCAGGACTGTCTTTATTAAGCTGATCAATATCCCTTTAATACCTTTAGAATACAGAGTAATTGGACAACAAAGCACTTAAATATGCAGCTCTCTTGCAACAGGACACAGGGGTTTTCTTTTTCTTTTGCATTTGAAAAAATAACAATAAATAGTCATTTCATCCTCACAAGAAAGCACATGTTAAAAATAGCAGGACTCAAGCTGTAAAGCTGAATGAACGTTAGTTGGTTCAAAATCATACATAACGTTTAATGTCTATTTAGGAAGATCTGTAAAATAAAAATGAAACCCCCTGCACTCACAGACATATGAAATAATATGTGTGCACGACAGCAATCTGTCAGTATCCCTTTAATCGCTGCAGGAGAAATAACGAGCAATGCTTCACTAAGAAACAAAATACAGCCATGTTTATCCCCTAAATGAAATGATTGACAGGTCACTATTCTATCTGGGTGGTCTCTGTGTGGTGGTGCTGCTGGTAACACTGGTGAGGGGGGTTGACAGGGTCTATGTAACGCTCGCAGCAATTTTTCATCCCTTTTTTTTTGTGTATTTTTCCTTCCACAAAGGTTTTTAAAGGGAGTAGCCACCTGACCCACGTCATGCATCTGTTCCGTAGCCCTAAGGGAAAATCTGACATGTTGGACACATATTCTAACACACCTCAGTTTAAGAGACACTCTGCCCTCATAAAAGATTTCTGACCCTTTCCCCACTTGGGATATTAAGACAGATTTTAACATGGTTCACTGTGGAGTTACAGATGACTCTGCAAGGTTGTGAGTCCATCAGCGAAAAATATTTCAGCCATTGAAATCGCTGGATATGATGTTGTTTTATGGGACACATTCATATTCAGCTTTAGCTTCACTTGTTTATAATAAGCAGGTAGAAGTAATACTTTCTGCAGTAGGATGATTAAAGGTATATTTGATTTCAGTAGGTGGAGGTCAGGTGAACTGACTCAAAAAATAAATTGGATAAAAAACGCATGTGACTTAGAGATAGCTAAGTACTGGCATTATCTATTATTGTTTTAATGACTACCCCGGGTGATGGAGGTTCCAAACTTGACGGGTGCATCAGGACAAAGCATTTTTCTCCTATCTCCTGAATCATGAGGGTCAATAACTGTTTCAGTGCAAAATACGTTACGGAAATACGGACCCCTGTGTGCTTTCTCCTCTGATGCTTTGGCCTCTAAAAAAATCATAATACATAAAAATGCAGACAAGCATGGGTGATGCAAATATTGATCCAGGTGACACCCTGCACAGCTCTCCAAGGAAATAATAGAGGAACACATTAGTTTGGTGTTTATGTTATCATGAGAAGAAGATTTTTTTTTAGGTCATTATGAAACTGTCTTGGGACAAATTGCCCCCCGTCCAGATAATTAATGAGACCTGCTGTAGCTTAGTATTTTCAAGTGGTGCTGGTTTTGTCCTGTGCTGCAGCAGTGCTCCCTCAATGTTTCCTGCTCATCATCCATAACCTGACTCCCACTTCCACTTGCACACCTGCTCCCATATATCAGGGATAACATCTGCCACGTTCCCTTAGGTTCCATCAGAGTCTCGGGTGTTTCAATTATTTACTTGTGCTTCAGATATCGCTGTGTCCACACCAAATCTGTGTGATTTGAATCATCATGCTAATGTTGGGACGTTTTTCAATGTGTCTTTTAACTATCGTGTCACACGTTAACCTTAACGGTTACACACATTCGCCTCAGATTGTTGCTGCTGAGAGACAAGGGGGTTTGAATTATTCCCTTCCATATTGCCTAACTCCATCATTGCTTTTTACCGTCACAGGCCTGAGTCCTGCTCCAGGCTAATAACCATACCCTTACTAAAGGCTTAAAACAGTCATTGACCTTTTAACCTTTTGGTGTCATACCCCATCCAGATGTAGGGCTTTTTTTTTTTTTTTTTACCAGCGACCAGACTTCACAAGCATTCCTCAGATTGTTCCCCGTTTTTCCTTATTATTCCTCATTTCCTCTCATGGAGCCCAAGATAGTTTTGACACCTTGATCCAATGCTAGACCAAACACAGAGCCTTGGACACGACTGCAGGGATGGACTACAGATCATGTCCGTCTCAATGCCCTGGAGGATGTGTGGGCCAACTGAGTGAATGGAACTTGGTAATTGGCTGTGTTTGAGTTTCTGCAGAGAAACAAAGAGTGTATCAGATGTTTGTGCGACAGGTGCATCCAACATGGAAAAGAAAATACTGAAACTTTTTCTTTATTTTCATTTTTGTTTAATCTACAGTGTCACATGATTTTTTAACATTTAATTCACCCTCAAATTCAGGTACATTTTTGATGATTTAGTGATTTACATTACATGGAATGGAGGCCTTTTATTTCTTTCACTCTGTGCCCTCAATGCCTTTTCTTGTTCTTTGTAACTTTGGTGGCAGAGTACGAACACTCAATGATAGACAATGGCTAAAAAGTCAAATTCAGGCCCAGCAAGTTCAAGAGTAACGCTGAACTGGCTATAACTCATCAAGGCAAAAGATATCAGAAAACCTTGTTCAATTCTGACACTGCACGGAAACCCTATGGATAGTGCATTATTATTTTTTTTTTTTAGTTTTGGTTTTTGCAATAGTGGGATTACACTATATGGGCTCCAGTCAAGAGACTGTTATATATGATTATGATTTATATCAATGAAAACTACTTAATTGCTTGAGCCAAACATAATAAATCACCCCTCGAGTCTATGGAGTACACTGCTATGCAGTAAGGCGACATAGCATTGCTTCAAATGAAGATCCTTTTGCCCACTTTTCATTTCAAATAAAGCACCAATATCTGAGCAACGAATGAGCCAAACTTCCCACACTCCCAAGTATTTTTTTTTAATAATGTACTGGAAGATTTATGATAATGTCATTGCTTGGATGAAACATTTGACTGTCCGACACAAAAGTGATGGTGTGTTTGCTTTGGTGTGTTAGCAGAATTTTTAAGTAAACTTTGCGGGCCAATTGTGCTGTTGGTGTTTATGGATTTTCACAGGAAATACAGTAAATGTAAATAGTCATTAGTTTTCTTAGGAAAATATGAGTTGAAACTCGAAGGCAGCAAGTCTCCCGCTTGGCATTCTGTGCTTGTGGTTTGACTATTATTCATTTACAAATAGTTTCTGTCCGTGGTTTTCTTTGCTTTATGGATTAAGTTAGTGTTTTCTCACACAGGAAATTGCATGTCTGTCAGGAGGATTGTGGGTCAGCATCCTGCTCCTAAATCATGGCTCTTACAGTGACCAGGCAGTAACTTCTTTTTATGTAAAATCACTGCTCCCCTTAGTTTGTTGTTATACATTTTCTTTAGCAAAGTATTTGATTTTAAAAAGTCAGGGAATTAACTATTATTATTACATCATTTTTGTTTTGCAAGTTTACTCCCCTATGAAATAGACTTTATGCAAAAATGTTTAATGGATCCATTTAACTTCCCATTTTATAAGTAGACAATCTGAGTTAGCTTTGCTTATCGTCATTTATACCACGGTGCATTACGGTAATAACACTGACGATGCCTTTAGCAAACATGCAGTTCCATGTAATTCCATCAGGCCTACATCACTTTGCCATCCCTTGAGCAGGCTGCTGTTGTTCTAGTGTTCTATGGCAAAGTTGGGGGCAGAACAAGGCTCTTTTTTTCTTCTTCTTCTTTTTTGTATTTATTTTCTGTGTTTAATTGGACAAATGAATAGCATTCCTACCCGGGAGCATAGTGGCATTATTGTTCTCAGAGAATAAACACTGAAGGGCCCTGCATGGACTATAAAACTCCAGCATAAACAGCTCTCTCAAAGGCCAGTATTGAATGTCTGTTTATGACTTGTAATATGAAGTGCAGAGCTCTAAAATCACTAATTACATCAGCTATGTGTATTTCTGGGGAAAGCTTTTAAAGGAGGTATCGGCGGCTCTGTTTTACACTTTTCTAAAAGTTTAAGTACATTTGTTTGGTTTTAACTCTCTGCCTGTGCATGCACTACAATTACGAGCCAGTGTGTGTGTGTGTGTGTGTGTGTGTGTGTGTGTGTATGTGAGGGGCGGACCTCGGTGCAGAGAGGGAGGAAAAAAATGGTTTCCTCTCCCCTGATCCCCGCAGACCCTGGTTATTAAAACATGTTAACCTCTACCGCTGAGATGAGAGGAGGTGAGCTGCCGACCCCTCAACACGTGCAGTGACAACTCTTAGCCAACAGCTCTTCTTAAATTTTGAAATGGAAATTTATCGTTTTCAGGATTGGAGAATACCATTTTATTAATGAGATAGAGTGATTGATTTTTGGACTAACTGCACTACTGTATTTGATTAAAATTTTGCACTTTAGCAACCAAGACGTTAAGACTTAAAAGAACGCCCCTCTTAAGAAAAAGCCAACCAAATTAACAATTTAATCCGCTTTAGACTTAAATGCATGTGTTTGGTTTCTTTGCTGTTGATAATTATAGAATGGAGCCGTTGCATCTGCGTCAATCTTAAAGAAAATACAATGTGAACCATTATATATGAAGAAATCAGCTGTAGAAGGAGAATGATCCCACAAATAAACATCAAGGAATGAAGTGTGAAAAAGTCTGAGGACAGCTGAAGGATGGGGGGGAAACTAGTCAGGAGACAGAGAAAGGAAACATTCATAGCTGTATGTGTACTGCTACGCAGTTCAGCTAAGTTCAGTTAGTGGCCAGTCAGTTCTGTTGGCCGCCTCTGCAGGACCATCACCTCATCACTCACTGGACCAGCAGCCTCCGCCCTACCGCTCCTGCTGCCGCCGCATTACAACTGCGTCTCATCAGAATGAGCCGCCACCTCATATCTCACTGAAGGTATGGGCTCATTCATGAGTACTGGACACAGATTTAACACAAGGCCCGTCAGTGGAATGACGGGTTACCTGGCAAGCTGATGGACGGCCTGTCTGACGGTTGAATCCGTCCTGCTGTCTGATTGGACGCCTCTGTGACAGCACTGAGGTCATTGGAGGCAGAACCAGAAATTGCTGCTCATATTCCTATTTTTAGAGGTTAGCTGGCAACTTTGGTTAAAAATATTTCAAGCGTTAGAAGAAATATATTGTTTCTCCATTTGTAACAAAGCAAAGCTGGGATTTTAATTTGCTTAAATTACATGGAAATAATTCAGTAGTACAGTTGTAAAATGCATTTTAAAGAAATAACCTGCATGCAATGTTTTGAACCGAATACCTTCCTGACCCTGTCTGTGGCTCGCTTGCTGTGCTCCAGCCATTAAGACAAAATAATAAAGATAACTTAAGGTTAACACACATCTATTATTCTATGTCACCGCACACCAGTCACACAGTTCAAGAGTAGCTGTGCAAACTGTTCTACAGAGAAATCTTTCTTCTGTAACCGGACGCCTGTCACTGTCATCTATCTCAAGAGGGGTTCATACACATTTATAGCTCATATCATATTCATCGGCCATAGACACCACCAAATCAAGTCAGCAGCTACGAGCTGGTCATATCCTGTAGTATATAATGTCATGCAGACCATATGATGACAGACTATAGCAGTGTAGACCACATAAAGTAATGCTATCTCCTGTCCATCAAAATGTAATGCAAATACCGTCTGGAAAATAACACATTGCACTGTGTGGTGTGGGCAACTGCACATTTCAGGCACTGACACTCACTGCCTGGTCACTGCTGACGGGGAAGAAATCATCCGATTTTTTGCGAGGGAAAGGATGTGCCTAACGTGTCAAATTTGTTTGAACAGTATGACAACTAGGTAATTATCATGGGCAGTAATATCTGCTGTGGCTGAACATGACCCTAACACAAAGAAAAAAGAAACCCACTACAAAGACCTAAAGTTGCAGCCCAAAGTCAATGACAGAGAAACATGGTTTTATACAGATTTTCCTTGAAGGTAGATTTCCGATACTAGCAGATACTTTGGCTGTAAAAAATAACCGAGGCCTTTGGCTCAGAGACAATCAGCACTAAAAGTGATGGTGACGTCTTGAGTGGATGTCAGTGCGCTGATGACTGCCCCTGCCCTGAGTATCTCCGACCCGTGGCCAACAGCCAGTGCTGGGTCGAGGCCACCGCTCCACTATTATGGGCTGAGCACTGCAGCAGGTGGTAGGAAGCGTATATGCTCTGAACATGGAGCGGGATAGGAGCCGAAATACCAGAGGGCACAGCTGTGAACCATTTTAAGAGAAGGCAGGACTGCCATCTAGTGACTCAAAGGTAGCTGGAAGAGGGTCTCAGAAACTTCTGCCATTTGAGAACTGCGGAGGCCACATCGCTCTCATAGGAACTTTTGAATGTGGCAGAAAATATGATGCCTCACCCTCAGACCTCATGGCTTAGGTTTAACTCTAATGTGCATTATCTTCGTTTCGTTGCCTTGTACCTGTGACTTGTGCAATGACAATAAAGTTGAATCTAATCTAATCTAATCTAATTATTGTTACAATATTTCAGTATGTCAATGTGATATATTTTAGTTTTTGAATTTGATTTAAATAGAGATTTCCATATGATAAATGAATGCGAAAAAAAATATATATAAAAGTTGTTCCGCTTAGTCATCAATGGGAACTAATTCAAACTGATTAATTACTGATTAATAACAAATACATTATTTAAAATGTTTCCTCAGAAACAAGAGATTGTTTCAAAGAAAAATTAAGATATTTTAATATATCTGAATGATATGTGTGTCAATAAATGACCCAGAACTTTATCACTTAAGTTTAATGTTTAATAATTTGAATAAAGGTTTTGTGCACAAATTAAATATGGAAAAAAAACACTGATTCAGGGGCTTTTTGCATTGCACAGTTTTGTGATGGCCGAGACTGTTTCAGCATTTTAAGTGTGCATTTGAGTATGGTCTGGAATTTTTCTAGAAGATTTTTTTATTAAGATTTGTGCCATATTTATGGCCTCAAATCTAAATTCAGCCCCATGAAACTATAACTAAACCTCGGCTTTTTTTTTGTTTACAACCCCGCAAATACGAATTGAATTTGTTTCTCGTCCAATGTGAGATCAAAACATGAACAGTGAAATGAGAGGTATTTTAAAGGGTCCATTTCATTATTCCACAGTGCCCAATGGTGAGGAAATATGAAGTGTAAGACATGGGTGTGAACATTTTTTTTGTTGAGGTCCCAGGATTTGAGTCCCTGGTATGTAAAATCTGTGCTTCCATTTTTGTATGAGCAAACACGATGATGAAAACTGAGAGCCATGATTTTCTTGTCCAGTAATGAATTATGTTTACCACATTTACCCAACCTCAGGGCTATAAATTCCGGCAAAGTTACGACGACTGTAAAATCAAGCTACAGCTACCCGATTCCAGTGGAGGAAGGCTACACAAATTCCAAGGGAGCTTTTTCTCAGTGACTCACTCTGTGGGACAGTGTGGTCACACCCAGGTGGTCTGGGGCTCAGGTAGTCCCTGACAAGTTACAAAACCCCCGCCATGTCCAAACCATCTTCAGCCTGGTTTGGCTCCAGGCCTGAATAGCTCCCTTTAGGCCTGGAGCGCCAGAAGCATCTTAAATCATACCTGTGATCCGTGTGTGGTGATCATGGAGGGAGCACTAGTAAGGCTTAAGCATGAAATGTATCCACTAGAACTTAACAGTAAATGGATGTATGGATGTATGTTTTAAAAGTGTAAAGCAGCAGAGGGAGCTGCTGTGTATAGACACACACACACACAAATACACTACATTTCTCTGTGCCGTTGATGATTTATTTATTTTGAGAGCCCCTTACAAAACTCAGAATACTGTGAGAAAGATTGGGATACGGTTTCTTTTCGAGCTGAATAACACAGGGTTATATCCGATCAGGATTTCATAACATACAATAACCATCGGTGTAAATTGCCATGGTCCACCTCTGGAATACAGCTGGTAGAGAGTGTTCCCATGGAAGACAAGTCTAAAATGTCCATTGTAGTTTAAGCAATGGCGAGGATGACTCGCTCCCTCTTCCTCCTCCTCTTCTTCTTCTCTTTCACTCGCCCTGTGGCATCAGCGAAGAACATCACGTCTTCTTTGCCCTCGATTTCCCGCTTGAGGAACTGGAGGGCTGCGCTGTTTAGGCCCATCATGTCCTGCAACAAAATAGGAAGAGGACGTGGCATAATGGAAAAAAAAGAAAAAGTGTGATGAAGATGACAGCATCTGTGTTGGCCAAGACAATAGATTGACCTTTATTTCCACCAGATGTTACTCACTCTGATTTCTCGCACTTTAGAGAGAGTACTCGTCCGTAGCTCATCTATGACAGACAACAACATCTGGTTGCTGGAGATCTGGCCAAAATGGATCCTAGAAGCAAAGAGACCACAAAGTCAGCCCAGCCCAATACCGAACAGTTGACGCTTTTGAATCAAGAAATGTGCCTGCAGATAAATCAACAACAATAGTTATTGTGGAAATAATAACAAAATAATCCTCCACCCCTAGCGGCTGCAACAGTTAAATGAGTAAAAGGTATTTGAATGAGTCAATTTATTTGATTTACATCCGTTGCAAACCTCACCCGAAAACAAGCCACAGTCCACACACAAGCAGAACACCTACTTGAGCAGGAAGAAAAGGCAGCGGCAGACCAGCTCCACCTCCAGGCCCTCTCGGATGTAGCTGCTGAAGAGCTTCAGCAGCTCCGGGACGTACGGGAACGGCAACACCAGCAGAGAAACCTCCAGCTCACTGGCGACCACGAGAGAAAAAAAAGAGGATGAAAAATCTACTGACAACTGCAGATGGTGATGGGCTTCATGAAGGAAATATCATTCATTTCATGGGTTGCTTTCGTGCCGCCAGGGTGACATCTTACCTGGATCTGACCTTCTTTATGACATCTAAAATGTAGCGGGATGGCTGAAAGAGGGGGCAAAGACACACTTAGTTACTTTAAGCTAAATAACATTAGGGGGCAATGATGCATATACATTCTGCTTACTGAAACATTTCCAAAGGCCACAAGGATCGGATTTGGTTTGGGAGGAGGAAGCTGCGAAAAAACATCAGCAGGTTGTCAAATGTATGTTACATTATACTGTGTACAACATAAAATGTAATCCATAAAAAAGCTCAAACGTCCCATCAAAGCAAAGGATGTATCTATTCTTGTATTCAAGTCCTCGGTCTTGTTTAGTGTTTAACCAGCATGGGTGAAAGGTGAGTTTAGCTGTATATCACAGAAGCTGCAAGACGTAGGATTATTGGACGGTGTCTCTACCTCTTTGCCTGCGTTTTCACAAGCATATCTATGCTCTTCCATCTTCCTGAGTTCCTCTTTGTAAATCTCCAAAGCCTCCATTATCCGCTCTGCCTGATGAGAAATCACATGAAAGCAAGACAGAATCAGCATAGAACATAAAAACTCATTTGAAGCTTTTACTTAATAATAAAAAAAAAATGATGGGATTTGTGAAACAGACATCTGTGAATGCCATCAGCTTTACTTTACTTGACTGTGCCCAAAACCTGTGGTCCAACCTTTAAGTTGATTCTTCAAGAAAGATTAAACAAGAGCTAATAGTGAGGAGAATGATATTTACAGCTTTGACTGTCTCGACTGTCTTCTTCCCAGCTGGCGCTGCCTCTCCTTGAGTCTCTCCAGGAACCTGTAGATTATAAAACATTGATAACTAATATCCATATACAAGACAAAACTGATTTGACGTTTGACCGATTTGACTACAGTGCGCGTCACGTAGCCTGAAGATTTGGTCGCGATCAGATGTCCAAAAAGTGACAACCAACTTCCAAGCAAACTGTTGTTTTTTATGCTTAGATTTAGAATTGCGCACATCGTCCCACACAAACATGCACATGCAAACACACAGAAGTCGGGGAAAATTCTGAAAAACTGGCAACCTTCTGGTCCGATGCCTGTCTCCCTCACCACTAGGCCACCTCTCCCCTGTGCTTATGCTTAGAGTACCTTGTAGGAAAATACTTGTTTGGCACTACATATGGAGGGTAATTTTGTCGTCATCAAAATAGAGACTTTGGTGTTGAAGTTAAGGAAGTTTTTTTTTATTTATATATTGAAGTGCTCACCACAGGCACATCTCCTTTGGCCAAGCTCTCCTCGAACTCTGCTTCTCGTTCCTGGGAAAACAAAAAGGATTTGGTTCAGAGACTTCGAGAAACGGTATGTGTCTGAATATCTGTAAAAGGGGTTGACGCCCGTCCTCAACCTCACCATCTCTCGTTCCTCCTCCAGGATGATGGGCTCTCTGGTTCTTTCCCACAGGCGCAGGGACTTGTCATGGGATGAGGACACGATGTGGTCGCCGTTTGGGCTGATGGTCAGACACCAGACCTCTCGATGGTGGCCCTATGAGGCAGAGAGAGAAGTCATACCTATGCCAGTTTTGGTCTTGCCACAGTATCTTATCTGAAAGTTGCTGTTCTCATTTTAGCGACAACAGGAAGGAGTCTATAGGTATATAATTACTATGGGATGGATTGCCTTGACAGACATTCAGAGTCCAAATGACGGCAGCACGGAAAGATGTACTTGCTGCGTTGTCAGCAAATGTGTAAAATGTTCTTAAGGGCTCTCTTTATGAAAAGTCGGGTCTAAAACCAATAAATGGCACCCCCACCCATCATATAAAAGGTGTAGAGTGTCACCTCTAGTGTCTGAATGTGCTGAAACTTGTCTGCATCCCACTGTTTGATCTTCTTGTCCTTTCCCGCTGTGAAGAACAGATGAGTCTTGGGGACAAACTGGAGGAACATGACGCTGTGGGGAACAAACACAGCCAGGGAAGAGAGTTGAGAAGTCAAACAAGCAAAGAGATCAAACGCTATAAGGGAGGGAACGGTTAGAAAGAAACATGAGGAAGAGATAAATTAAACCAGAAAATGGAGGGACATGACAGAGAACACACAAGGACAGGACAAAGAGCATGAGAACCAAAAGGACAGGGAAGGGGTTTTTGCCCGGGAGAATAGATGAAAGAGAAGCTGGTGTGAAGTCACAGGGCGGTTCGAGCTAACTGGAGATATAGATGAAGTCCCTGACGACAACAGATGAAGTCAGAGTGGCAAAAGGCCCAGAAACGGATTCTATTACGACACAATTCGACAAGAACAGAGACTATGACTGTTTTCATTATTTTTAATTCTAATTCATCTTTGGCTGTTCAGTTTGTGTCCACGTTGTTGGACGTTACCTGTCATCGTGAGCAAACATGGAGCGGTGACAATCGCCAAAGTCCAGGCCCCAGATCTTCACATTTCTGTCAGCGGATCCAGTGGCGATAATTGTGTTATCCTAGGTGACACAAGGTAAGAGTCAGGGAGGCAGCAGAACTGTGGGTCAGGATGACCGATGACGTCCATCAACCCAGAGTCCAACAACACAACTACGACGTATTCAACACCATTGCAAAAGAAAAGATGGATTATCACGATTAAACATAGTTGACACATTTCTGCAGCCTGAGAGTACTCACATGTGAGATGTCCAGGCAAAGCACAGGCAGCTTGTGTCCATATAGAGACAAGAAGAACTAAAGCAGGGAGAGGAAGAAATGAAGATGGTATACTGAACATGTATTTTGTCAAATATAGGCGCGTGACCTTGTGTGTAGGGTCGCACCTTCAGTGTGTCTGTGTAGAAGATCTTGACAGTGCAGTCCAACAAAGAGACGGCCACCAGTCTGTGATCAGGAGAGAACTTCACACACAAAACATCTTCCTCCAGCTGCAGAGTGCGTGTGTGTTTCACTGTCAGCCTCCTAGACAAACAGAATGATTTGTGAACACAAAAATATACACTTTATACAAGTCATGTTTGTCCTGCTACTGAGCATTTTAATGCTTTATTAAGTAATCAATCATACGCAACAATGTATACTCGTTACGGAGAATATGCTGAATGTTGTTGCGAATGGTGAGAGAAAACCTGACCAAATATATATTATTATATTATAGTAAAAAATATAAATGCATCTAGAAGTGATATCGGGTCCAAACAAGTTGCAAAAAGTAAGGTTTTGACATCGGGTTATTAACAGGAAATAATAATGAGATACACCTAAAGGAACCATATAGACTCATAAAGACTCAAAGTGGCGACTTACTTCTGGCCTGTCCCCTCGTCCTTGATCAGCTCAAATTCCCAAAATTTCACTCTCTTGTCTGCACTTCCTGTTACAATCCCTCTCTACGGAATTACACAATACAAAATAACACAGTCAATAGCATCTTTCAAAATTGGACAGACTCGTAGATTAGATGGGACCACAGGTTTACCTGGTCGGGGGCCAGGCACAGGGACCACAGGGCTCCGTCATGGGCATCCACAGTCTCCAGCAGGCTTCCTGAGGCCAACTCAAAGATCTGCAGCTTACCACTCTGACAGGGAAGAGTAACACAAAAGTTGGTGAACACAAAAAGATCAACTTGACGCATTTTTTTTTTTTATCCTGTAGATTTGACCATTTCTTAACATCATTTCAAAATATTTCCCAACAAGCTCCTACCTGAAAATTCTTAGTAATAAACAAAGCCAATCTTACACCTTGAGCAAAAGGCAGCCAAAATGGCAGTTGCTCTATGTTGGCACATAAGCAGGTGCACAATACATGCACACACAGCTGCTAACATGCAATTGTAAAGTGTTTCCTCTCCAGAGAAGTATTAGAATTGACTTTTACTAGACTCATAGGAACTGACTGAGTTGGTTTGCATTCGAATACCTTGGTTCCCAGAATGATCTGTCTGTCTCCAGGCACAAACAGGGAGCAGAGGGCATATTCACAGGACATGGTACGTATCACCTGCAGGGTTGACCTGTGGCAGGGGGTGGGACCTCTGGTTAGTTAAAAGAAAAAACAATCTCCAACTACAACAGCTCATACAACAAATGAGACAAAAAGACACACAAAAAAAGGACGCTGCAGGACTCTGTGAGGCCGAAGTAGTCTCACCTGTTCCACACTTTGACCGTGTCCCCAGAGGCGGAGAGGATGGCCAGGTTGTCCGAGCTGAAGGCCAGGGTGCGCACATCGGTGCGGTGACCGCCGAGTGTGAGGCGCGCCGTTTTGTTGGCCGTGGGGGTCTTGTGGGACGTCTTCAGGCTGTAGGTCTCAATCGTGTTGTTCTGCAACAGCAAGGCCACCCTAAGCTCACCGCCCGCACATGACAGGCAGTCCACCCACCTGAGGACATGCGCATAAGGAGTTGAATATGGAGGAATAATCTAACCTCCGATTATCTAACCTCCTGTCACATTTGGCTCCACACTCACCTGATCTTGGCGGAGGCTTTGATGTTCGTTAGTCGGATGATCTCGTCTTTGAGCATCCTCTCCACCACTGGCTCTGCTGCCTCCTCTCCTGCATTTTCCTGATCTCTACAGCAGAGGGCAGCCACACGACAAGCTTCAGCAATGCTCAGATGAAAGCTTCAAACACTGTTTCGTAAAGACTTCAGTGCAGCAGTGGCACAAACTTTAAAAGTTCGTGTACCAGTAAATAACCCGCTTAAAATATTCAGAGAAGTAAGTGTCGCAGCACTAACGACAATGTGTTAATACCATGTACAAAACAAGTGGTGCCAATTGTAGACCTCAATAAATCCATCACAATCAAGGAATTGGAAGTCTCACTTAATCCAAAATAAGGATATATACTCGGCTACAGACAACAATGTACAGCTCTGAGTTCTTCTCTACACCCTGAATTGTTATCACAGCTTACTTGGCTGCCTTTTTCTTGACTTTCTTCAGCTTCTTTGTCATTTTCCTCTGCACTTCCTCCTCTGACAGCACAGTGAACAGCTCCAGGACTGAATCGTTGCCCTGATGGAAGCAGACAGAGAGCTATAAATCACTTATGTGCAAAAAATCTGTATAAAAAGTATATTTTAGTCACAACTTATGAACACAAGCGGATAAAACAACAACCCTGTAAAAATCTCAGTTATTTATTGGGCCAGCCTCATAAATGATGAACTTTTGTCCCCTTTGCCTCGTATTAACTGAAAACACTGCAAACAGCTGACAGGCAGCTGAAAACCAAAATTGATTGTGCTTGTGTGAGAGGAAACAGCCCCAGTCAGATAACTATGTTCCTAATCCAAAAAAGGAGTAAACATTAAGCAACGGCAAAATAAATAGACAAAAAAACTATTAGTGAGACACTGTAAGTCAAATGGAAACCTTAAATAGGTCAGAATACAAACCGTTAACAGAACCCACATTTTCAGCTGGTTCTGAAAACATTCTTTTTTTGTAATCAGGTTGCCTCAGACTTCATTTCTAGCTTCGTTCTTTTTTTTAAGGAGTTGAAACAGTGGAGAAAATAATTGAGCTTTATCTGGGCCTTATTGTGACTATGATGTAATGTCCACAGGCAGCAAAACCAAATAATATTCACCATATCTCAGTTTGTTGATATTGTTTTTGCTACCTTTCTACCCTGGTTTCTACCCTGAGAGAAAATCGTCTGTAGCTTTGGTGATTTATGATTTTAGGAACCCTGAAATTCTGCATGGTGTCTTCCAGAAATTTTACGATCTTTCAGAGGGAAACCGGAAAGTGCTTCAGCACTCACGTGGCAGGCGATGACTCTGGCCTTGGTGTCTGTTGTCAGCGAGACAACTCGGTCCCGGGCCTCTCTCAGGATGGACCCTGCTTTTTTACAACTAAGGATCCGCTGAGAGACAAAAGGAGGAGAGGGAAGACAAAGTTTAAAGCCAAATATATGCGGAAGAGATTGGTCTGAGGTCAAGGGAAGACACAGCTGTTGATGTCGTTTTCCTGGAGCACCAACTATTACAAGTATAAAAGTAGTGTCAGTGTAATGAGTAAACTGAAGAAAGATTTAAATAAATAGGATTTCATAGACTTGCTACACTGAAGTGTACTGCTACTGTTAAAGGAGAAAGTGGATCATTATTTATTTATGTGTTCTTTATACAGTACATCCGAGACATACATTATTTTCTTGGGATCTGTGTTGAAAACATTATGTGCCTTTCTCCTCTTGGTTATTTTTAATTCAGCATTGTAGTACTGACTAATTCGCTACCTCCTCCAGAGTTTCATCCATTCCGTCCTCACTGTCCTCTTCATTTTCGTCGTCATCATCCAGCAGCGTTTTCCCCTTCTTCAGCTTGGGCTCACCCTGAGCTTTTTCCTGAGCAGGGACACAGAGATTAAAAGCTACTCATGCAACAGCATCAATATTACATTTTAATACACAAAATATTATATTCATCTAATATTCCCTCACATTTAGTCTCAGACTGACAATTTTCCAGCACAAGATGGTAGTGCCTTTATCCTGTATATTTAATTTCTTTTTTTGGAATAAATAGAGACGCATCGTCCATCGTTATATACAGTCTATGACTCAGCCTAACGTCAAGTTCTTTTTAGTTTTAATCAGTCAGGGGGAGTAGAAAAAAATACTTGCATGCACTGAGGATGTAAGTGTGCCTACCTCGTGCAGGTAGTTAATGTCCCAGGCTCGAAGTTCACTGTCTGCTGAGCCCGTTAACAGCCTGTTCTCCCGATTCAGCAGAGCCATGCCCCACACCTAATACACAAACACATACGTAGATGAACACATAAATTATGTCAATTAGATTCATTGCTTTCATCCAGATAGGATTCCATTTTTCCCTTTAAGACAATTAAACCAAATCTTTAAATACAGTATGCAGAATACTCCATAATACAATATACAGAACACTTCTGTCTCTCAAATGGCTCAGGTGAAATCCCTGGACACACATTCTTATCTTAATTATTAAAAAAAAAAAAAAAAAAGAGTACAAGGCAGCCGACAACAATGACTAAGACCACTGTTTCTCAAAGAGCTGCCACAGTGATCTAATCATCCACCTCCATTTAAGTAAAGAAATTGATCCCATCTCCCTTTGCTTAAATGTCAACAACACAATCAATGCTCATTGTATAAGAGAAATATCAGGATACTGAAACCACATTAGCTGCATTGTAAAACACAAAGCAGAAGTGAAAAGAAAGATCAAGGACTGTGACATGGGAAATCTGCATGCGATTGATCCGATTGTACTGTTATTCACTGACTCTCCGTTACCTGTGTATTACCCCCGAGATTTTCCTTTTAACTGAAAACATAAACCATAACTTAATATGTTAAGCAGCAAAATCATTCAATCAAAAACAAATGTTGTTGATTCCCATTCATTTACTTACTTTACGACTCTTCTGCTCTGAGCTTTACGTGACCTTCCCTCAATCAGTGCATCTCTTTGCCTATGTTCATGATCACAGAGAAGAAGAAGAAGTAGCCCCTCACCTCACTGCGATGGCCGACCATGGTCTTGAAACAGTGCTGCGTGTCCAGATCCCACCACTTCACAAAGCTGTCCTTGGAGCTGTGTAGTAGCAGAGTTCAATGATGGATACGCAATGATAGGAACCGTACAAGTGCTGAGGCTGATTTAGAAAAAAAACACCACAACATTGTGCAAAGCGACACCATTTAGTGACCCAAACCCCATTTTAGGAATTATTATTATATCAGGTTAAAAAAAAAAGGAAGCCTGGCTAGTAGGGTGAATATAAGCTTGCACGGTCATCCATCTCCACTGAGAACACTGTGGTCATAATTTGTCACCAATGATCTTCAATAATATATTATTGGAATGTTTTCTTTGATAAGATTGTAAACACTAGGGAAAAGGGCTTTTACCTTGTGACCAGGAGGTTATTGTCTTTAAGAAACAACGCCTGTGTGATGACATCTTTATGGCCTCTGAGTCTGTACAGACCACACTCATTGATGATGTCCCACACAATAACATCGGTGTCCTGGACGAGGAAGACAAGGTCAAATGTTAGATTTTAACTCTTGCAAAAATGCTTATGTGTAATTATTTTATCATCTTAACCTCAGATGATGGTCTCTTCAACCCATGTACAGTTCTAAGAATGTGTAAAACTATTACCACACAAACCCAAACACTTATAAAGAAAATTCTAGACTTACCCTGGATCCAGTGACGAGCCGTCCTCCCAGTCCATCATAATGTATGGCAGTGACGGCAGACTTGTGGCCGTTGAAGGAGACGTTGCTCTCGCCATTCTGCAGGTTAAAGACTCGCACAGCTCCATCTTCATAACCCACAGCAATATGGACACCATCCGGTGACGGGAAAAGGAAGGTCACTTCATGTTTCTGCCCCTTCAGGATCAGGACCTTAACAAAAACACAGTAACATAAATGCTAGATTACATTGGGAGGGCCTTTGAGATGGGAGAAGTCTCTTAAGATTCTTGCAGGGGACCTGGACCTTCCCCTCCACTGTCATGACCCCATCAAAATATCACCTTCTCTCCTTTTCGTGCATCCCAGATGAAGACGTGCTCGCATGCAGCCACAGCGATGTAACGACCCTTCTCTCCTCCTCTGAGGTTCACATATGCAATGTTGGCTTTCTGGCTACCGATGACTCCAAAGACTGCACTGGTGACGTAGCGCAGGTACTGTTTGGTCAGCCCCATGACTGGCAGCTTCAAGGTGATGCTGATTCCTAATTCAAATACAACATTATTTTTTAAGGCACTGAAAAACGCACTCTTAGACTGTAATTGTTAAATTGATGTTGTGAACTTGAACTGTTTGGGTGTGCGTGTGTGGGGGGGGGCGACCCTGTGTGAGTTAATAATGTTTCATCTCCCTGTAATATCATCATAATCACCTTTGTAAAATAATCGTATCATAGTTTTAATAATTTTAAATAAACTAAAACAAAAACTTGTAAAAACTACACCACATGGCCAAATATTTGCGTACACACATGCTGATGGAAATACAGGGTTATGTATAACCATCTTTTGTAGGTCTGCAGTTAATTATTGTTGTTTTAACAATAAATCTGAGGATTATTTTTGATTAATATGATTAAGTGATTGATATGCGATGTTAACAGATTGGCAGTTAGCCAGAACAGAGATTAACTGAAACCAATGAGTAAACGTCTTACAGCATACAGGTACGTGATAGTGTTTATATGCTTGTGTATCCTCATAATACGACGTTTACTACAGTTTGTAGTGCTACTATCAAATCTACTTTCATGTTACTAAAGGTGCGTCGTCATTTGTCTGTAGCAAATATTTGCTTATTTACACGTACTTTTAAGTACATTTCTTGTTAGCTAGAGATCGACTGTTTACAGTCGGAGGAGCGCTCGTTTTGCTACGATGCACGTGCCGGCATGATCGGGCTTTCGCGCTGCAGCCCGTTAAGTCAACAGAATTTGCGTCAAACCCCGCCCGCCAAGAAAGGAATGCACCACATATCCAGTACTGAACACAATACGCCGGCTATCCGTGAACCCACGTGGTGAAGTTCTTAGGTTACATATAGTCGATCAAGTCAAATTTGGCGCAGCTTTGATTCTGTAAATGTTATGAATTAAGTTTTTATTTCCATTTTCACCGCAGCGTGTTATTCTGTTGGATCTCCTTCTCTTCTTACCTTTGAAAAGTGGCTGCTGTCTCCCATGTGCTGTGTTTCCTGCTCCGCTGCTTCAGACCCGACCAATCGAGAACACATCGCCAAACAACGGAAATAACACACATCGTAAAATAAAGGAAAAACAATCGAATCGAATAATATACATTAAATTAACTTGCAAAGATCACAGTACATTATTCCAACGCTCGCTATCATTATGTTGTATTTGGCTGCGACCCGAGACAGCCTCATATATAGATGTTCTGTTTTATTTAGTCTCTAAACACACTAAAATAACTAAAGAGGCAATTGAAAACTCTGTCAAAGAGATATCTAAACACATTTTTTATATATATATATTTTACCTAAGTTATTAGTCATAATCAAAAACATGTCTACTGAGTGGCAGATGCCGACATGGTGGACAATGTAACGTTCTTGACTCAGTCACTGAGTTTTCGGGTCAAACTTAAAAACAGTGTTTTCACATCCATGTTGAATTTCATCAATGAACATAATATGGACATATTTTTTTAATCATCCACAAATAGACCATAATGAGTTTTAGGCATTATTTTTATTTATATTATTGTAAATATAATAATAATATGTACACACACATTTGTTTGCTATTCATACACAAACAAATAAAAAAGTAAAAGTATATGGAAGAATAAAAACGCTCCTTATATTTCTGCAAAATGTCAATGTACTTTGAGCTGCTCTCCTTTAAACTTTTTGTAAAATCTGATTTATTTATTTTTAATCTATAACCGGATGTTGCCTAAAGTTCACGTGACCCTGACGTCAGAATAGGAAGTAACTAGCAGAAAGGCTACATGTGTAAACCTGACTTATTGTCACGTTTGGAAGTCACAATTTTTAAATATGTCCGTTTTTGTGAGCACTTTTGCTGCGAGTAAGGGCGACTATTGATTTTATACACGTTGCAGTGCGTTACTGGTTTTTTGACGAGGATATCGCCTCTGGCTGGAGACAACACAACTGGCTAGTTAGCTAGGTAAGTGCTGATTTCGTGGTTCAGAGACACTTGTCGGCTAAATTACAGCCATTGTTTAATTGGGGACTCTCATAAGTATGTAAAGAGAGATAAATGAGTGAACTTATGAAGTGGATATTGAGTTTTATCAGCGGGAAGGTTCTTGGTACCTGCTCGGCGCTCACTTTCACATTAGCGTCCAGCCGTTCGGGTTAATTACTCAATGACGAACAGCTGTTATGGAGCTTTGTCACACGGTCATTTAAAATCCATCACAACGTTTATCAAACTATTGAAATATGATTTATTATACTCAGGAAAGTATCCAGTCTTCTTCTTTTTAATGAACTCGATTACAGGACATGCAATATTCAAGTCGAATATGAGCTTTGGCCAAATGATTCTTTGACTGCTTGTTTTTTTTTCTGTCCATCAGACCAAAGATCAATACATCAAATTTGCAATGATTTACTACCGACAAAGAAAGCATTCCGTCCTCATTTGAGACGCTTTTATTAGCAGTCGTTTGCATTTTCTGCTTGATACTTTATTTTAATAAATGATTGGCAATGGTAAATTCACTTATTGTTGTAGCACTATAGTCTATTAGGCACATGCACGAAATGAAAGCTCGTCATCTCGTCATTTTAGAAGCTTAAATTGCATTCATTTCTGGATGAAGACTGACAATTGTGTCAGCACTGCATTGAATGTAGTTCTGATTCATTAGCTCTTTTTGAAGGGGTTGGTGCCTTGAGTTATGCACAGACTGGTACTACATATCTGGACAGAGAGACTGCTGTAGTGCCTGTACAAAAAGAAGCATGTCGCTCTGCCTTTCTGATCTAAAGATAACGTTATCACATGTAGATTTCTTACTAAGTTTGCTGCTACAGATATCGTTATTACATGTAGATTTCTTAGTAAGTTTTCTGCTTCTTATCAATGCAATGTGGTCTATGTGGCTACAGTTACTGCTAAAATTAGATTTATATCGTAAATAGTTGAATCCTCTGGAAAAAGTCCACTCAAAACTAATCAAACTTTTTTTTTAATGTTGAACTCTTGTGTAAACTGAGTCACACAAACTGTCATTTAAGGGTCACATTTGTGCAATAACAATTGTCAGGAACTGTTTTAGTTGTCAATTTATAATTTGACATTTACTGATTCCATCTTCTTGATATGAAACTATGAAACGCTGCTGATTTTCTCAGTTTAATGAATTTAATATTTTTAGACAGTTGTCAGAAAACATGTAAACTGAAGACATAGTTATATATTGTGGGAACAAAAAACATAAGTTAAATCAATGAATTGACATTTATTGACATTAAATAATTCCTCAATTAAATGCAATGTGGATTTTCTCTTAAGATTTAACTTAAAATAACTCAATAACTCAACTAAATAATAACTTAAATTTTAAAACACTTATGTGGTATTTTTCCAGTCAATGGAATAAAATAACAGCAAACCCCCAAAACATCCAATGTTGAAAACTGATTAATTAACGGATTAAATTATGAAACTGAAACAATTTGTCCATTCTTTGGTTATTTGAGTAACAGAAAATTAATATATTAAAAGAAAAGTAGTTTGGATTAAAACAAAGGCCATTGTGTTGGCCTGGGGCTATTTAGGGACAAAATAACAAAATAAATTGTTGATTAAATGACAGAGAGATTAAATAAGAATTAAAGTTAAATTAAAGTGGTTGCTGCCCTACTTAACTATGTGGTTCAGATTGCCATCATCAGATCTTCCGTTGATTGATTTATGTCTCCATACAGGAATGAACTTTCATCAATGCAGAAGTGAAAATGCTTTCAATTGACTGATACCAAACCAACAGACAACAACTTCTTGTTCATATCTAATGTGACTGTAAAATGATTTTCTTTGCCCTGCTTGCAGCGAGGCTGCTTCGATATCGGGTTCCAGCCAGTAGTGCCAGAGGGGATGGATCCTCTTGGTGCTCGTTCCCAGTTTGTAGACGTCCAGAATCTCCCCACGTGGCAGCAGCAGCTGGGCGAAGATGGCGAGGAGACACTGCAGGATCAGAGCGACAGCCTGCTCAGCCAGCAGGCCTTCCCCTCTCCCTTCCCGTTTAGACCAGACATCAACCGCAAGATCCTCCTTTTGTGAGTCACACATCTATTTCTTGATAATACACTTAAATAATAGTTTTATGATCAAGATTCCACAGATCAAAACTCTGTGATCCTGGTTTGGTTCACATAAATTCCCACAAGTCATATAAAACAGGATATGATTTATAGAACTGGAGCTAGCCATAGTTATTTTCTCCATAAAGGTGTTATAAATGGCAAAGAAAATTAGAAAATCATCACACTTGAGAAGCATAAACCTAGTTTAAACTATGGACTACATACTTTCAGTGATATGATGAGAAATAAAGCCACTCCAATGATCATTTCACGGTGCATAACATATCCTTTATTTATTGTTGGGTTTTAAATATTTAAACAAGCAAATGACACAACCAGAACACTGGAAATATTGATACACATCAACCACACATTTTATTTTGTCTGTGATGTGGCTGGTGATTGAGGGAGCTTTGTTGTTTCTACGTACAGAAAGAACTTTCCATTTAAACAGTCTTCTTATATTCATCTGTGTTTTATTATCTCCAGATTAAGGGTAAGCTCATGGAACATATTTCCACTTTATTTAACTATGCCAAGATAACCATTTTGGTTATCAGGCCACTTCCTATTTCCTGTCTTATTTCAACTATAAGAACAAGCGTCCGGTGTACGAGTGTTTGACCTTGATGCATTTATGTGTTCTACTATAATCTAGTTTGTTCATGGGAATATCAATGCCTAATATAATAGGTTATACACACCAAAGCATGTATATAAATTATCTCTGTAATCCATGTTTAAGAATAGTCTTATTTCGGCAAATGTTTACAAAATCAGCCACACTAAGACCATGCTCCTTTAAAAAGTCTGTACTTTTATTAGATTTGTTTCACCCCATTTGTGAGTTGGGAAGTGGCTCTCCGCTTCATTGGTTAATGTATCGGGAGACTATTTTCTTTACATTGTTTTAGATTAAAAGTATTCCTTTTTCAATTTTAATTTGAGTGTAAATGTGCTCAGAGCAGACCAATGCTGAGAACAATAAATTGTATTTTGTGGATCGAGCTGTTTTTGAGTAATGTTCACGCTGCAGCACCAAAATCCCTGAAGCATTTAGCCTACATGCAACTTGCACGGATGCTTCAGGTAGAATTTGACAGTTTTGCTATGACTATAATAATATTGTAAATATAAAACCATTCACGAGAGGGATGTAATAACATCAAATAAGACAGACACAAGCAGGAGAATAAGATGCAACACAGAAAATGTTTATTGTTGCTCTACAGCAGTGTTTCTCAACCTTTTCCCCACACACGATCACTTCACTAATACATAAAAATTCACAGGCCACAGGAGGGGGGGCTGCACAGAGATTTGACCACCACTAGTGGTCCATAGACCACAGTTTTAGAAACACTACTCTACATAATCACGTAGTTTGGTCATCACTGTCATCGTAATATCGGATTCAAGTAAAATCTTAGAACAGAAGCGGTGGCCCAAGTGCAAACGCTGTTCTCTCCACATGCTGTCCCAGATCAATCAAGAGTCCAGATCGCCTCGTAAATCCTCTTTGTGGTGGAACACATGATGGCAGGAGTTTCTCTGTAAGAGCCTTGTTATTTGAACAGCCCTTCCATACTCATCAGGAGCAGGCACATTCCTTTTGCACTAACCAGGAAAATTTGGCCCTCCAGTAGTGCTGCTTTTTATCTTGTGATCACTTGTGGGGGAAAGAAATTCTTAAAGTGAAACCATGTGCATACAAGTTTTTAACCTCCCATTATAGATATATTTTCCCAAATCAATCTTGCTTTAACATAATCATTAGAAAATATACAATTCATAGATTTACTATTCTGGTAAAAAAAATAAACAATGTTGATCATTTAAACCTTTTTATTATTTTTTTTATTCTGTATTTGTTATTTTGATATAGAATATATACATATTGAAGAGTTATCAATTTTGACATTTCAAAATGTCCTTTCAAATAATCCACAATGTAATATGGATAACTTTGTTATCCGGGTATGAAGAACAGGGCCTGACTTTTTGATGCTAAAGCAAATTTATTTTCCTTCCTATGCTTGGTGCTGTTGCTGTCGTGGCATAGTCATGTAACATTTCAGAATGTTTTTTGAATTGAAATGCCACTTTTATCATGAATATTTAGACATGACAATCTATAAAGTTACTGTCAGGAAAAGTATATACCCTTTGCCACTTTGCGCCACAATTAATATTTGCATTCTAAGGATTTTTACAAACGGGAACTAAACGTCTTTTGGTAAAAAAGAAAAAAAAAAAAACGTTTTTTCTCACTTTCTGCTTGTTTTTTGGGCAGTGGTTTGCTGATCTTTTATTAACTTTAGAGAGATTATGTAAAAAGAAACTTCTCCATTTTATCCCCGTAAGCTCAGCTTGCCTTGTGACCAAATGCTTTTAACTCATGGTCAATAGTTGCTCATTGTTCTCTCCATACAAATGCTGAAGGGCTTCAGAGTGAATAAATTACTGAAGCAGTAAGTAAGCCTATTACTTTTGCTTAATGCTGTATCTAGAATGTTGTTAGGATAGATATGTGCATATTATTGTGCATGAATGGGCTCACCCATGCGTGAAAAAAGTTATTTGACAATTGCTTTACGTATTACACACGCTTGTTAATTTATTAAATATTTGTATTTCCTTCCACCACAGCACTGGGGACATTGCACTCCTGAACTGCACCGCCATTGTGAATACTAGCAACGAATCACTAAACGACAAAAACCCAGTCTCTGAAAGCATCCATCAGTTAGCAGGGTCGGAGTTGCGAGAAGAGCTTCTCAAAGTCAAAGGTAGAGTTTATGATGATCAGTGATGCTGGGGCAACAAGTATGAGGGCAAAATGAATAAATGTCAGATGAAGCAAATAGAATGTGTGGGCATATGATACTCAGCTGAATCTAATAGAAATACCCTGTCAAACCTTAAGTTGATACACAGTTTCTTAATGTATATGCTCATGAGAAAGAAGTCAGATTTTTTTTTACAAATTCTGCAGATGTTAATGACAAACCATAGATTGGTGGACGCTCAGTCACCAGGCTTTACATTCATAAAAATGTTGTGGTTGTAAGATGCCAATTTCATACGAAATGTTAAATCTGTTGTATTTGCATATTTATATGCAGGATGCCGAACAGGGGAGGCCAAGCTGACTAAAGGCTTCAACCTGGCAGCGAGGTTCATCATCCACACAGTGGGACCAAAGTACAAAACCAAGTACAGGACGGCAGCTGAGAGCTCACTATACAGCTGCTACAGAAACATCATGCAGCTTGCTACGTAAGTAACATCAAATTAATAATTTAGTCAGTCAACTCTTGACTAAATCTTAAAACCAGGCATTGTTATTGTTATCAACTTCTATTTATCAACTATAGGCAGGCGATGAACATTTCCTCATTTTACAAAATGGCTTTTCTTAACAATCACAAAATATTTTTCAAAATATACATTCTCTGGATGCTTTATAAGACACAGTAGTTCAGGGATATATCAAATATGAGGAGACTTTATGTAAATCCCTAATCAAATGGTTAGTAAACCAGAAATCTATGCCCATTAAAGGTTAAACAGCCAAACAAGGATATGGAGTTTATTCTCACAATATGACTTATTTTTAACTATTTGAAGTTGTTACTTTGTAAAACTAACTTTACAGCTTCCAACAAAAACCACAACATAAATCCACAGAATCGGAGAACTACTGTTAGTTTCCGTCACGTATTTTCTCGTTGAGAAGAGATTTTTTGTGACAATATTGATGCCTGATTTTGCCACCGCTTAACAGAGCAGTATCATTTTCACTACTGTGCTTTTGATATGCAAGCAAAAATATGAATATGTGAAATGTTGTGTTTAATAAGGCTGTATATTTAAGTGGAAAAAAATCTAACCAACAACAAGGAATTTACTGTTAAACATATTGACATAAAAATATACAAAGTTTGGGTTGCATATAATGTGGTGTACAGTATGCGTAAGAGAGAGAGGAAACCATCCAACTAGTCACTGGTGTAGGGGTAGACAACAAATGTGGTGTGTAGTGAGATTTTTTTATTTCTTTCTTCCAAAGGGAGCAGTCAATGGCATCTGTTGGCTTGTGTGTGGTGAGCACGGCGAAGAGAGGTTACCCACTGGAGGAAGCTACACACATCGCGTTCAGTAATTTCCACACAATATGCACCAATGTCATTGAAAACCCACACAAACACAGCTATTCAACAATTAGATCCAGACGTACCCAACTTGTTAAGCACTCAACATCCATACCACAAAGACACACACGACATGTGGCAATACTATAGACACTCTAAATGAAGTCTATTTCAAATAATCTGAATATGGAAATAATTAAAACATTCATCATTGGTTCTTCTTTAATATGCATATTTGCTGTTGTATGTCTGGCCTATTAGAACTGCAATATATGAAATTCCCTATTAAGTCTCTTAATATTTTTGGTATAAGTTTGTTAAATGTCTGCCTTATGTTTTATAGGAACAGTGCGCAGGTTCCTTGAGAATCATGGAAACAGCATTGAGGCAGTGGTGTTCGTGGTATCTGACTCAGAGGAGGTTTGTATACTTTACCAAAGCAATTTTACCCCCATGATAAGAGGTTAGCAGCATTATCTCGTTTTTAGATTTATTTAACTTTTAGTCAAGAGCGGTTTTTGTTTTCAATGTAATAAGTGAACATTTGGGGCCATAATATGAATACAGATATGTTTGGATTGTTTGTTCTTCCAGACAGTGTACAAGAAATTACTGCCGCTGTACTACCCTCGCTGTGAGGAAGAGGAAAGGGCCTGCCTGCCTCTCATTCCAGCTGACATTGGAAACTCTGAGGGGGAGCCCGTCGTCCCAGAGAGACAGATTCGTATTTCAGAGAAGCCTGGCAACCTTGAAGGTACACAACTTCCACACTAATGTGATTAAATGTTTCACTGCATTAGAAAAGACACATACTACAATAGGCTTCACTTTCAAGTCACTAATCTATTAATATACCGGAATCATGTATTTCAAAGGGTTGACATTCAATCTTAGAATCAGACTCTGATCTCAGACTTTTTCTTTCAGGAATAACTTAAGATCAAATGATGTCTCTCCATGGCTGTAAAAGTCACACGCGGTCATAATTTCATGTTTTATTTCTCCAAGTTTCCCTTATTCCCTTATTCATATAAAAACCTATTCAACCACCATTTGGCCAGCCTGTCATTTAACAATGATATGAGTCAACATGCTTTCCACTGTCAAGGTCTGTAAGTAAACCACTCACCAGCTCAACACTTAGCCAACATTTTAACTGTAGCCCAGAGATGATGGACTGGTCAAAAATTACATTTTGATGGGGACAATATGTTCAAGCGCATCTCGGACATGTTAGATAAGTGTAGCTGAATATTTTGTAAATGGAACATCTGGCTGCCTGATCCAAGTCCACACTTGTGCCTTTGCGCACTCTCTCTCACAGAAAGCTATGCCTTTTTGAGTCAGGTTTTCCACAGAGTATCATCTGCATATTACAAAGAGTTTTAGTTGTCAAGCGGCAGGCTTGTCTAACATAGAGCATGTGTTTTTCCTTTTTATGTGCGTGTCGGATTGTTTTTTTGTTTTTCCGAACTCCAAAAGAAAGTTTTTCTATTTAGATGTATGTAATTCATTTAATCTTACGAGAAAATACATGTCATAGGGTACTCTTGTATGTTAAAGAAGAACATTAATATTAAAAATAATTGATATGAGCTTGGATAGAGTATTGTGGAGGTTTCACAATTAAATTAGCTAGGGTTTAAAAGGTATTAACTCATTTACAGTATTACAAATTTGAGTGCAGAGAGCAACACATTTTTTGCATTTTTTTAAGGAAACTGTTGAGTTGGTTTTGTTTAAACCTATTCTGTCAGTTTATATGAAGGTTCGTTCACAGTATACAAGTTAAAAGCTAAAATTCAATACAATAATAATAATAATAATATTCAATATTTTTTACTATAAGGACATCAGGCTTGTATTAACTGTATGTTTTGGATTCTTGCTGTGGGGTAACATGTATGTAAAATTTGCGACCCTGCCTTATCCTGCCAGCCAGAGAATTTCAATTGAGAAAGGTCATAGTCTCGCATTAGGGGTGGAGAGGGACTGACTTTCAGTCAGGGAGGCAAACAATAATGTGCAGGCCAATGATGTAAGGTGGTCAGTAAGAGGAGGTGAAGTGTTTTTGGTGCAGAATAGTGATTGATCAGTCCATGTGTTAGCGAGTGTTTGTGGTTTCTGTCTTGAGCCTTTTGACTCATTGACCTCCAGCCTGATGTCAGTTGGCATGACGCTTCAAAGAAACGCAATGTGGCTTTGGGGTGTTGATTCAAAGCAAGCAGGCCGACAAGCATTGAAACAGAAACAAACTTAAGCCTGAATTCTGTCAACACGTTCATGACCTCACAGCTTTTTCCACTAACGCTCATAAATAATAATGTCACTCTTTCAGATAAATTAGGATCTGCGAGAGAGAACTCAAGAAAGCAGGCACACAGAAATGTCTGACAAATTTGGATTACCTTAAATATAAAGAATTCAAGTATATAGTCATTTTTGGGGGGAAAACGCTATAATTTCGAAGTTTAGAAAGAAGCTACATCCAGCGTCATTTACTGTTTTATATGCAAGTAGAGTTTACGCACTGAAGTGTATGACGTATATGTTGTCTGCGACAACTACCTTAATGAGTTAAATAAAGCTAATACAGATAATGAGAAGCATTTTCTTTGTTGTTTGTATTGTGTAGATGAGGCTGAAGAGGAGAATCTGGAGTCAGATCTTGATCAGGTGGGGAATCACGCTTTTGCTCGGATGGAGGGCGATGTGGACAAACAACGGAAACTGATCCTACAGGGCCAGATGTCGGACACAGCCATGCAGAAACAACACCTGAGGAAGTAAGAGTTCACCTTAATATATAAAAGCCTAGATTAGAATATCAGAATTATTAGCTATCGTAAATCTTAAATCTGAAGCATGTAGTGCATTTATTTTTTATTTTTTTTAATAAAAATCCAGTTCGTACCATTAAAACAAAATGCGCCTCCCCTTTCCAGTTATAATCGCTGGTTGTGTCAAGCAAGAGCAGAAGATCTGTCGGACGTCGCTGCACTGAAGGCCTTATATCAAACTGGTATGTGTGTTTTCTATCTTTAGTGTGAGAGTGGCAGAAAGTGAAGTCATCGATTAGATCCTATATAATTTATAATAGAAAAAATGGCCAAAGGCTTTTTGAGTGTTAAGATTTGGAATTAGGTTTTGGTCAGGGCTATGATAAAGGTTGAGGTTGGGCATTAAGTCTATTATGAAAATTGGTGCATGAAATAGGTGCAGGTAAACATCATTACCATCAGGAGGCAGTGTTGTTATTCAGTGAATCCCCATTTTTACTTGACTTTTAAAATGAAATCTTTAAAATGAAAGGTCCGATCACTCTATAACCTGCTTTTGTAAACCAGTGTAATGCTGTAATGTGTAATCATAGCCAACACTTTTTTGAGTCAAGACATTTAAATGAAAACAAAACTATATTATTATGGCTTTGCATATGACCGTTTATAAGTCAATAAAACTAAGTGGACAAAAAATATATATAATGACTAAAATAAGACCTCATGTAAAAGCATCATTGTTAGGTTGCAGGGAGACAGAATGCAATAAAAGACCTGAGATGTGAATCTGCATGAAGTAATATAATATTGTAAGTAATTAATATATGGTATACTGCTGTTTGTTTTACATAAAAAAATGTTTGTTCCTTTCTTGTGGTCGTGCTAAACGCAGGAAAGGGATAAGGGATAAATGAGTGTTAGAAACCAGTAATGTTGGTATTTTGGACACATTTTCCCTAAAACATGGCCCCATAGACTTACTCACAGGGCTAAGCTGATGTTATGTTGACCAGCTCTAAATGTTTTCCATAGTAATGATGTTGCTTCTTTTGTGGGAACAGGATTTGATTGTACAAGGGGAGTTAGTACACCAAGTGCTAGATGGACAGAATAAGCTTCCAGCTGCTGTTTCTCACTGAAAAGTTTTAAAGGTTGTTAAAGTCGCACAGCTGTCACTTATAATTAGGGATGTGTTCAGATATTTTAATTGGGCCTATCATTATCATCAATGCATTGTTGCAACTGCAGATGTTCCCAGTTGCGGATCTAAACACTCCTCAGCTGCCTCATATAATTGTTTTTACTATCATTTACACTGTTTATATTTTTTTTACAATTTATAAGTAATTAATTCAGTCACATAATAGGAGAACATGTTGAAACTTGTAGCCACAAGCAACAGTCCACAACCCAAACATAAGCATTTTATATAAAAGCAAACAAAATATTTATGAAGTGGTGACCATTGGTTAGAAGTTTGTCTTTATAAAGAATTTTCATAGACTACAATTGACTAGTGGCTTCTTCAGCAGTGAAACATTGCTTTCGATTTTCTTATAAAATATGTACTCCTTTATATCATATTAGGAAATACAATAAAAACACTGAGACCTGAGGATCAGCTGCATGGCTGAAGACAGCAATTCTCGTTGGTGATTCAAGTGCTGAAACATGGTAGTTGTTGATGTTTGTCAAGAAGTGTGTTTCTGGACCTGCCTTTGACCTTTGTCTTTGTCTCGGTATTCAGGTTTGGATATGTGTGGGAGGACAGTGATGGTTGTGGTTGGACGAAACATCCCAGTGACCCTTATTGACATTGAAAAGGTAACACATTTCAAAATGTATGTGTGTCTGTTGGGAATTCATTGTTTATGTCTGTGTTTTTATGTGTCCCACTGTTTTGTTTTGTAAAGATTGTGCAAATGTCTGCAGACTGATCCTGTACAATAATTTGTAATTTATAATTTCGTGTCATTCATTTCTTTAAATAATTTGATTGTGTTCAAGTTTTTTTTTTTTTTTTTTTAAATGTCACTTAAGTTGACAATCGCAAATTTTGTAGACCCGTTTTGAATTTAGTTATTGTACACTAAAATAAAAATAATATAATACTAAAACTTAAACCACAGTAAAACATTTAATTGAAATTCCAATTAAGTTGTAAAACGGTAAACAAATAAATGGAAGATTGGCAGAATCCTGGACTATAAATGTATGCGTCTTCAGATTATGTCTCTGTTTTCGCAGGCTCTACTGTACTTCATCCACATCATGGACCATATCACAGTAAAGGAGTATGTGATGGTTTACTTCCACACACTGACAGGCGAGCACAACCACCTGAACTCCGACTTCCTCAAAAACCTCTACGACATTGTCGATGCCAAGTGAGTCTTTCATTTTCACTGGATGTGAAAAAAAAAAAAAAAAACATTTCCTGTGCGATTGGTGGACCGATAAACAAAATATGGTTGAGGTGAAAAAAAAATAATTAAAATGTCATGGATAGTATGTCGTCCAAAAAAGTACATTTTAAAAACACTTTTAACATTCATTGTCAGAAATGCACACACATATGGTGCAGGTGAAAGAAGCGAAAAATATAGCATAGCATCTCATCCAAAAATGTCAAAAAGTCATAATATTTAAGAACACTTCAAAAATGCATAGCAACGTTAGAAATACGCAAAAATATGGTGGATGTTAAAGAAATTAAAAACACAGCACAGGGTTCTCCAAACTATGACCCACTGGCCACCTGTGGCCCGCTGTGCAGTTTCATCTGGCCCGCTGAGTAATTCCCAATTTGGCATGCCACTAAGCAATTTAAAACATGTATAAGATAAGATAATCCTTTATTGTCCCACAGTGGGGACATTTGCGGTGTTGCAGCCGCAGAGGTAAAAGTATACAAACATAAATAGACACAGGTTCAGAACAAGTAAACTAAGGCTGTTCCGAAGTAAATGTGCAGTGCATCTGGAAAGTATTCAAAGCGCTTCACTTTTGCCACATTTTGTTATGTTACAGCCTTATTCCAAAGTGAGTTAAATTATTTTTTTTCCTCAACATTCCAGACACAACACCCCATAATGAAAATGTGAAAACAAGTTTTTTTGAATTTTTTGCTAATTTATTAAAAACAAATAACTAAGAAATGTACTCAAAGTATTCACAGCCTTTGCAAGGAAGCTTAAAATTGAGCTCAGGGGCATCCTCTTTCCACTGATCATCCTTGAGATATTTCTGCAGCTTAGTTGGAGTGTAAATTCAGTGGATTGGACATGATTTGGAAAGGCACACACCTGTCTATATAAGGTCCCACAGTTGACGGTGCATGTCAGAGCACAAACCGACCATGAAGTCAAAGGAATTCTCTGTAGACCTCCGAGACAGGATTTTCTCGAGGCACAAATCTGGGGAAGTATACATAAAAATGTATGCTGCTTTGGAGATCCAAATGAGCACAGAGGCGTCCATCATTCGTAAGTGGAAGAAGTTCGAAGCCACCAGGACTCTCCCAAGAGCTAGCTGGCCATCTAAACAGAGCAGTTGGGGGAGAGGGCCTTAGTCAGAGAGGTGACCAAGAACCCAATGGTCACCCTGTCAGAGCTCCAGAGGTCTTCTGTGAAAAGAGGAGAACCTCCCAGAAGGACAACTATCTCTGCAGCAAACCACCAATCAGGCCTTATGGTAGAGTGACCAGACAGAAGCCACTCCTTTGTAAAAGGCACATAGCAGCCCGCCCGGAGTTTGCCAAAAGGCACCTGAGAAACAGACCATGAGAAACAAAATTCTTTGATCTGATGGGACGAAGATTGACCTCTTTGCTGTGAATGCCAGGCGTCACTTTTAGAGGAAACCAGGCACCTCTCATCACCAGGCCAATACCATCCCTACAGTGAAGCATGGTGATGGTAGCATCAGGCTGAGGGGATGTTTTTCAGCGGCAGGAACTGGGAGACTAGTCAGGATAGAGGGAAAGCTGAATGAAGCAAAGTCCAGAGACATCCTGTATGAAAACCTGCTCCAGAGTGCTCTTGACCTCAGACTGGGTCGACGGTTCATCTTTCAGTAGGAGAAGATATTAAAGGAGTGGCTTCAGGACAACTCTGTGAATGTCCTTGAGTGGCCCAGCCAGAGCCCAGACTTGAATCCGGTTGAACATCTCTGGAGAGATCTGAAAATGGCTGTGCACCGACGCTTCCCATCCAACCTGATGAAGTTTCAGAGGTGCGGCAAAGAGGAATGGGTGAAACTGCCTCTAGATAGGTGTGCCAAGCTTGTGGCATCATATTCCAAAAGACTTGAGGCTGTAATTGCTGCCAAAGGTGCATCAACAAAGTATTGAGCAAAGGCTGTGAATACTTGTGATTTCTTAGTTTTTTATTTTTAATAAATTGGCAAAATTTCCAAAAAAACGTTTTTCACATTGTCATTATGGGGTGTTGTGTGTAGAATTTTGAGGAAAAACAATAATTGTATCCCTTTTGGAATAGGGCTGTAACATAACAAAATGTGGAAAAAGTTAAACGCTGTGAATACTTTCCGGATGCACTGTAGATAACATGCAAAGCTACATCAGAAAACGCGCAAAGATATGGTGAAGGTGAAGATAAAAAGTGGAAAAACATCATAGTATAGCATCCCGTCCTAAATTTGCATCTCGACAAAGGTTCCAATCCGACCCGTGAGAGGACTTTGCAAAGTCTTATTGAACTAATTTTTCTTTACGAAAATGTCAGCTTCATAAAGTTTTTTAAAAAGATAGTTATTAAATTTGAACATTTCCGGAATGTACTTTTGTATGTAATGTCATTTTTTGCATTTAACAATAAAACAAATGTGGAGTATAGGTTATAATGATATACGATTTTAGATTAAATTGAGCTGTATGTGGACCCTCAACTAAAATAGGGTTGACACCCCTGGTTTAGGTGATTCAAGACACGCATTTAACCTGACTCCTGTTGTGATTGGATGTTACCATTTCATTACTGAGCCAATAACTCGGAGGATGTTTTAGTCATGAAGTCAGTTACGCATAATTTAATTTGAGACATTACGTACCAACTTCTTTTGATTTTCCATTTGTTCGACTCCTCATTTTGGATCCAAATACCTCAACTGTTCATATAGATTTACCCCGGAGTCAAACGGAAAGCTTAGCATGTTTTAGTCGTCCTCCTTTCCGTTTGTCTCATCCCGCTGCCACACACAGTGATAAACCTCCAGCCCACCCAAGGGCACTGACTTTAATGTTCTGTGCTGTATGTTCCGGGTTTGCAGTAGGACTAATATCATTTGGCTAAAATCCCTTATCTTAAATGGCCCAAATTATTGAACATGGAGTGTGAGGGGTTTTCTTTTTAAGAAATTCCTCCAGAGGGAACAGACATTTTACAGACTTTTGACAGCTCACTGACAACTTCATTGTTTCTCTGCTTATAGTAATAAGATATGAAGTATGGCCAGGTGCAGTATTTAATAAAAATCTAACAGTAGTACAAAATGATAATCCCCTCCCTATTGTTAAATTTGAGTATGATATTTGAGGCTTGATTGTCATTTGAGCATTGTTTGGACTTCTTTCGGCTTCCGCTTGGTGCTACTCTGACTATATTGACTTCTGCAAGGGCACTTGAGTTCAGATAGATTACTCATCTCACAGTATGATATTTCCAAGGATACAGTTTAGTTTTTGGAATAGCAGAATGTGCTGTGAAGTGCTTTTGTGTCATTGTATGATTTGGAAGAATCTGGAGGGCATATTTGGAAGAGGAAACACAAACTTGGCTTAAGTTCTTGGGGTGATGTATCAGCGGTGACTCATTCATATCAGTAGTTCAAAAGTTTTGTTCTGTTGCCACTCTGAGAAAACCTATTGTTTAACTATTTATTGGTTTGTGAAAGTGCTTCATTTGAAGCAAGTGTCATTATTGGGTAAGATGATGATATCTTTAAATACAGAGGGTCAGTAGAACATAGAAACTAATCAAATACCAGCCCAGTTAGTCTAGGGTTACAAGCTTGAAATAATCCTAAATCACATGTATACATGTTCTATCATTATTATTTACATTCATTGAATTGGACAATTTAAAAATGTATATATCTGAGCTTGACCATATGGACTAAACATAGTCCACCATGAGGTTCTACATAGAATTTATTTTTTCAACAAAATGAAAGCAAAATAGTGGTTTAAAGCTCCTGTGTTATCTTAGATTAGGATCTTCAACCATCAGGCTCGCTGATAGTTTCATTGTTTTAACAAGTCAGGCATTGTATGGACCTACTCAACTTTTTAGTTACGGCCCTTTTCAAAGATGTTGAACTGAGTTGGAGTTACACAGTCGTCCAGTGACAGTGTGTTGTTTATAAATTATTTCTCAGTTTTACAGAATGACTTCCCAGTTCAATGTGGCCTCTGCACATCCAAAGTTTTTAGGCATAGTTTTAGGCTCCCTCACTTTCTACTAGTGCTCCTGCTTATTTACTACTAAAAATACTTCGGACTTTAGGCGGTGATGCTGAGTCAATACTTAAGTCGTGCTAAAAAGTGATACATTTAGACCACCCAAAATGGGATCATGCAGTTTTTGCAGTTTATGTCTAATATCGTAAAAGCTGTTTTTATTGGGTTCAAACCCTCATAACATGCAGTAAACATAGTTATGTCCTGTTATTATAATTAAGTAGATTGACGTTCGACTGCCACCAAGCAGCTGGTTGAATTGTATCTCACAAAGCTGAAGTTAGTGTTTTATTTTTACTTTGGTTATCTGTGAGGATATTTAGTTACAGAATCTACAGAATCTCTTTTTTTCTGAACGGTTTGTCATTTAGCAGGGATTTAGGATAAGTAGTAAGCATTGTTTTACAATGAGCTCAGGAACCTACAGTGGGAATCAAACCTTTCCTCTCTGGTACATCTTTAAATGTTATTTTATGTTTAGTTTCTGAGCGAACTATACCTTGTCAGAAGCATGTGTGACTAATTGTGAAGCCGTTTTTGTAGTTTTACTTTTAAAACAATGAGTGCTCTTGTGACTTGGTGTAACACAGGCAATAGACCCAAGCCTGGCATGTGCATGTTCAACCTGTCAACAAAAAAAGTGTCCAAAACTGCCCAACTAAGTGGGGAGATTGAATACTTTCTCCAGTAGACTGATGAGTTTAGGGTCCAGTACTGGACTAGGGCAGAAGTCCCATGTCATGGTTTAGTGTTCCAGATTCCCTGCTGATATAGTTTGTCAACTGAAAGATTATGTTCCTCCTTTTCCTGGCAAATTGTATTATCTGATCACATGCCGTATAACCTTGGCCAACACTACTATGTGTATGGATTTCTGACACTTGACGTGACGCAAGTATGGTGAGAGTTATTGTCGGTTTACTGCCATGAATTAAATAGCCAAATCTGCATTACTCATGCTTATCAGTTTCTAATTAAAGTGTAAGTCACTTAAGAGTTGTTGCAGCCTTTGGGTATTTTGGAGTAACTTTGAGTCAAGATCCATGAAAGTGACAGGCAGAAGGGTGGGACCATCTGTCGCTCTGGCTACTTTGAACCAGACTGGTGTGGAGAAAAGATCTTTGTCTGAAGGGGACTCCAATTCGCTCCTCTGGTCAACAGCTCAGGGTATGAGATCATGGACTCCAATGAGTAACATGAGTTTCCCTAGCAGGCTGTATAGGCTCTCTTTTCAGGACAAGTTCAGCACCTAACTTTATAGATTTGATTTAGTAAGTTGATGTTTTGAGATGTCTATCTCCGGTGGAGTTCTTCTGTTTGACAACGTCACATGTACAGAATAAGTGTTTAAAATCCAGGATATTTGATAATACATCTTTTTCGTGTCTACAGCACTTGTGAGGTTACTACACTGTGTGCACAATTATTAGGCAAGTTGTATTTTTGAGGATTCAATGTATTATTGAACAACTACAGTGCTCTCGGTCAATCCAAAATGTTAATTAACCTCAAACCTGAATATTTAAGAAAGTAAATGTGAGGTTTTGGCTTTCTTAGGAGAATATATATGTGTGCACAATTATTGGGCAACTATTAGTGTGCAGAATTATTATGCAACTAAATGAAAAACGAACATTTTCCCATCTCACTTGTTTATTTTCATCTGTTAAAGTGAGAATAATAAACAAACAACTCAAAATTTACAAATAAACATTTGACTTAAAAAAAACAAAAAAACAGTGACCAATATAGCCACCCTTCTTTTCCGTCACAAGCCTTCCATTCATGGAGTCTGTCAGTTTCTTGATCTGTTGACGTTCAACTTTTTGTGCAGCAGCAACCACAGCCTCCCAGACACTGTTCAGAGAGGTGTGCTGTTTCCCTTGACTGTAAATCTCCCGTTTAAGAAGGGCCCACAAGTTCTCAATAGGGTTTAGGTCAGGTGAGGAAGGGGGCCATGTCATTCTTCTTTCATCTTTAAGGCCTTTACTGGCTAGCCACACAGTGGAGTACTTCGATGCACGCGATGGAGCATTGTCCTGCATAAACATCATGGTCTTCTTGAAAGATGCAGACTTTTTCCTGTACGACTGCTTGAAGAAAGTGTCTTCTAAAAACTGTCAGTAGGTTTGGGAGTTGATTTTGAGTCCATCTTCAACCCGAAAAGGTCCAACTAGCTCATCTTTAATAATACCAGCCCAGGGTACTGGTATGGGCACATAGATATTCTCCTAAGAAAGCCAAAACCTCCCTTTTACTTTCTTAAATATTCAGGTTTGAGGTTTATTAACATTTTGGATTGACCAAGAGCACTGTAGTTGTTCAATAATACATTTGATCCTCAAAAATACAACTTGCCTAATAATTGTGCACACAGTGTAGTTGTATGCCATTTACACACAACATTGGTACAAGGGTCAATTCATTGTTGGAATTGTTGGCAATGCAAAATATTAAATAACCTTGGAATATCATTTAACATGTAGGACATGTGTTACATTTTTGGCATTAGCAGCATAATGCAAAAAGTACAAATATTACACATATTGGATTTTTGTACAAACACAGAAGTGGTTTAAATCACAATTGCACTGGCCTTTAGCAGCTTTCACGCCCTGCTCTTGTGAACTTCTTGTTGTTAATTTGTGCAATAAAATATTTGATTAAAATATTAAACAAAAGAATGGTTTTGTAACAGAATAAATGCACAAAATTAGGCAATTATAAGGCTTCTCATAAAAACACTGCCCATGAAAGGATTTTCAACGCAAAAACCATTAATTTTTTACAAAGTTATGGTAAAATAAAGCCATACAAAAAATCCTAAATTAAGAGCCGTTCAGGAATCGAAAGAGCCGGCTCTTCTTTGGGAGCCGAGCCAAAAGAGCCGAACTTCCCATCACTAGTGTGAAGGTGTTTTCTTCAGCATGAGTAAATTCCAGGGGAGTTTGTACTCACCACCTCACCGCTTTAGAAACACGGCTACAGTGATGTCACACAATCTTGTTGTCATTTCCTTAGTTTACCCCCCCACATATTTGTCATTGTTAGAGTTTAATTTTTACTCTAAGCTTTTCTTGTGTGTTTTATATGTTGCAGGTTTAAAAAGAATTTGAAGGCATTCTACTTCGTACATCCAACATTTCGCTCTAAGGTAAGATTCTCATCATGTGTTGAGCTAATATTTGCAGCCCCAATACAGTTCATTATTTATTCATGGCTTAGAGGATTATCACATCGGTATTAACAGTAGATAAAATAAATATTGAACCCGTCCCCATTTTCTCTGTAAATATATTTCTAAAGGTGCTATTGACGTGACATATTTATCAGATGTCGGTAATAACCCATGCAATCAACACATGCAAAGAAAGCAAAACAAATACATTCAGAAATTAAATTATTTGAAATTAAATGAAATTACACTCGGAAAAAGTATTGAACATGTTTACTGAATTGTATTTAATACTTTGTCCAAAGCCTTTGTTGGTAATAACAGCTTCTGTCCTGTATGGAGAGACAAGCCGCATGCATTGATCAGGTGGAATTTTGACCTATTCTTCCACATAAACAGTCTCGAAATCCTAAAGGTTCTGTGGCCCTCTATTATGAACTCTGATCTTTATTTCTGTTCAAGTCAGGTGACTGGCTGGGCCATTCTAGCACCTTATTTTCTTTCTCAGAAAACAATTGGCAGCTTCCCTGGCTGTTTGTTTGGGATCATTGTTTTGCTGAAATGTCCACCCTTGTTTCATCTTAGCGGTAGATAGCAGCAGTTTTTTATTCAAGAATGTCTTGGTACATTTTTTCCATTCATCATTTATTCAGTTATATGAAGTTTGCCAGTGCCATACGCCAAAAAACAGCCCCTAGCCATGATGTTCCCACCCCCAAACTTCACTGTTGGCTTGGTGTTTTTGGGCTGATGCGCAGTGCCATTTGACCTCCAAACATGGTGTGTAGTATGGCATCCAAAGAGAAACATTTTGGCAACTTGATTTATGGACATCTATGGTTTGATTTATTGTGTGGATGGCATTGGTTTTTGCGTTCGACAGCTTATGAAAATGTCATGTCAATAAAATGAAATTTTAGTTATATGGTGGGAGCAGCAATGGTTAGTCATAGCACTGTAGTTATAGAGGTTTCTATAGTCTACTTACTAGTTAATTGCTCATAATTTGTGCTTAAAAAGACACATCTAAAGAGTTTGAAAGCCCTGTAGGGGATACGTTCTCCCAAAGTTCTTACAGTACAGTACTTTTTCTTCCATTGCCAAACTTGCCCCATCTAAATTTCCAATAGATGTAATGAAGTTTCTGTTTCAAAAAGTTTGGCCATTTGGCTTTGTTGTGGTAAGATCATCTTGCTGAAATTAAATAATAATCAGATTCCTTTCTTAACTGATCAAGTATTATTTTAGTTTTTTTCATATTTATTATATAATATTATCATAATATAATATATTTTGTATTAAAACCAGGTATCAACGTGGTTCTTCACCACCTTCAGTGTGTCTGGGATGAAGGAAAAAGTCCGCTACCTGGACAACCTGCACCAGCTCTTCACCTGCATCAAACCCGAGCAGATTGACATTCCTCCATTTGTCCTGGAGTATGACGCACGGGTAAGCTCCATCACACATATACAGATATATTGGCAGAGATTGCAAGACATTAACACTGGAGCTCCATTTTGTATCAGTCTGACGCTTGCGTTTTGAAGCTTTACATCCGCTTGTTATTACTGTATATTACTTATTGTGTTTTAATGGAAACCTTTTTTGCCATCTTTGTGTCGCAAACCAGACAACGTGAAACAATTACTTAATGACCTGTGTGTTGTGCAAGGTTGTGTTCTATTAGATAAACCTTTTAATCAGTTATCCTTCTTGGTCTGTCTTCGTCTCTCCAAAAAAGTGAGATCTGATACAGGGACATTGTATTATAATATATATTCAATATATTATACTATACCAGTTTTATTCTTGTGCATGTCTGTGACAAGTCCTTCTGAAAAAAAATGTTTAGACCACCAGACATGGACATTTTCACTGAAGGGAAAAAGCAAGAAAGAAAAATGCTGGTTTTAATATACAGCTCCTGAAATGCTAAGAATTTAGTGATGTTTGGATTTCTCATTTTTACTGGCATGATGTGCATGCGTTATCTCCGGTGATTTGTTGAACTTTTTTATGATCTCTGCATACTCAGGTGAATGGACCTTACCAACCCGCCCACTCCTCCAGTCTGTGACACTGTAGAAAAAAAAGCCATTTGAGAATGACTTGCTGACCGTGTGGTCTGACCTCCTCATCTCCTCGCCAAGGCTCTGGAGCAAAGTGGAGGAACTCTCCTTTTGTCCTGTCGATGCTGAAAATAGAACCAAATGAGCAGACGCAACCCACACTCAGCAGACTCTGGCTCGGTAAGCGGTAATTTTTTCTCACCACAGACTATTTGTGGAGCTTGGTTTCGTTTTTGGATTATGCCTTACACAAAGACTTCGTATTCAGCAGTTTCCTCAAAAATCTTTAAATACAAAGCGTCATGTCAAGCCCGGCAGTGGCTCATTGTGCGGTCATATCAAATGTTCTCTGCCATGTTGAAATATTGTCATGCTTTTGTGGTCTGTCAGAATTTCCAAGCTATTTAATTCTTAATCTGAACCATATCACTTTGGATGAAGTGTATGCTGATGCTGCTTTTCACTCAGTTGAACTTTGGGATGTTTTTTGTGGTCACTCAAGTAACTCATCTAAGAGATTCTTGCTCCTTTTGTATCAGCTTATGTCACTCTGTTGAGTATGTAGCATCCAGCAATCACTTTAGTTAATTTAACATTTCGTGGAATACGCTTATTTGCTTTCTTAGCACAAGTTAGTCTAACACCTGACAGGAGAACAATTCAATTATTTAAGGATATTTCCTGTAATTTTGACTCTACCCGTAAATACACACACAGTTTTTGATACATTTCTGGAGTTTTGGTTTAATGAGTAAGTCAATCAACAGAAAAAATTAATCTGCAACACATTTTTTGAAGATGTTTTCCCGTTGATCAGTTATTTGGGTGTGACTGGTTCCATTTTCTCAGATGTGAGATATTGCTGCTCTTTTCTGTTTTACATTTGCTTTAAGGTTATTACTTTTTAGTTTTTGATGGGGGACCTCACGTTTCTGAATTTACATTTTCCACCCGGCCTTGAAACTTTTTAGGCTGAACGTCTTTGCTGCCTGCAGAAGCATTAACCACATTTACGGCAGCTGTTCTCAATCTGAACCAATTTTTTTCCTACTTAACTAGTTTAAATTGAGCTTGTTTATTTGCTGGAAATGATGAATAGTTTTCAGCTGCTTTCTCCAATTCACCATTTGGTTTAACTTTGATGTTTAAAGAAGACATCACTTTGTTTAAGGGTACAACATGGATAAGAATTGCTTTTCTAAATCATTGTAACTTGTGTGGTGACCGAAAGTGGAGAACCGTTTGATTGTTTTTTGTGTGTTGCTTAGTCACTAAATTCCTTTTTTAGTTTTATTTGCACAGTTAGGTCAAATTTTCTTGGTACTTCCATAATACAAAGTAGTTTGATTTGACTTGGATCACAAGATGATTGACAGTCGGTTTACTTTATCTGGATAATTACTAATTACATTTACTTACATTTTCAGCAGTTATTATGTAGAAGATTCTCTCCAGCTGGTACCCCAAGAGGCAACACTGTAACCAAAAACTTAAACTCCTTTTAGTTAAAATCTATCGTTGTTGGGGAGGGATTTTTAGCTGCTTGTAGTCCTATTCCAGTAAAGCCAGTTGTCTTTCGTGCATCTGTGTCTTTGAATAACATTGTTTGTGCTGGCAAAAAATTAACTTGCACAGCTCTCCCCAACACTGAAATTAGGAATCTGCATCTTCAAATGATTTCAGTTTTGCTGGCAAGGACAGCTCTTCGTGGTAAAGCTCTCGTCTCTGGATGTCCTAACTAACGGAAACGATTCAAAAAGTCTTGCCAAAAGCACGTCCTCAGGTCACGTGATGCTGTCACTCAGAGTTCACCTTGAAACATGAGGCTTCTTTGACTTACTTGTCACCCAATTCATCCAATAGATGTGTCGTAGCAGTTGTTTGACGACATTTTGGGGAAATCTGTACTCCAATTAATCAATGTACAGTTGTTCACCTTGTTTAAAAACAAGCAAAAATAGAAAAATAACCACAATTGAATTTTAAATGTCTTTAAATTGTATTTTTCTAAAAATAAAATTAGGAAAAAACATCCACTGGGGTAGACATGTTTTCAAAGCTACTTATCTCTACTGATGCATTTCCTGCTTTTACAAAAATAGAAACATTAAGAACATTTGAGTCAGTGTGGTGTCACTTTAATCTATTGCGTCACCTTAAATGAGAGAAACAGAGAATTGGTTCAGTGAAGTCACATTGAACCTTATTGTCAGAACTGTGATTATGTCAGAATGTATGTGAATAATGACCCAAATTTTAACATATAGTATTATTATTATTATTATTACTTCAAAGTTATGAATGCAAAAGATTTTCAGGAAATGACTAAATTGGTGTTTACGTGTCCTGTACTGTACTGTCTGTTTTTTAAACATTACGTTCTGATTAAAATTATTTTGTTGAAATGTTTTTTCTGTTTTTATTTGATAAAAGAAGGCTGTGATTGGCCAGTGTACTTGATGTGTTTTAGAAAGGTCTGTGTTTAAATAGTGCTGGGTAATACAGCACAATAATTGCTTCAATATAATAATATCAATAGCAATATAACAGAAGGCACTATCAATGTCAATACATTTTTGCAAAGCCACTTTCAGATATAAAATGTAAAATCTTTAAATGTTTTACCTCATATTTATGGAGTGTTTTCCTGGCAAGTAGATCCTTCTCTCCAAGTTTCCTTAAAAACTTTAATTATTGTATCCGATAATTATTTCCTGCACTGTTTTATCAACATGATAACCTTCTTCACTAAATGGCCGAGCTGTGTGTCTTAAGCTTTAGGTAAAGACTGAAGCTGAATACCAAGACAATAAAGAAATGTATTTTATTCTTCTCCGTTTTAGAGATTAAAATATTCTTATTTTTAGCATGATGTACTAAAAAATTGGACCCTAATTATTTTGGCAACTGCAAACTTGATACTGAACAGAGACTTCCAGAAGGGAGGAAGAGACACAATGTGCCTGTTTATTAAGAACATTGTGCTCAGAAACCATGCTGTATCCATGCCAGCAATGAAGGGAAAATATTATCCATCGCTCACAACTGATAAGCGAAGAATAAAGGTCAAGCTTGCCAGAATCAACGATAACATGTTGGCCAACCAAATGACTGACTTTTTTTAATTTTCACCTCTATCAATAACCAATTTCTATGCATCTTTTGAGTTTTATTTATTTATTTTTTGAACATTTTTGGACAATCTGTACTATGACATTATAGTCACATTTTTGGACGACAAGCTACACTATAATGTTTTTGTCAAATTTTGGACCGCATTAAACTGACCATTTTTCGATGACATCCTATACTATGGCGTTTTTTCTCATTTCTTGTTATTGGACGACAAACTAGGCTGCAAATGTTTTTGTCACATTTTGGATGCATACTATGCTACAACGATTTTGGTTAAAATTTTGGACGACATTCTATACTATGACGATTTTGGTAAATTACGGACAACATGTTATACTATAAAGTTTTTTCACATTTTTGACATTTTTGGAAGACATACTACATTATGAAGTTTTTTCACATTTTACGAAAACATACTATACTTGGACGTTTTTGGTAAGAATTTGGAAGACATGCTACACTATAACGTTTTTGGTAAAATTTTGAACGACATGCTAGCCTATGATGTTTTTTCACATTTTTGACTTTTTGGAAGACATGCTATACTATGACGTTTTTTCAAAATTTTGGACGAAATACTATACTATGACGTATTTTTTACGTTTTGAACATTTTGGAAGACATACTATACTATGACGTTTTGGTCAAAATTTGAAAGACATGCTATACTATGACGTTTTGGTCAAAATTTGGATGACAACTATGACGATTTTGGTAAATTTTGTACCACTTGCTATAATATGACGTATTTTCACATTTTTGGACCACAGGCTATATTATGACGTATTTTCACATTTTTGGACGACATACTATACTATGACCATTTTTTTAAATATTTGACATTCTTGGATGACAGACTATACTATGACGTTTTTGCTAAACTTTTGGACGACATGCTATCCTACGATGTTTTTTTACATTTTTGGAAGACAAACTATACTCAGACATTTTTGGTAAAATGTTGGACGACATGCTTTACTATGACGAATTTGGTAAAATTTTGGACCACATACTATACTATGACTTGTTGGTAAAAATTTGGAAGAGATGCTATCCTATGACGATTTTGCTAAAATTTTGGACGACATACTATCCTACGATGTTTTTTCACATTTTTGACATTTTTGGAAGACACTATAGTCAGACATTTTTGGTAAAATGTTGGACGACATGCTTTACTATGATGAATTTGGTAAAATTTTGGACCACATACTATACTATGACTTGTTGGTAAAAATTTGGAAGAGACGCTATCCTATGACGTTTTTGCAAACATTTTAGACGACATGCTATCCTACGATGTTTTTTCACGTTTTTGACATTTTTGGAAGACAAACTATACTCAGACATTTTTGGTAAAATGTTGGACGACATGCTATACTATGATGAATTTGGTAAAATTTTGGACGACATGCTATACTTTGATGAATTTGGTAAAATTTTGGACCGCATACTATACTATGAGGTTTTTTCACATTTTTGACTTTTTGGCAGACATATTAAGTTTTTTCAAATTTTTCACAATTTTGGATGACGTATTATACTATGACGTTTTTGCAAAAAATTTGGACCACATGCTATACTACGAGGTATTTTCACATTTTTGGACGACATACAATACTATGACGTGTTGGTAAAAATTTGGAAGAGACACTATCCTATGACGTTTTGGTCAAAATTTTGGACGACATGCTATCCTATGACGTTTTTCACATTTTTCACAATTTTGGAAGACATACTATAATATGACGTTTTTTCACATGTTTGGATGACATACTATACCATGACGTTTTTTCAAAAATTTTGGACGACATGCTATCCTATGATGTTTTTTCACATTTTTGTAAGACAAACTATACTATGACGTTTTTTCACATTTTTGGACGACATCCTATACTATGACGTTTTTTCACATTTTAGGAAGGCATACTATACTATGACGTTTTTTCACATTTTAGGAAGGCATACTATACTATGACGATTTTGGTAAAATGTTGGACGACATGCTATCCTATGACGTTTTTCACATTTTTCACAACTCTGGAAGACATACTATAATATTAAGTTTTTGCTAAAATTTTGGACGACATGCTATCCTATGATGTTTTTTCACATTTTTGACATTTTTGGAAGACAAACTATACTCTGAGGTTTTTGGTAAAATTTTGGAAGACATGCTATACTATGACATTCTGGTCCAAGTTTCGGACGCATTCTATAGTATGATGTGTTTTGGTAACATTTCGGATGACATGCTATACTATGACTATACTTTTTTGACTTTTAGGAAGACATACTATACTATGACGTTTTTGGTAAAATTTTGGACAACATGCTATACTATGAGGTTTTGGTCCAAATTTTGGATGACATTCTATACTATGACGTTTTTCACATTTTTGACTTTTAGGAAGACATACTATACTGTGACGAATTCTGTAAAATTATGGACGACATGTTATACTATGATATTTTTTTCACAATTTTAGACGAAATACTATACTATGACGTTTTGGTCCAAAATTTGGATGACATTCTATACTATGACGTATTTTCGCATTTTTCGACCACAGGCTATAATATGACGTATTTCACATTTTTGGACGACATACTATACTATGACCATTTTTTTAAAGGTTTGACATTCTTGGATGACAGACTATACTATGATGTTTCAGTAAAATTTTGGACGACTTGATACACTATCACTTTTCAAATTTTTGACTTTTTGGCAGACATACTATACTATGACAAATTTGGTTACATTTTGGACGACATGCTATCCTATGAAGTTTTTGGTAAGAATTTGGAAGACATGCTATCCTATGACGTTTTTTTTCAAATTTTTGGAAAAACATACTATCCTATGACATTTTGATAAAAAAAATTTGGACCACATCCTGTAATATAAAGTTTTTTCAATTTTTTCACATTTTTGGAAGACATACTATGCTATGATGTTTTTGTAAAATTTTGGACGACCTGCTATACTATGACGTTTTTTTCACATTTTTGACTTTTCGGAAGACATACTATACTATGACGAATTTGGTTACATTTTGGACGACATGTTATCCTATGATGTTTTTTAACATTTTTGGAAAACATAATATACTATGACGTTTTTGGTAAAATTTTGGACGACATGCTATACTATGATGTTTTTTCACATTTTTGGAAGACAAACTATACTCAGACATTTTTGGTAAAATTTTGGACAACATGCTTTACTATGACGTTGTTTCACATGTTTGGATGACATACTATACTATGACGTTTTTGGTAAAATTTTGGACGACATGCTATCCTATGATGTTTTTTCACATTTTTGACATTTTTGGAAGACAAACTATACTCTGAGGTTTTTGGTAAAATTTTAGGAAGACATGCTATACTATGACGTTCTGGTCCAAGTTTCGGACGCATTCTATAGTATGATGTGTTTTGGTAACATTTTGGATGACATGCTATACTATGACTATACTTTTTTGACTTTTAGGAAGACATACTATACTATGACAGTTTTTGTTAACATTTTTGACAACATGCTATACTATGAGGTTTTGGTCCAAATTTTGGATGACATCCAAACTATGACGTTTTTCACATTTTTGACTTTTAGGAAGACATACTATACTATGACGAATTCTGTAAAATTATGGACGACATGTTATACTATGAAGTTTTTTCACAATTTTAGACGAAATACTATACTATGACGTTTTGGTCAAAATTTGGATGACAACTATGAGGTTTTGGTCCAAAATTTGGATGACATTCTATACTATGACGTATTTTCAAATTTTTCGACCACAGGCTATAATATGACGTATTTCACATTTTTGGACGACATACTATACTATGACAATTTTTTTTTAAGGTTTGACATTCTCGGATGACAGACTATACTATGATGTTTCAGTCAAATTTTGGACGACTTGCTATACTATCACTTTTCACATTTTTGACTTTTTGGAAGACATACTATACTATGAAAAATGTGGTTCCATTTTGGACGACATGCTATCCTATGAAGTTTTTGGTAAGAATTTGGAAGACATGCTATCCTATGACATTTTGATAAAAAAAAATTTGGACAACATTCTGTAATATAAAGTTTTTTCAAATTGTTCACATTTTTGGAAGACATACTATGCTATGATGTTTTTGTAAAATTTTGGACGACATGCTATACTATCACGTTTTTTTCACATTTTTGACTTTTTGGAAGACATACTATACTATGACGAATTTGGTTACATTTTGGACGACATGTTATCCTATGACGTTTTTTAACATTTTTGGAAAACATAATATACTATGACGTTTTTGGTAAAATTTTGGACGACATGCTATACTATGACGTTTTTTCACATTTTTGGACGACATACAATACTATGACTTGTTGGTAAAAAATTTGGAAGAGACGCTATCCTATGACGTTTTTGCAAACATTTTGGACGACATGCTATCCTATGAAGTTTTTGGTAAGAATTTGGAAGACATGCTATCCTATGACATTTTGATAAAAAAAAATTTGGACAACATTCTGTAATATAAAGTTTTTTCAAATTGTTCACATTTTTGGAAGACATACTATGCTATGATGTTTTTGTAAAATTTTGGACGACATGCTATACTATGACGTTTTTTCACATTTTTGGACGACATACAATACTATGACTTGTTGGTAAAAAATTTGGAAGAGACGCTATCCTATGACGTTTTTGCAAACATTTTGGACGACATGCTATCCTATGAAGTTTTTGGTAAGAATTTGGAAGACATGCTATCCTATGACGTTTTTTTTCAAATTTTTGGAAAAACATACTATCCTATGACATTTTGATAAAAAAAATTTGGACCACATCCTGTAATATAAAGTTTTTTCAATTTTTTCACATTTTTGGAAGACATACTATGCTATGATGTTTTTGTAAAATTTTGGACGACATGCTATACTATGACGTTTTTTCACATTTTTGGACGACATACAATACTATGACTTGTTGGTAAAAAATTTGGAAGAGACGTTATCCTATGACGTTTTTGCAAAAATTTTGGACGACATGCTATCCTATGATGTTTTTTCACATTTTTGGAAGACAAACTATACTCAGACATTTTTGGTAAAATTTTGGACGACATGCTTTACTATGACGTTTTTTCACGTTTGGATGACATACTATACTATGACGTTTTTGGTAAAATTTTGGATGACATACTATACTATGACGATTTTGGTAAAATTTAGGACGACATGCTATACTATGACGTATTTTCACATTTTTGACTTTTTGGAAGACATACTATACTATGACGTTTTGGTCAAAATTTTGGAAGACATTCTATACTATGACGTATTTTCACATTTTGGACAACATACTATACTATGACGATTTTGGTAAAATTTAGGACGACATGCTGTACTATGACGTATTTTCACATTTTTGACTTTTTGGAAGACATACTATACTATGACGTTTTGGTCAAAATTTTGGAAGACATTCTATACTATGACGTTTTTTCACATTTTTGAAATTTTTGGAAGACATACTACACTATGACGTTTTTGGTTAAATTTTGGACGACATGCTATAATATGAAGTTTTTTCACATTTTTGGACGACATGCTATCCTATGACGTTTTTTTACATTTTTGATGACACGCTATACTATGACGTTTTTTCACATTTTAGACATTTTTGGAAGACACTATATTATGACATTTTTTCCCATTTTTGACAGTTTAGGAAATCATACTATACTGTGAGGTTTTGTTCAAAACTTTGGAGGACATTATGTACCATGACGTTTTTTCACATTTTTGGAAGACATACTATACTATTGGTTAATTTTCGGCAATATGCTATACTATGACGTTTTCAGTTATTTTACTTTATATTTTTTTCGCATCTACCCTAGTTTTTGGCCCTGCTGATGTGTTTAGAAATGTTTTACTTTTTGGCCGACATAACGCTATAGTAAGGCATTTATAGAAAGATTTGGACAACATACTACTGTATACTATGACGATATTTCTTATACAATTTTGGATGACACACTATACTATGACGTTTTTCACTTTTGTTTCTCTCACCTGCACCATATATTTGCACATTTGTGTCTTTGCATTTTTCAATTGTCTTTAAAAAAATAGTTTTTGGACATACTACACCAGGACGCCTCAAACTTCGGACCAAAAACCTATGCATCGCCCCTGTTGACACACACAGGGTCAGCGCAAAATGTTTCTTGTTGATTATTGGATGACATACACTACCGTTCAAAAGTTTGGGGTCACTTAGAAATTTCCTTATTTTTTAAAGAAAAGCACTGTTTTTTTCAATGAAGATAACTTTAAACTAATCAGAAATACACTTTATACATTGCTAATGTGGTAAATGACTTTTCTAGCTGCAAATGTCTGGTTTTTGGTGCAATATCTACATAGGTTTATAGAGGCCCATTTCCAGCAACTATCACTCCAGGGTTCTAATGGTACAATGTGTTTGCTCATTGCATCAGAAGGCTAATGGATGATTAGAAAACCCTTGTGCAATCATGTTAGCACAGCTGAAGACATGTTTTAATTTTGCTATACTGTGACATTTCTTTCTAATTTTTGACATTTTTGGACGACATACTATACTATGATGTTCTTAATTTTTTTGAAATATTTTTACATTTATTATTTTATTGCGTTTTTACATTTATGTTCAACATGGTATTGATGTTTTTGGTCAAATTTGGATGACAATTTATACATTTTTTAATACATTCTGTAAAGTCAGTAAGGTGGTTTATTACAATTAGATTTTTTTTTTTTAAGGCCATGACATAAAATCTTAAATATTCAAAATTCCATCAGCCCAAAACTACACAAAAGAAAACTAAGCAAAAGCCATGCTTCCTCTCACATGGTGAGAGGAAGATTACACAGAGGAGTGGCCAGGGGTGTTACTCACCTTCAGTGCTGCACAGAAAACTGTGCAATCTGTGCAGAATGGTGCAATCTATAGGGTGTCCATCTCCACAGTTGACTAGCCTCCAAACCATATGGCACTCTCCTGGAGAATCAACACAACAGTGATCAGAAAAAGAACAAGCAAATAAAAAGGGTTGCAAAGTAAACCGTGTAAAGTTATCCAGTTGGTTTTAACAAATTCAAAACCTACAAAGATATTTCAGGGAAAATAATAATAATAATGAAAATAAAATATTTAAGCTGCAGCACAAAGAACAAAAAAAAAAAAAAGTGTCAAGCTACATGGGCAAGCTAAATGGGTGGACTTCAAGCAGGGCAAAACAGCAGTGGTTATTCTGTGGCGAACCTGACATACTCATACTCATACTGCGGGTTAAAATGCATTTGAAAAAACACAAGCTTACTTATCACCTCTGGTTTGGGGATTTAACACAAGAAGACACTTGCAAGGGGCCGACAGGGAATCATCACTGGACAGTCAATCCTATAACATGGATAATGATCTTTTAATACACACATTTAGGGTGGAAATAGGCATTCAAGAAATGGTTTCTCAACATACCTGAGGCACCAAACACAGCCAGCCACAGCAGGAACAGAGAGCAGGAGGTAAATCCAGAACAATGCCTCCCAGGTGATTTATATATCCTAGCCTTGATTGGGGGGAGGTGTTGGTCAAAAATACTACCCACTTACCTCCACAAGGAGAGTATTCCCCACCACACAGTTATAAAAAGAACATCAGCTTTACCATGTCATGTGGTTAAATGTCTTAATAGGCTCATAATGTAGGTTAAGTGGTATAAGAGATAAAGCTGCAAAAATGGGCCCTCAGATCTGCAGAGTTCAGCTGTGTTTTCCCTTTGAGAGCACAGGGCAGATTGACACATTAATGTCTGAATCAGAAGGAGAAACAACAGGTGTTGCACTCAGTGAGTCTTTTTCCACCCGTCTCACCTTTCCTCTGCAAAAAAAACCCAGCATAATGTTCCAGGAAGTGATGAAGTGGCCCTGCGCTGATTAAAAACCTCCAACGTGTGTGTCCGCTCTCTGTCCCCAACACCTCGTGTCTCTTCACCTGCCCACATCCAACTGACCGCCGTCACCCTCTTTCATCATGCCTTGCCTTCCTCTTTTTAATCTCTCTTTTCGCTCTAGCTAGATTAAAGTGCTGGGCAAGAGATGAGGATGGAGGGATGCTGCTGCCTGTTCTTCAAATGAAGAGCTGTGGTAAGTGGAGTTGCAAATCCATCTTTTATGGGCCTCCCTCTGTGATAGGTAAGGATTAACTGGTCTAAACAGACAGAGCAGCAACACACAGGACATCATCACAGGCTTCGTCTAGTATTCAACTTAAGCTATGGTGTAAAATGTGTTATTTTCGACTGCAGATCACTGATATATCGCAATAAACTACCTTATTTTCCTACTATCTACATTGTTACATCAGACATGATAATAATGTACATAGATAACTGGAAGAAAAACTATTTAAACGGATCTGTACATAATTAGTTTATTCCTTAAAACTTACATTATATTTACATTATGTTTACATTAATATCTAAGCAGTGCTTATTTTAACCTTCACCTCCCTAAATGCAGCAAACCCATATGACAAGAGTCCTGGATAGCAATATATTCAGGTATTCATTTCAAAAACGCTCCTCGACAAGATGTTCCCTCTAAAAGCCTTAATTTTTTTTTACTTCCGTTCTGCTGTTTCTACAGTGGTAACCAGAATGAAAAGATAGACATTATCTGGTCAGACTAACTCAAACACTGTGGATGAAAACGCAACCGCAGATGTAGTGACGTGTCTTGAGGCTGCCGTCTTCTCATGTGCATCAGATTTACATAATGTTTGCCATCATCAACTTGCACCTGTAGGGAGTAAAGCAGAAACAGAAAAAACATTTGAAACGGAGTGAGTAATCTTCAGACTCCTTGCGTCACAGAAGGGTTCTTTCAAAAATTTCAGTTAAATTGGCTAATGACATCGGAGGAAAATTGCAACATCAAATCAAACGCTTGCTTCACTGCAATGAAAGCATGGCCTCTGACCACGCAGTCAGAGGCCATGTGTGGATGTTTATTAAGACCAACCAAAACAAAAAGAAAAACATGGTAATGAGAAGCAGTAGGCCTACACATGGGGAAGCGCACAAGGAAGCTGTGAGACAATGTGACCTGTTTGTGGAGTGTGTGTTCGGTCAAGGACATGGTCAAACTCATAAAAAGTGTGTGGGCACACTAATGAGACCGCCTGGGGAATTCGGAGTAGTTGAGCACTTTCCAGGGTCATTACTTCTTTTATTCCACTATGATTATTGTTATTATAATTATTTCACTCACATGTGAACACAGGAACTTAACTACTGCTCTGCAAAGTCATTTTATTTGTTGTCACTTGTTCAATGTGGTTGTCTGTCCCTTTTAACCACTGGTAACCACACTCAGTGTGTGTTTGTAATCCTATATGGGGTTTACGCTTGTCCAAGAGATCTGGTTTAAAATATTATAATAATAAATGAAGAATTAAAAGTTGAAAAGAAAAGCTAGCACGTCTACTGAGACAAATTGCACAAGAAACAGAGGAACATTTGAGGTGACACAGAAAGCAAATTGCAAAAACAAACCAGGCAAAGTGGTTACAGCCATGTTGGCAGCTCAGTGGGGTTGTGCGCAGACACAGCAGTGATTTGAGCTGAATGGTCAAATCAGCACGCCAAGCTGAAACACAGAGAGCCAAATGAATGTCTGCAAAAAATAGCAAAACGTCACCCCCATGGTGGCACTACATTTGGGATTCATCCTCTGGGGATGGGGAACAGTCGGCGGAAATGTGGACTCGTGGCGGAGGAGACATGCATGGAACCAGAAGGTCGTCGGTTCTCTCCCTGGAAAGAGGACAGATAAACCCGCCCACTAACCCAAGAGACTCTACATAATGCCCATGAGCAAGGCGCTTTTAGTCTGTGAAGTCCATGTTTTTTTCCAGGTGTCCTGGATCAAAAAGGCATTTGAATTTATCCAACGAGGACCACACATTTTTCAGCATAAAAGATCACAATTTACCCTATAAACGCCAAGACTCAGTGAAAATCCTTGTAAGCTGACTAAATTCCGGAGACAGGAAAAATGTAATGCTGCAAAATTAGCTTAAAATCCCACCGTACACCTCTTACCAGCCTCAGAGACTACGATCCACTTTGCCACATGGTAAAAGAGCACATTTCGTATGGAAACGTATGAGAAACACGCGGTGGGCGGGCTGCGTCAAGAGGCAGCAGTTGATCACAGAAAACAGTTTCATGGAAGAAGAGTTGGGAGTTCAACTTGGTTAAGCTTGGCGCTGGCCTCGGTGTGCGTGAATTTGCCTTGGTCAACTCAGTAGTCCGGCCTCTTTTTTTGATCACAGCCCAGATATGTGGCAGCTCTTCAAAATTGCCCATGTGCTCGCTTGATTAAAACTGAGCGTCTGCCTTGGCTGGGCCTCTCTGTGTGTGGTGCTTATATTGTTGTCAGGGCAAGACTGGGTCAGAGCACAATGAGGTCTTGTGGCCACTAGGGGGACGAGCTGGGCTCCACGTTCACTCCAGTCGAGCCTTATGCATTATATTATTTTAAATATTCTATTTTAAACAGTGGTAAGTGAGTCATCAACCCATATATCTGAAACATTTAGATATATAACATATTTTCTTACCGTAAATTTACATTTTAGACAGGCCTGAAAATCATATAATGAGCAAAACTTTGCATGTCTACAGATGCAGTCAACTCCGACTGTTAATACCATCTAAAGAGAAAGAGTCCATTTGGGGCCCATTTCAGATTAGTTTTATTCAAAGGAGCATTTCCACTACAAACTTTTCAAAAGGTTTCATTTTAATTGGCCATTTGTATTTAAAAAAAAGAATATTAACATCAAGCATCAGAGAAGAGTTTGAATAGTTATTTAGTTTTAATGACCTAAAACAGGTCTTTTATTTTCTACAGAATAATGATCTCATCACCCTGAGATTTCTCTCTTTCTGAAGACCCTTTGACACCTTTTAGGTAGGGAACTGCAAGACTAAAGTATCCCACAGTATACGAGGTATTCAAACTAACTCAGCATCAACAGGAAAAGATTGATGATTATCAGCTAAGATAAGATTAGATTCTTACATAATTATGTAACAAAATATATTTAGACTGAGGGAAAACATGCAGAAGCTTCATTCAACTTCAAATAACATGTATCGGCTAAAAGGTAAAACTAGTAAACACATTATTGTATCAGCAATGGCTTAACATCGGTGCTGTGTGTATATTTTTTAAATATATGTTTAAATATGGTATGTCTGCACAGCTGGTTTCAGTTTAAAATCTGAACTGTAAAGGCACTGTACGGTACCTGGCCAGCAACAGACAGCCAACAGACAGATTTAGAGACAAGCTGCTGAACATCACAGAGCATTTGGCAGATGTAGAACCGGCAAAGAATAGTGAATAAGGGATCGAATGGACTCACCAGTGAAGACAAGGAGTCCCTCAGAGTCCTGATCTGGTGGACGGGTCAAAAACACACCAGCAAATGTCATGAGTGGGGGTTAGAGAGTGACACACTGTCATTACAACAGTGTCATATTCAAGTTAAAACTCATCCCACACAGACAGAAAAATACAGACACAATTTACTGTATAACAACCAGGGGGGAAAGAAAAAAAAAGCATGGGCAAGCTGAGTGTAATCATTTCAGGTAGTAAACAGTTATGCGAGGATTGTTTTGTTTTTTTTTTACCTTGGGCTTTAGTTAAGACTTTTTAATTATGACATAAAACCTGCAAATTAAACTGCAACTATGAGGTGTGAAAAGACGGCTAATTTCCAAGCATATATTATAGCTGCACTGAACCCAGCACTTACTCACTTGAATGTGCGAATGAGACTAAAACATTTCGATGCTCCTGCAACGTGAAGCTATTACTTTCCAAGTCTCTGGCCTATTTGCATAATGTGCAACACCATCAAACACAGAAGCCATGCTTTTCTTAATTCCGACCAATTACCAAATACAAAACCTTAACCACTTAACCTGCACTTCTCTTCTACGAATAAAAAAAATGGTAATATATAAATCTTTGAAACTGATTTATGATTTTCTTTTTAAATATGTGTTCTAAGCTCACTCCTATCCCCATACAATAAAACTGTCACAGGTATAAAAGGTACTAATTGAGTGAATCAAGTGCAAATAACACTCACACAGTTTTGGCCAGAGAAGAAGACAATTCTCCAAAATGATGTGTGAATGTGAGGAGAAAACCAATTCTCAGACAGAGAACATCTGCTCTTCCTTCTTAGTTCCGAGTGCTGTGTTTCAGGGCAATGACCAACCGGAACCGTCAGTCCTTGGGTCACAGATACCTGCAGAATGAAGAGAAAAGAGATGGGACAGGGAGGAGAGGCAATGCAGTAATACAAAAAACCTGAGTACATTTACTCAAGTAGAGTAAAAAGTGTTAAAAAAAAAGGTTGGACTCCTATTGAAGATAAACTACTGTTTTCCCAATTATGTCTATGCATGTGGATGCCATTTGGTCTCCTAATGATATTTCAGACCATGTGTTAGCCGTTCCATTTCCCCTTATGACTTCTCACATGGTCCATGTCAATAACAGATTGAGCCTCAAAGTGGTCAAATGATCCAATATTTCTCAAAAAAATAAAACTGCCCGAAGCACAAGAAGGGATTGAAACTTTGCATGAATGCGCATTCAAAATCTAATACCATTAATTTAACACATTTTGGATGCATTTTCTTTACTTTCCTTTACCGCACAGTGGTCACAGTACATCTTTCATTAATTTCTGTGATCCCGATCACACGTGTTTGACAGGTGATGCAGGTGACCTTTCTTGTGCAGTTAGAATTCTGGATGAGGAGTCCGCTTTGGAAGATAGAGGAGAAATGCGATGTTACATGTTTATAAAAAAGAAAAGAAATAAGGTCCGACATCCCATTTCCTCTTTCCCCTGGGGATACACGATCTTCGAGTTTAAAGGCACTCATTACCTTATCCCAGTCTGCGAGCACAGTGTGACGGACGTGCTATCCGACAGCAGAGTGCACTGAGAAAGGCCAATTTTTCCTATTTGTCTGGAAGGGGATCAGTCACCACGAAAGAAGAGAGCAATATCTTGAAGGGATATAATGGAAACAATATGGAAGAGTAAATTAAAAGAACAGAGAAAAAAAAGCTTGGCCAACAGCTGTTCATAGTATAAATGAAGACGGACAGATTCTGAGGATCTTTGGGACTTATGGCCAAACACATGCTGTGCTGGCCCTAGGTTTGAGAGGACACATGTGTAAAAAATGAATCTGGTGGTCAGATATTTGTGAAACGTCAGGAGACAGACATGCAAACTCAGCCATCCCCTCGCGTTTGACGTAGGATCTGTGAAGCTGTGAGCGTATGCTTCACAGCACGTTGATTGGTTGAAGCTGGTGTGTGTGTTCCGAAAGGTTTTTTGCAAGTCCTTCTGGGAAACAAACCATCAGTGCGTGGAAAGGTACATGGTGAGCCTCTCCCCTCTCTTTTTTTCGTTCTCTGTTTCAGCCACAGCTCTGCGCTCCCTCCGAACATCAACCATCACCTGTTTCTCGGGACTGTGGTGTTCTCCTATTTATGGCCCCCCTCTGGGGCCCTACATGGCCGATGGTGTTTGCACAGCTTGCCTGATTTCTGAGAAGAGGGGGGAGCAGTTTACATGAGCTGCACAACTTCTCACACTTTTTCTCTCTCTCTTTTTTTTTTTAAATGTTCCTCTGTTTCCTCCAAAGGTCAAAGTCCAGGCAGTGGCCACATGGAGAGAAGGTCGAATGGACCTGCAGGCCTTGATGGCTACTTCTTGCTTTAAATTCTTGTGCATTTTGACGAAGTAAAATAAGTGCCTTAAAGCGATGTCACACAAAATCGGGAATTCAAATGAGGAATGAATTTCTATTGGTGCTCCACAACTCTCTTCAGCTCTTCCGCATGTCAAAGTGTCTTTGGGCCAAACCCTCCTGACCCCTACCATGAACGTGTGAATGGCATGTGTTGTAAATTGCCATGAGGGGTCTTTTAGACTTCCAAACTCCCCACAATTTTATATTATTGTTTTTGGACAACCCTGTCCATATAATTTGCGCACTTCTGGCATGAAGCTGCTTTCTTGGCTCCGGTAGGGAGCTCAGGTCCAGAAAAGCTCAATGCTACTGCATGTAGTGATATTTTAAACAATAGAGTGCTTCCAGCTTGGTGGGCAACAGCGTGGGGAATGTTTTTATCGCAACACCTGAATGCCAAAGACATTTGGAAAGAAACTCATACACTAACGCATGCCCGTTTTACTAAAAAAATAAATAGATTGTGTCCATGAGACACTTTGTTTTGTACTATTCCAAGTTTATCTACACAGCAGCAGGCAGCTTCACATGGCAACTTACAGTATCAGTATTTAATGCCTTGAAGTTCACAGCGTAGATATTCCAAAAGGTTGCACCAGTGAACTGCACTCGCACGCACACGCACACAACTCCAGCTGTGACAGTCATATCAGGCAGGTGTCTGTTCCATAAGCAGAAGAGTGTATTTTGCTTATCTCATTGGTTGTTTGAGAACACATGCTGAATCCAGAGTTTTGGTCTGTAGGGATGTCACCCTCCTCTCTCTTTGCAGCAACACACACACAATTAAAAAAGCAACAACACAGCCAGAGGTCACATTTTTAGATTTAATTGTGGCTAGAAGTGAATTTCTTCCCGGCTCCTAGTTGTTACACAACGAAAGCTGCTTTCAAAACCTGCAGTCAATTGTTAAACTTCTGAAAAGTCGAGAATAAACCAAAGCAATGGTCGTCTTGGCTCGGATGACGTCACGCCCTGTAGGCGCACACAGCAATTTGTGTATGAAGTGGGGAGGCCTCATTTGCCGTGTGAAAATAAGATGCCATGACATCTACAGACATAGCATTGTTTCTGTTCTCACAACATCTTGCCTGGACATCTTCTGTTGGTTTTTGCATGTGTCACCTATCTGTGTGTTCTGTATTACCATAATATGCCAAATATGCGCAAAACCAGGATGCCGAGCACATGCAGGATTACTCATAGACGGACAGCATGCAGATGATGGCACCGCAAGTGGACATTGAGGGAAGATGAGCAAAATCAAATGACGCTAAAACATTGCAATAACTTTGGTCAATGGAAAGATCAAAGTGATTAAAACAAGCATCAGTGCCTCTTAGAGTTCTTAAATAGAAGCAGGCAGTCTGATCAACATGCTCCACTGGACTCACACACGGAAAGAAACAAAACACGCACAACACATCATGTCATCTTGCCGCAACACATCCAGATTTTACACTTTACTTTCTTTTCTCAGTTAATCTAGGCATTTGCAGAATACTGCCGCTCTCCCAGTTTTACCCCTTTGCCATTTTCTGTCCTCCATCCTCCCTGATTTGATCTTATCGTCAGCAAAATCATCAACCTACAAAATGGAGCTGCTACAGATCATTACTCGTAAATCGTTGACACGGAATCTGATGGGGTTACCCAGGGATCTTATTCAAGCCCAGCAGTAACTAACCAGCAGATAAGCCCCTCGGATCCCACATAGCTCAGCTGAAAACAGCAAGGAACAGAGGGGAAATGAAATGCATATAAACACATTGACCACTAGACAAATGCGTTACTTTTAACTGGATGCTGAAACAAACCACCTTGTTTTTGCTTTCCACTCATTTGACACTTCCTAAGCTCAGGATAGCATCACGGTCAGCTCTGGTAATGATTACTCATGCTCCCTTCCCACATGATCAAACAGCCTAAGGCATTGAGAAACTGGCGATGAAAAAAATGAGTCACCTCACACATTACATAGTAATCTGTAGCTGCCTCAGGTTCCGTACAGCCACGCTGTAGTCCAACGACAGACACACTTTCTTCTTTTGAGCTGGTCTCGGTGTCTCTTCCCCACTACATAATGCAAGACCAGTGGAAAAATCCTGCGATTTCCTGTTCTTGTAACCGAATGAAATATCAGTCAAGCAGATAAGCTGGTTTTAGGTGGAAACTTTGCTCACAGGCCTCCACTGCTTGCCAAATGTTAATTAAGTTCACTGGAAACTCTTTTCAATTTTTCTCTCCGAAGGACCACGCTATTGTGCCAGAGCGAGGTTGTATGAAAGCAATGAAACGTATTGCCGATCACAGGGTTTATATTTACTGTATGTGTGGTTAAAACACAACATTTGTCTAATTTGAAGGAAAGTTCCTACACATAACCATGAAAAATTAATTATGGACCCAAATACTAAGTAACTGCAGATCAACAGTAACATGGAAAAAGAAATTAACTATGTAGTTATTCAACAGACAAAACTTGTTGCATCTCCTTAAGAAATTAATAAGTATCAAAAACTGCATTTCATGTTTTCTTAAAAAGCATTATATCCGTAAAAACCATCCAGTCATAACAGGTACATATAGAAAGACAGAAAAAGCCCTAGATATAAAAGCCTAAAACCTGGAAAAAGTCAACTCTGATCCTTTGGCATTAGCAAATGTTCTCAGACCATGAGAAGTCCATGTAAAAATACAGCATCAAGGAGTCACAACTGTTGTGCAGAGTACGCTACGCTGGAAATTATGACTGCCATCATAAAAATTTACATTGTTAATTTGCATTTTTGACCCTCTCTCTAAAACACAAGAGATAAACTCAGGGCATGGTGAATGAAGGAGCACGCACGCACGCACGCACGCACGCACGCACGCACGCACGCACGCACGCACGCACACACACGCGCACACACACACACACGCACACACGCACACACTCACACACACACTTCTTGCCATTGTCTCAATTTCCCTGTGTTAGTATTTTTCCAGAAATCATTCATTGTCTGACTTCTGGCCATCAATAGGGGGGGGGTTCTCTCTGTCTCTCTCTCTCACTGTGTGTGCATGCGTGCATGCTTCACATACTGTTGTGTTTTAACGGATCGGAAGCGAAAGGGGTTGTGTGGTTTTGACAAAGGATGACATGTCACACTAGAGAAGAGTGTAAACTACACACACTAAATGCTCTGTGTTGTAATATTTTTGCATTGGTGTATGCCCACAAATTGTGTAAAAGCAACATTTAGACCTGAGACAGCTGCAGATGGTCAGACACAGGGAGTAGTCTAGTTCCTACCAAATATTTAAAAAAATCTTCTTTCACAAGTCGAAAAAAGAAGAGGTGGGGGGTGTTAAAGAAAACTGATGGGGCAAAAGGAAGAGGAAGACTGCCTAAGCCAAGTCATCTGTCCGTCTCAGCATGCCAGGTCATCAAAGATATCAGTAAAACTGTGTAAAAATATTCATGATTAAGTATAGTAAAAGGTGTTGATATTTAAGCCTAAAAGAGGAATTTTCATTATTATTATTGAATGAAGATGAAAAGAATTCCATGTCACAGTGCTTGCTGCTGACTCCAGGCTCAATAACACACACAACAAAGGGGCACTGAAAGGAATTGGGCCTAGGCTCAATCAAACGTGAGCAGGTGGGTCACTTTGCTGCTTCAGCATTTTGACTCCTGATGGCTTCAATTTAGATGAATTGCTCATTGAACAGCTGGAACCACAGATTTGCATTTTGCAGATTCTTCCAAGTATGCTCGTGCATGGACAAAACTTGACAGTGTCGATAAATAGATGAAAAAAAGCTTACCTGTGAAGTGGAATCTTTCTTGGAGAAACGTTTACAAGTCTGCTAATCCGAGTCTGTTGGCTGACATCTACAAAGGAATCCAACTGTAAGTGAAGTAAAAATGCCTCACTGCTGAAGTTCAGTTTCTGTTTCCTATTTAACATTAAACCTAAAAAACTACTTTAAAAGTCAATACAGTTGTCAATGACAAAATTGGAGAGTTATGGTTTATTAAAGTGACTGAATATGAAATGTGTATTTAAGCAAACATTCTGACAATCATACAATGTTTCCAAACCCCAATTCTATTTCTCTGTAATTGAAAGGCTTATTATCAGAGCAACTCTCAAGTTTGTGTTGTGGCTCTTGAGGATGGTTTCGTAAAAGCTGCAGCTGTGGCTTACAGTCATTAGCCCCGAGAGGCCAGGTGCTGCTTTGCAAGGGATAAGAGAAAACTACTGGCTGTTTTCAGGTGACTGGCCCAGCTGCAGTTCTCTCTCTAAATCCGCCTTCTATATATTGCAGCATTGGATAACACGGATATCATTCGAATGCATACAATTTTATCATAGTTATATTTCAAAATAAAGAGTGAGCTGTCTAAAGAGAGTTTGAACTGAGAACACAGTAGCAAGAGGAGGAGGACAAGGTTGCATGGCGAAGGTTAATATAGTCTATAAAGCCTCATCAGCATGAGGACAGAGAGAAATGGAAAAAGAGGGTTGTTGAGGTTAGATTTCTGCGTCACCTAAGTCTACACAGTGAGTCACTGCCCCTTGATAAGTGCATTTTATGAATGACAGCTGGTGACTCAACGATGGAGGGGGGGGTGACATAGCAGACAGCAAAGGTCAGAGGATGGATCTGGAGACTACAAACACACAAATTGATTGTGTGGCAAGAAAAACACATTTTCAACCCCAAACACTGTCTATTATTCAAATTTCTTTTTATGTTCAGTAATAAACACAGCCGTGTAATGAGGCCGGTGCACTTCGAAGCGCTCAGTTAGAGCAGCGTGTTCAAAAAAGCAACGTAAAGCCAGTACCCAAATAAAAACTCTGGCCGGGGAATGGCAGATTTCCACCGGGCTCTGCTCAGCGAGAACTGGCTTTAAATTTCTGAATGCCGGGTAGACTGATCTCCCCACTAACCGCGTCCCCAGGGATGGAGACGGAAAACATCTCTGGTTCAAATCACCATCAGGACGCTCACCAGAATTAAGCAGACGGGTCAAGCAGTCAAAGATGCACTTAATGACAGGGAATGCGTTATCACTTACTGTACTAAATTTATGGATCCACTCATTTAGATTTTTTTTAACTACTGTTCCTAAAGTCATAAACACATTAATGAACAATGTCCTTGTGTTTTGAGTTTAAAAGAGGCAGTTTTAACTAACTAACCAGGAATACATTCTTCACGTGCTCTCTATATAAAGCACTTGAGAGTTGCAACACCCTGATGGGGGCATTTCTATTCAACAGAAACAGCTGAAGCCCATTGTGCATTTAATACTCTTTATTTATCATTTTCCTCATCAAACACATTGTAGACATACATTTCCATTCAAAGGAAAAACTCAAGTGAGGTAAAAGTGCTGATAAATGAAATAGCATAATGGTTGTAACCATCAAAGTCATCGTCACAATCACAAAGCTGACAAAAAAGCTCTTGCGCATTATCTATTTCAAAAAAATATATATATTTAGTGCCACAAATTGTACATCTCCCCCACGTTTTAAACTTGTATAGCCACAGGCATCGCTTCATACACACATGCAAACAAGCACACACCTCCACACATGAACGTAAACACAAATCTGCTGCTGCAAAAAAAGAGACTTCACAATTCTTCATATAGAAAGTGTAGGAGAGCTTCCAGAGAGCCCCCTTCACATTCCTAAGGTGTAAGACTTGTACTTAAGCCATGCAAAACCACTAAATATGATCCACAGTTTTTTCTCTGCACCCCCCAGCAAAGAATACATCTACAGGTGTAAATTAAATACACTGTACTAATAAACAAAGGCCCAGACGAGTGGGCGACCAAAGGAGAGGTGAACGAGAAGCTGTCGGATCAATAACACTGACAAATTTACAGCAGAAAAAAAGTGGGGGTTCCAAAAAAAATAAAAATTATTAATCTTTTTTTTTGCCTCCAGTCCTTCACAAAAAAGTTCATACATCAACACACATGTCAACCCTGACGAGGGAAGTAAGTTAGTATGAGCCCTGTCCCACTCACCCCGTGGGGAAAGTAAAGTATTAACAGGTACACATTCCCAGTCGTCAGAATTAGAAAAGGCTACGTTAACCGTAAACACTTGAAGGGTGGACAAAAGAAAAAAAAAAAAAAAAGACGCAGGATTTACATTCCAGGATCCAATGTCCAGAAAATGCACATCTTTGTGTGTTGCACTTTCTTGGACCCCGCTCACAAGTACTTTAGTGAGTGATGAGAATAAGATGCGAGAGAAGAGGCTATTCCTCGCTACACTCGGCAGACTACAACCTGCTACAACCAAGCGATCTTCTCTCAAAGAAGATAATCAAACTGGGGAATGATTGAGAGCTAACGGACAGACAATGGATGTTTTGTCTCCAGCCTTTTTAAAAGGGTAAAGACGATCTCAGGCTAGAGAGTATGATGTTAAATTCAGCTGTTGGCACTACGCTAGACTGGGACCAGTCACAGAGTAAAAAGGTTTCAGAGCAGAGATAAAACTGCTGCCGTCAGGCCAGAGCCTGCCTAAGTCTGCTTCCCATCTACTCCCATGTCCCATGATTTAGATCCGCCCTAATGGGCACATTCAGGTGAGAGGAGGAGAGTCAGAACGACACTTAACACAGAGACAACACAAAACATACAAAACAAAGGCAAGTATTAGGAGGTGATAATATCAGGGGAGGATTCAACCAATTGGCCCTCTCCAAACAAAAAAATGGGACAAGAAGCCCTCAAAAACACAGTATGTCCCTGAGAACCAGCTCAACTCCCTAAGCAAAAGACATCTTATTTACACTCCTTCCAGGTGGCTGGTTTTGAAGAAACATGAGGCCTATTTAAAGTGCATCTGCTCGTGCTGGGTCTCCGCTGTGGGATCTCCAGCTACTGTGCCACAGTGTGGCTCTTCAGTGCACTTCAGGTATTGCTTTGGTTTAGATGGGGACAGAACTAGAAGCAAAACTCATTTAGCCTGGATCGTGTCAAGCAGGCAGAGCTGTAATGATCGGCAGGCCGTTAGATCAAGGGTGTAAATATATAACATCTGTTCAGCTAATGAGAATACATCAGAGTCAAAGTTTCAAATGCAGTGATGCGAGACTGAAATGATCATGGCTGCCAATGGCAAGGCCCAAACGAGTAGGACAAGGAAGGAGTGAAAGAAAATGACGGAGACAGACAGGAATGACTGGACAGGAGGGTTTCAAGTTTAAGAAAACTAAAAGTAAAAACAAAGACAACGGGGGTGGGGGGGTTGGGGGGAGAATTGTAAAAGAAGTAAGTAGAAGAAATACTGATATTTTTTAATTTAAACCCAAATTTTGAATTGAATTTGATTTTCAACCAGAAATGTTTTCAATCGTCAAGGCGATAGTATCAAATATAGTCATCATAATGAAGTTTCAAAGGGTCAACAGGGGCTGAAGAAAATGTATATAAAAAAAAAAAAACTTTTGCCAACGCTTTCCCTCCTGATTGCCATTAAAATAAAAATAATTAAAAAGCTACATCACTCTCCAAAAAGTGTAAGGCACTTGATTGCTTGAGTTGCTGGTTATAAAGCAGCCTTTGGTCCTGAATCTAAAAGTGTGCGGCTTGTTGTTAAAAAACGCTAAGGCAGTTCCTATACCAAAGCTCAGCGGCTGAGTCAGCACGTCATGCCCCTGCCATGCCCTGGGCGTGACCTGCAGAGGAGGCCAAGTTGACCGTCCCCTCACCATTCTCCAACCAGCCAGGAGCTGTGAGCCAGCCAGATAACACACAGCGCTGGTTATCTGGTATGAACAGGAGCTGCAGTGGGACGAGCAGCAGCAGAGAGGAGGGCATAAGGAGGGCCTCCGAGGAAGTGAGGGGCCGACACACAGCAGCTGTCACTTGTATAACTCCTCTCCCCACAGATCAGGGTCCTCTGACGTCAGGGGCGAGAAGGGGAAAGATTGACAGGTTGAATTCATAGCCTAGCCCATCTGCTAGTAATGCCACACTGCAAATGTTCAAAATGCAAAACTAATAATAGGGTTTGCCTAGAAATAGAAATGTATGGGGGTCGGGGATTTGTAGCTTCCATGATAAATCAAAGTACCAGTCCAAAAGGGGAGTGGTATCCCCCTCTAGCAGACATGCTGGCGTTACTCTTAACATACCAGTAAAACTCCTTCCTCCCATGACCACAAAAGGGGCTCAACCGCTGCGTGGTCCCGGCAGGCACAGGAAGTGATTCTGCCACCAAACACTGTGTAAGGTGGCAGGGTTGCTGCGGCTTGAACACTCATGCCTGGTTCCCTACCATGAAGGTACCTCCCCCCAGGAAAAAAAAGGATAATTATAGACGTGCTGTAGTTTGAGAGCCAGTCCCTGAGCTGCGTCAGAAGTGGAACCCATTTCAGGGCCGCTGTAGAGCCTGCAATGGTTGCGAGGGACGTCCCTGCGGGTCCGCCTAGTGCTGCTCCTTTTAAGGGAAGGGACAGTCACTGCAGGACTCCCAGCCAGCTCTCACTCCAGGCAACATGGGCAGCCCCGTCCCCTAAATGGGCTAATGTTCACTCTGACCTGTCACTCAGCCCCCCACATTACGTCCAGGGAGGACTGGGACATACGGAGGTCACAAGTGAAGCTTTGGAAGAGACTTAAAAACAGAGAAAGCCAAACTCCTCAGACACAAAAAAGCCTGCCTATGTGAGGCCTGATCTGTCTCACTGCAGATTTACACTCGCATAAGCAGGTTTCCATCAAATGTACAGGACCAAGTAAACTGGATAAAGGGGGACAAGGGGAGCCAGTACCAAAATTTGCAGTGGAAAATAAAAATACAGACATCTTCTCTTGACTTGAATACACAGCACAGGCACTGCCGGCATATTCAGGAGAGCAAGAGTGTCTATGAGAGATATTTACATTTTCAAAATCAATGAAAGACAATTGATTTTTCCCGCTTCCCGTTCAATTCTGATGTGACATAAAGTCATTATGCACCACCCTCTCATCCCTTACCAGTGACCTTAATGTTTTCACACCCGTGTAATGCGCTTTTTTTTTTTTTTTTTTTTTTTTTTTTTTTAGATTGGGTCGAAACGTTATACATTTACATTCCCATCCCCAACAATAGCTATATTTTCAATATTTTTTTCTGCCTTTTCACTTTTTTTTTCCCCAACACCAAATTCTGGCAAACACCTTTTTTTTTTTTTTTTAATTCCCTTTCTACAAAAAAACAGCCCATACTTAACTAATTGGGAGGGATAAACCTGGAGGTTAAGGCACAAAATATAACTCCATTAAGAATAAGGTTAATAAACAGGGAACATGGGAAATAAATCTAAATAACACTTAAAAATATCACTTTCTATTCAATGACCCAGACGCCTCTGTAGATAAGGAATGAGAAAGGATTGCAAAAACAAAGCCAAACACTTGTCCACTTAAATACAATTGTGCCTTAAGAGAAACGTAGCATTTAGTGCCGCTATATATATATATTTTTTTGTTTTTTTTCCTGTTCTTTCTCTCTTCTCAAAAGCAGCAGCGCAGTGCCCTTTTCTACATCCTTCCACTTGCTTGTTTGTTTCATCAGTTACATGGCAGCCATGTTGGAATGTTCTGGTAGGCCACATAGTAGTTGCTGAAATTCTGGTCCCGAACATAGGGCGCTGGCTGATAGTAACAGGTGACACAGGACGCGTCCGGGATGGCGTTCTGCTCCGCCAGCACTCGAAAGGCCATCAGCGAGATGAGGTGGAGGGTCTGACGCCGCTCGTGGCCCATGAGGCACACTGTGCTCTCGTTGACCACTCGCCGCAGGATCATGAGGTAGTCGTACTTGCTCTTCTCTTCGCCTATAAAGTGGCTCTGGAGGTAGGCCTCCACCTTGCGCTGCTGCTCACCGATGACGGGGAAGTCGATGAAGAAGCGCGAGCACATGTACCGCTCCAGGCCCTTGAATTCCTCCTCGCTGGCAGGTCGAAAGTCGCGCACCAGCAAGTTGCAATATTTCAGCAGGCCGCCGCCCCGGATCTCCTCTGGCCGCTTGGTGGCGATGAGTTTGTCCCGCAGGTGGCTCAGTGCCATTTGGAAGTCCCCATACACGCTCTCCCCGCTCACAGTGGGGTGAAAGGTCTGCGACATGGGGGTCTGCGCCAACTCGTAGTAGGACAGCATGGAGTCCAGTACAATCTGAAAGGAGTCCACACTGAACTCAAACTGCCGGCGTATCGAGTCCACAAACTTCAGCTCCACGTTGCGGCCGTTATTGTTGCAGAGGGAGATGAGGCTCCAGCGGTCCTGCTCCGTGTTGACCTTGACCAGCTTCTGTACGTAAGCCTCCCTGAGAGTCATGGGTGTGATTTTCTCTTTGTTCACACACTCGGGCAGAAAGTCCAGCAGGGTGCCCAGCACCACGTCCTTAATGATTCGAAACTCTGTCTCGTTGGGCAGGTCCACACGGAAGATGACGTCCAGGTCTTTGTAGCTCCAGCCGATATCCTGCACCAGCACATGGCTGGCTGTGGAGCCATTGAGTCGTATGTCCTTTACTTTAATGCCCCTCAGCTCCAGCCGGGAGCGCACCCATGCCACAATGTCTTTGAGGCGCACCTCTAAGGTCGGGAAGTTCCCCCGTCCGTGAACAGGCACCACTTCCGTCAGGACGTCATTCAGCCTGTTCACCTGCTCCCAGGTCAGGACACTGACTGAACTACTTTTAGATTCCTCGTGGTTATCCATCGTCTCACAATGTTCTGATTAACTAAGAGACAAGAGGGCATGTTTCGTTAGACTTAAATTGTGACAGAAACCAGAAAAAAAAAGGAAAATCATATAACAGAACCGATTTACTTTCCCATCAACACAACATGTTAAAGCTGCTACAATTTAAATGCAAGCAAACGATGAGTTTATTGTCAGTAAAGTAGAAAATCATTCCCATAGATCAAGATGATGTCTTAATATAATTTGTTTTATCGGACATTGATAAAGAGATTGAAATTTGAGTTCGATAAGATTGCTTATCGACACAGTTTCTGATTAGGATTCCTGAAGTATATCGAGTAGCAGTAGCACGGGGTGCAGCACAGGCCCAGCACTCGAACAGATCGAATAAATGACGACAGCTGGACCGTTAAAATACCGTATCGCATGGAACTGCATCAGCATCAGGACCGATCGAGCACGAGACAACCTGCTGTCTCTCTCGCTCAGTAAAGGACAGAGCGCGTGAGGCTTCTAGAACAGCCGAGTGCGCGAGGCAGCCTGTTATTCTCTCCCTCATAAACCGACACACACACACTGAGTGGGCCATGTTAGTACTGTGTGCGCGTGGGAATGAGCATGTCCCGGTTCGGAGCTATCCTAATCATTCAACACGCTGCTTCTTGCTAACATTACCGACATTACTCCGCGCTGACCTAGTTCCGCCACACAGAGCTTTGGCTCTCCATTACACCGGCTGGGTGAAGTTTAGTACGGCTCAATATTAACGTGGAAACAGGAGGAATGCCTTAGTACGTTCCGCAAAGTCACGCGGCTACACGAATGTTTATGACGAAGTTAATATAACGAAAATTGAGTGCGTTGCGTTTCAAAACCACAACTACCGCCACGCTTTAGAATTGGAGTTGACGTAAATGTGGCCAAACTTTCGCTGAGTGGAGTTAAAGTGACGGAGAAGGAGAGCGGGAGAGAGAAAAATACAATAAAGAATGAATTAACCAGTACATACGTTTTCGAAACGAGAGCTCTGAGCCTTCACAGTCCGGAGAAGAAGACGCGAACCGGGCATAGGGACATAGTCCAGTACCTGAGAGATGACACAAGTTGACTCACTCACGCCAAGAGCGACACTGAGTGTTAGAACCGCTCCGTCCCCTGAGGAGACACCTACTTTATACAGCCGAAGTACGGCCCACCGACACACATGCACCGCCGCGACACGATACAGTTCGCTGCTCTCACCGTGGAGGGGTATCTTTCTCTCTTAATAATCCCACACACGCAATATGTGTGATTAGGACTTTAAGGTAAACCACAAACTTTATATAGTCACCCAAAGTGACATTTCATTATTAGTAGCCAAAACTAAACCCGTCCACTTAGATTGTACCAATGCGCCGAGCGAAGCGTCTGATTGGTCGACGAGTGGTTTTGCGTTGCTTGGAAACCAGGGGCGTACCCAGGCCGTGTAGAGACCGTAACTGGTTTACATCACACCAGGGTACAACATGCATATAGAAATAAATATAGTTTTTATAACAGCAATCCAAACATTATAACCCTCACCAATATGTGATTCATGCAAGGCTACTGCATTGAGACTCAGCTACATGTACAACATAAACCAACTGAGTATGATAACTGACAGAAGGGCTACAATATTGACACAACATCCAGCATAAATTAATATCTAATTGTTTCAATGCTCAGGGAGTGACCCAGGGCTGTGGGGGGCCACAGGCAGGGTTTAGTGGTGAATTCATTATTATTGGTGATAAAAGCAGCATAGCTCTAGGTGCCCTCAGATGATGATATAAATAGTTCTCAGTTCCATGCAACACAGGTAAGAAGCACCCAACAAACTACAATCTACAATAACATACTGAAACTAAACGTTAACAAACATTTTAAGCCATTATAGCATTAGTTTAACCAAGTGAAGTAGTGAGTAGTGGATCGTGTGTACTTTACTAAAATCCATATGTGTTCCATTAATCTGTAACACCCTTTTACAAACAACATATCCAGGCTGGTACATAAGATAACAGATATACAAATCCATGCAGATTGTCAATGATATTAATTATTGTAAGAAAGTGGTTGAAACAGACATAATACTGTGTAAATAAATTGGTGTAAATAGTGGTGTACACTGGTCTCTGCAAACTAGGACACAGTTCACGAGACATTATCTTGGACCACAATCATAACTCTGTATTAAACAAAACATATCAGAACCCCCTGAAAATAAGGAAAAACATTAAGCGGTGCCAGAGTTGATATACATGTATTTAGATATGCTCTGGGTGAATTCCACTGAAACAGCAAGAGAAACACTCCCCTTGATTTCTGTGGAACAATGTTAATTTCATTAGAACACAATACACACGTAAATTACAGGGATGGACAGCAAAGCTGCATTACTAAAACCCCCTACGAAATACGAGATCTTCCGAAAGAAAGCCAGAGGTTGTCATTGTGAATGATGTATTTTGCACTGGAAACCAAAATATGGAGTCCCCCAGCAACAGCAGGAAAGTGACTTTATTTGGAAAGAGATAGCTTGATAACGATAAGAGAGTGAAACCACAGAGACACATTATATGGGTTTTATTCATTGGTACACCTCAAGCACAGGCACACTTACTGAATAGTGGCTTTACGTACAAGCACCACCACATCTGGCACCAATGGCCGGGGGAGCTCAAAAAGAGGAATATGACCAAAATGGTTGTTGGTCTGGGGGTTACAGTGAACAAACCTCTTTTGAGATGCAGTTTCATACAAATGAGCCTTTTTTCTTTTCTCTGCCGTGGTATCTGTGGCAGGGAGGAGGAGATGAAACCCTTGATTGACAGTGTGCATCTTTGGTGTTGTCGGCTGTGCAGTTGTGGTTTTGTGTGTGTGTGTGTGTGTGTGCTGTGAGGGGAGCCCCTAAGGGAGTGGGGTTTGGGACTCAGCAGCAACACTGATAGGAAGTGAATAGACCAAAGAGGGGATTCCCTCACTCTGTGTGGGTGTGGGTGTGCGTGTGTGTGTGTCATAAATCTCCCTCAAAACTGAGAGTTGACCTGAACTGCAGCTTTATCCCGTCATCTCAACAAAGTGAAGTAGAGTCACCTTAGAAGGTCAGTTTTTGACCCTTCTTTAATGTAAATGAGAACGTTTTTATCTGCGCAAAAACGGGGAAGTTGCAGAAACTCTCAACTGTTAAGAAAGGGGTTTTACGTTAGAGCAATATATCGAAGTGATGGATATGTCGCTTTTAGATCAAAATAAAAGACTACCATGCATTCTTATTGAATAAGCAATCAAATCTATAATATGTTATTATATACAATATTAATTTAAAAAGTTAAGAGTGATTTTAAACTTTCAAACAAATAATATGTATCATGTATGTTTCGTTAGACTTGGTGATCGTATTGCAACAGATACTGTATGTGGTAGAACTATTAATTGATGAAGTTGTAGTAGTAAAGTGGAGTGTTTTTAAATTAATGAACACTGAATAATATATGATCATTATAATGCAAGTGAATGTACATGCTTTAATTAATTAATACCTGAAGTGTTGTGCAATACAACTAATAATACTGTCAAGTCACGATAGAAATCCACTGCACCACTGCACATGGTGTCGATCTTTATCTCTGGGTAAATTGTCAAAACGGGAAAGACCAACACAAGAAAACACAAAGTGTAACTTAACATACTAACCCACTTATTGTAGAAATTATTGTTTAAGGCAGAATTTCGACAACAGTGCATAGAAATAGGCGAACAGTAGTATAAGTAGCAGTCCTAATGCCATCGTGTTTATTTTGCATTTTAAGTGCCAAATGCCATTTTTTGTACTGAATGTGTGTTGAAGCAAGAATCTGATTTGATTTCTTCACACGGTTTCAGCTTTGAATTGAATGGATAATAAATGAAGCTTTTCATCTTGAAATTGTTATTTATAAGAAAGAACATGAGTTGACCTTTATATAGGGTGAGCGGGTTATACAGTGGCACATTGTACAATGAGGACAACTGTGCTAGGTTTGTGGCAAGAACTCCCCTTCTTACAGTCGGTGAAAACACAGCACATGTGGAAAGACACCCTGACTAGAGTCCGTCTGTGGTGGAACAGAAATGTGCCATGATGCTTGTGTTAAGTGGGAGATGTGGGCACTTTGTGTCTCCCTGAGAGGGAGTGTGTTCCTCTTGTTGTGCCGCTGGAGCTCATCATCGGTGCCATGTGTGGAGTGAATGTACGCAGGCCACACATGAGTAAGCAAATTCTTGGCAATGACACACTAACAAGGAAACCCAAGTTTGCATATAAGTAAATGCACATATTGTAACCATGTAAGCAAACAGACTGACAGGCACACAAGATCCACGAAAGGTTGAGAATGAAAGCCTGCGCTAATCTTTTCAGAATGACTCAGTGGCACATTTAAAAACACTTCACTTAATCTGACGTAATTTAGTTGTTTTTATCAAAGTCCCCTCCCCCCTCCATATGCACAATATTTTATGACGGGGCTTCGTCTGAAGGTCACATGCAGGGCTGGCGCACTTTTACAATACTCTAGACTACAGATAAAAAAGAAAAGTTTCCCCTTCTTCCTCTCTTTTTCGGTGATTTATGCCATCCTGTAGAATCACTTCCCCAGTAATTTATTACACATACAACATAACATAAAAAAGTGGAGAAAAAAAAAATAATACGTTTTTTTGGGCTGACTCAGCTTGGAAAAGGACATGGGGCCATATTCACAAACACTCTAAGAACACCATGAAGGAGCTCCTTATTTAGTCTAAAATATTAAAACAAGGAGTCGGAGCTAGGGAGGAAACCTCTCAGGGCCACACTGAGCACACCTAAAAATGGTGGCTTAACATCTTCTTACGATTTGTTTGGCAAAGATTTTTGTCATTTGTAATTTAACCAATAATATGCTGACATTGAATTCAATTAATACGTATATTCACATTTTTATCAACGGCCCTTGTAGATCTGTCTGGTAATGTACATGTGCAGACACACACGTAGTCAAGTAAAGCAAATCTAGGATAACTGTTTCTGTCCTATATTTGTTCAAAATGAAAAAAAGGAAGTTCCCTTAATTTCTCTTAAGCGCGTAATCCTAGTCAGCCTAAGAAAGGACCCTTCCGAGCGAATAGTGAAATAAGTTGGCACACTCTAGTGCAGGCCGTTTCAATGTTTGTCAAAGTGATGGGAGGGAACTCTCTTAAGATTAGTTATGTCACAGAAGGAAATCCCGTCAGTCTGCTGAGACCGGTCTTTGACGGAGAGAGGGATTGTTTTCCTATTCAAACCATGACAATGCATACAGAGGGCGTCATCCAGGTGGCGAGAAGATCATCTGACAGAAAAAAAGAAAAAAAAATGTTTCCAGAGGATGAAATATGGTGGAGTGATAGCTAAAAAACCCTGAGAAAAAGATGACACATGACGGAGCTTTTTTTTTTATGGCTCACAACATTCACCCCGGTTCCCGAGAGCCTGTCTGTGCGTTGGCAGATGCACTGTTTACTTCGGCAACAAGCAAAGAATCAGTTTTTGTCTGTCTGTTCCGACAACAGAGATGGACGGGATCTATCCGCAGTTTCTGCTCTATTCTTAAAGAATTATGACATCAAGAGCCAGACCTTGATCTTCATAAAGCCGTGTCAGTGATGGAGAGTGGTCTGGCAGCAAACATTATCACTCCGCTATGGGTGGAAAAAAAACCAACTTGCCTGGCTTGTTTGCCACTCAGAATCAACCTGGGCACATGCAAAGTAGAGTTGAGGAACCCGTTTCCACGTGTGGAGGTCCTGACTGGCATTCAAAGGCTGATTTAATCGTACACTTTGAAGGTCGTAACAACCATTTTTCTAAAAGAATCAAGAAGGCCTGTTAAACGTTCTAATCTTCACTCAATTTTATGTTCAGCATATTTGAAAACAGAAACATCTTCTCATCTAATTCAGTGTGTGGACCATCACTGGCTCCAATTGCGAAACTCTGCAATTATCCTGTGATCAATCTGATTTAAATGAAAACATATAGCTGGTACTTTCCAGCTGTATAGACTATTAGAAATATAGTTCAATTGTGACCTGGACCCAGACAGATACAGTACACTATAACTGACTGATGATTTTTTTCCATTTATGAGCAGAAGTGTGAGCAGTGTTGCTACTGTAAGTAGCACCAGAGCTCCAGTAAATCTCCCTTTTAGTTAAGATGTGTGTAACATTTCTTGACAGCCACAATAGCAAACGGAAACACGTTTAAGGATCAACATGTCTGCCTACAGCAGAGACAAGCCAAGAGACAAGAAGAAAGGCATCTGATGTAAATTTGAGAGCCAACTCCTTTTGTCAAGATTTGGAAGAACGTCCTGAGGGCTCTTTGGTTTGGAAGGCGACGATCCATGCTTTATTTTATCATTAAGTTCAGCACGCAGCGAACGGAGAGGATTACATGACAAAGATGGCAAACATGTCTTCAAAAATAAAACCATGAATCACAACGGAAACATGTGCCACGTACACTGCAATGTCACGGCTCTCATTTGAACAAAAAAGGAAAAAAATGCTCACGTACCGAAACTAATTATGATGACAAACATGTCATGACGGAGTGATTCAGTGCTGCCGAACTGTTTCCACGACAAGCTGCTATTTATGTCTGCATCAAGATAGAGTTGATGATGGCAAAAATATTAGGGGAGACATTCCTTCAACTGAGACAAATTTGTTTTAGTCAATCTAAATTTATATTGCACCAAAGTATTTGAGCATCTTTAAAGTGTGACGTAAAACAGAACATATTATAGTTGTTTTAAATGGTCACAGTGGTGGCAGATGGGGCAAATAAGTCTCGTCAGGCACTGAAATGGACACTCTGTATCCACATCTGTATGGAGCCCAAAGTGGCATGAAGTAAAATATGCTGGCAGGTGAAGTACTGTAAAGATTAGGATGTCGTTTCTTTCTGGCTAGTTGTATAAAGTAAAACAAAAAGTAATGCAAGGTAAAAAAAAAAAAGACATACATGTGAGTAAGCTGGCTGTAATAGTGACTAATGAAAACATATTTTCTCAAGGTAATATTTATGACTCAGTTAAATAATATAACAAGCATGTGCTCTTCATTATTATCACTCCAGTATATGGATAATCTAATACAAATATTAACTGTGGAACATTAAGACAGATGTTAGTGTACGGAGAGTATGACCACTAGGGGTTTGATGGTCCCTATTAGATTTTTTTTGCCAATATTGGGTAAAAAAAAAAGGCAAAACTGTCAAAGAAAAGCTCAAATTTAAAGTGTGATTTCAAATCAAATCTTTGAGTGAAACTGAGCAGGGATATACTTGGCTTAGTGTGTTGGTGGTGTGTTTTTAATGCGGGAAACCCACACACTCTGACGTTGATGACCAGTAATTTGATTTTGTGTATTTAATAGTGACGTATGCTGAGTAAATAGTTTCCTTCTTCACAGCGACCTTTGCAACAGGAGGAACCTGCTCTCTCGCTCTCTCTCTCTCTCTCTCTCTGACAATCTCACATAAAACACACAATACCCTGCATAGCACGATAGATTTCCTCACACAGACCTTACGGTGACCCTGACCTTTGACCATCCAAACGCTTTTGGTCACGTTTTTGTCTCACATAACCACCACTGAGGTTGTGTGTGGTTCAAGAATCAACAGTGTGAGGCTACACTAATAATACTGCCACTCATACGAGCAAAATATTTGCTGTTTGTTAACAAATTATGCTCATCTTTGCTTGATTTCACATCTCATACTCACACTTTGGGTCAGATCAACAACAGGCTCACAGGTCAGGTCTGACTTTCTAGATTAATGCCACACTGAAATGCTGGTCTTACCACAACCCTACCCACAATACTGTTTTTCAAATGAAGGACCTGCATTCAATATTCTACTTATTCTGAGGGAAAGTACATAAAGTATCAAAAAACACATACTTGTGAAAACTTACTCAGAATCTAAAAAATCTAAGTCCTACTAAAGTTTAAATCTATCCAGTATGTAATATGTAAGATTTTGAGATTCATTAAAAATACAATTCAGAAAGGATGTCAAATTGAAATGACTGTACAAGAATGAAGCTGTTGAAGCTTCAGCGGCCAAATCTACAACTTATTCAAAGAATTCGGTTTCGGTGAAGAGATGACGGGGGAAGTGGATCTATGTGTTTCCTGAGTGGAACCACAAAGAAAGGTCACCTTGTTTCATTTTTGCATTCGGTTGTAGGAAAAAAATCCTAAGCTTATGATTCTCAAGAATATGAAACAGTAAAAACAAACGCACGGGAAACAGGTATGCATCGATATGTGACATCCTTTCACCTTAAAGAAGAATTACAAAGTGGCTCAGAAGGTTCTGCACTGAAAAAGATCAAGAAAATGTTCCAATTGTAGCTAATTTGAGGAGCAAAGATAAGAATATCAGGAAAGAAACTTGAAATCTTTTCTAAAAATGAATCATATTAGTTGACATTGGTTCTAAAGTATAATAGTCAAAAGTGCAGTTTAGTTAGTTTAGATTCCTGTAAAGTTCAGATTATGAAACTTCTGACGCAACGGGAGCATTTTGTTCAGCATTTTGAAGTATGTTCAGAGCGAAAAGAAAAAATAAAGCACCAGGTTGAATTTTGTAAAGTTTGCACTTCATCGCTTCAACAATCGTGTTTGTTTTGGGAGTAGCGTGCAATAATCCAATCACCTTTTGCCTACTGGTTGACTAAGGGCAGATTCACCCGTTTCTCTGCAGAGGGAACATTTATATTAACACTTAATGCATCATCAGACCCTCTCTGGATGTAACCAGCGGGTGCTCATTGCAACCTCCATGCACCTGCACTACTGACCAGGTGTTTCTTGGTCACTCACACTTTCCACTTCAGTGTGACAACGTGCCAGCAAACACATCCGACCACAGATCATCTGAGGACCAATGAGGTCCCAGATAGGCCAAAGAGCCTTTGCAATTCAAACAACACGAGTGTTGGACAACCGTCAAGAGACTTGACCCACAGCTTTGTGCAATGGGAGTGTGTGTGTGTGACAGGGTCCCAAATGGGAAGAGAGACAGAGAGGAGGGGGGGGCATAATTCTCATATCTATTATTTGCCAATTTTAATTTTTAAAAGTATATATTGGTTTGATGATGGGTGAGCAAAGTGGAGCAGCTGTAGTCTACACCCCCAGCTGGGAGGTTGTACTTGGTCAGAGGATGAACAATGGTCAGCTCAGGCTGTAGTGTAAAGGTTTTACCTGACACTGGAGGAAGAATGGGTTGATCGGCGATGCCCTCACGTTTAAGGACTGAACGGGACATGGATGGGCACCGGTTTTAACGGCAGTTGTCGAAAAATAGTGACGAACCCACCAGCTGACACTGCAAAGCATCACACGAACACGCTCAAACAAACAAAGAAGAGCAATCTCTTAGTTACTGGTCACTTTTCATAACATCTTTATTGACTTTGTGTCTCAGTTTTAAACTTATTTACAGATACTTTAACTTTATTTATCTTTTTAGTTCGGTAAAAATACAAATACAGAACACTCAATTTTTCAAAAGCGGCGTCGCTCCCAGCGACTCGATGGCCGCCCCCAGATTTTTTCCTAGGGCTTCCTTTTTCAGATATAGGTGTTGGTGATGTCACCATGATGTCAGTGTGATGTAATAGGTGAGAGAGTGCTAAGGACAATCAGTGCTGGATCGATCGATTGTTAATGAAGAGAAAAAAAGAGGAAGGAAAGAAAACTGGATGGGTGATGAAGAGGAGGAAATAAAAGAGAGTTTTTGTAAAAAAAAAAAAAAAAAAATGTTAAAACTGCAAAAGACGATGCGCGGTGACACTGAACCTATGCCGGGAAAAATGATTCCCAGTTACTGCTACATACAATGAATTGTCAAATCAAGTCCTAAATATTTCTGAGAGCAAATGTAAGCATTTTCCAATTATATAACGTACTTTGTCTCATACTAAAATTTGCTTCATTCTGCATTCATAGATGATGTCCCTGTGCGGCATTACCATACACTATGGCTTAATCAATATCACAATCAATTTATTTTGATTATGTCCTGCAGTTGAAAATCATCCATGTGATTTGATAGAGCAGTGGGAGATCTGGTCTTTCATTTCCCCACAAAGAGCTGCCTAAAGAGGGAAAGAGGGCACATTTTTGTTCAAAAAGGGTTATTTACATTTCAGAGAAGTTAGTATGAGGGGCTAAAGAAATATGTTATACTGTTCATATGGACACATTATTTAAGAATATTTGAATGATGCGCCGTAATTGTAACCATAACACTTTCAATCTTCTATTGCTTTGATGCTCTGGAAAGTAATGTGTTGTCTTTGTAGACTGGTGCCACATTATTGGTGAACTTTATCTCCACTATATCAGAGTTCCGAATCTATCTGCAACGCCACACGACGATTTTTGTGAAAAGTAAAAAATAAAGGAAGTATTACAAAAACAAAAAGAATGTGGAAGAGCACAGTGTTGGCCAAGGCGACAAATCGTAGAAAATAAGGCTTGAAAAGGAAAACGGAAACAGACAATGCGTCTATGGTTCAGCACGAACACCTGCGTAAAAATCCCCCAAATCTAACCCTGCCCGCCCAGTCTCGCTTCTTCACCTAAACCAATTAATTGATATGCAGAAACATTGGAAACAAATCAAAGATGTGGGTCCAACAAAACCGGTTGCCACCAGGCTTGCAATGAGTTAACACATTGACAGAAAATATCACGACAGTTTAATACACTATAAGCCTCAGTATCACTCTCTCACACGCAGTAATTGCACAGGTTTATCGAGCACATCATTTAGCGCACCGTCTGTATTTTTTATAAAGTGAGTGATGTTATCTTAATAATGATTAAAATCACGTATGAGCCCCGACCTACATAGGAAATGTATTTCATTAATGCATCACTGGCCTTCACTCACCATCACATCCTCACTGTGGTTCAGTTGAAAAACACAATTGGCAGAAAATAAAAGTTAGATGGACTTTGTTTGTTCAAGGGCTTGTCACAGAGTTCTAAAATTATATGTGGATGAACTAAGTCACATTGAAATGATCATAATGATGGAAATTGACATCCTGTAGAAAACGCAAAGCAGTTTTCTAGTAGACCGTAATCTGTATTATCTCATGCTGTAAATCCCTGGTGCTGCTTTGGACAGATAGAGTTGTGTGAAGGCAGAGGGAGGCAGATCTATGCTGGTAACTGAGCATTTGATGATATGTTGTCGACTGACAAGCTGACAATATAAGAATATCACTAAACAACACAAAGGGTGCAGCTTCACAGCTACGTACTGTCAATTTAACAGTTGAGTAACTTGCTGAAGTTGAATATGATATTTACTACAATTATCATCGTAGAAGGAATCAACATTTCCCACTGACATTAAAATACAGTTTTGTGACTGGCCAGATTCTTTTTAAGAGCCATGTTGGAAATCTGACACTTTAAGGTTTTAGATTCTGTGTGGTGGACAAGCAACCTGCGGGTTGAAAAGGAGGTGAGGTGGGAAAGGAGAAAATAACAGAGTGACTCTCGGAAAAAGTGACAGAGAGAAATGATTTCCGACACCACAGTGAGTTAATGAAGCCTTCAGTGTGGTGACAGAGCGGCGGCACAAGGCTGAACCGAGAAAATGTGGCATTGGACGTCTTCATTTATTCAGCTCCTTCATTGCTACACCTCCACTATCCTCTTCTCCAGTCCTCCCGATACAAAGTGCACATACACAAGATTTACAGCAGGGGTTGTTTTAACTACCACCACACACACGCGCACACACGCACGCACGCACGCACGCACGCACGCACGCACGCACGCACGCACACACACAAACACAAATGCACACACACAAATGCACTCATATACTCACATATGTAAGCAAGGCAGGGTGCCAGCCTCACCTCTCCATGAATGATCTAAAAATGATGTGAAGTGATTTATGAGAAGGCGGGAAGTTAACTGGCAGGAGAGATGAGAGAAGGCTCGATATGCCGCAGTTTTAGAACTATGTGATAGTCTGAGAAAAATGTGGGGGATAGAGATAAAAAAAAAAGAAAAGAAAAAAAGAGTTGAGAGGCAGCAGAATGGTTCAGGGGAACTGTTGCGGCTTGGAACACAAACTGGAGAAATGTTGAGGGAGGTGAAATAGGGAGGTGTCCAGCTGCTGTCCTGCTGCTATTTCTGTTCCGTGTACAATGGTCCACACATTTTTTTGGAAAAAGGAGAATTTGAGGAGGTCTGACACTGAGGATGTGATGTGCCGCTTATAGATGCAGGTCTAGTTCATTTGATGAAGAGTAAACGGGGAGTGGACTTGGGTTGTGAGAGGAAGAAATGGAGGGCTTTGATTTCAACCCTGTGTCCCAATTTGGGATTTATCCCAAACCAAAAATGCAAAAAAAAAAAAAAAAATACCATCAGACCCTGTAAAGGCCCCACGTCTGTCTGCCCGGAAAAATCTCCATCAGCACCAGTGTCAAACAGACTGCACGGTCCTTCACACAATCATCCCATAAAGCACTTTCAGTGCCTCATCTCGAGCTCGGCGAAAGTTTGGTCAACCGAAACACTAAAAATAGTAACGAAAAACAATGGAGCCACCGGTTTTGGAGCTTGGTCCTTTTCGGACAAGAGAGTCGATTCAAGCCAAACGTGAGGCCAAGCAGCGCACCCACCGTCCTACTGATCAGAGCAGAGAAGACAGAGAGATCGAACCGGAGAGGAAAACAACGAAGAAGACAGGGAGAGTCAACAACCGGGAGCTCTCCGCTCTGCAGTCGTCTATGCCGGAGGCGCCCTTTTCCGTCTCCTCCGGCCAATGTCTACAGTCCAAAAGCAGTTGAGAGTCTGTGGATCAGAATGTAAGTTTGTCCAGTGTCGGTGGGTGGGTGTTTTTTTTTTTTTTTGGGGGGGGGGGGGGGGGGGGCGGGTTGGGGGGGGGGGGGGGGGGGTTGGACAGGTAACACACGCAGTGTCCTCCCCGTGCTGTGGTGTAGGAAGAGGGGCCCGTCTGTCTACCGCCGAGTCGTCTCGCTGCCCGGCAGGGTGATGTTGCCGAGGTGGAGGACGGGCAGGGGGTGAGCCTCCGTGTTAAACACCCAGCTCTCCAGTGGCATCAGGTCGTCGCTCGAGAACAGCAGATACAGATACCTGGGGCAGGGTGTGGGAGTGGGCGAGCGTGTGCGGGAGGGAGGGAAAGTGGGTGCGGAGGAAAAAGAAAGGTGAGGGAGCACAAATGGGAGAGAGGGAGAGAGAGAGAGTCAGGCTAAAAGACACAGAATACTCAAACCCTTGAATTAGTAGCTAAAAATAAATAAATAAATCGTTTGTCAAAGATTTTCTCATCTAATTTTTACTTGATCAGCGCTGATCTTTCCAGCTTTGTCAACTGCTGGGCTAACTAACTATGCGCTTGCTCGCGAGCACGCGGAGCAGTCAACCTCAAGAGGAGCACCGCTGGCGACCGAGTGAAGACGTTTTGACGCCGGGGGCGGAACCGCTGGACTTTGACAGCTCTCAGGAAGCCTGGAGTGGCCAAGTTAGAGCTTGACTTACATTTCACCCTAGATTATTATTATCCAGTAATCATTCAAAACTTGAACAACCTTAATACCAAAGATAAATATTACTGGTTTTTGATGCTTTGAGGGTGTTCATTTTGATGCAGCAGCTGATCAGTAGCACCCCTGCTTTGGTAGAGAAGCCACTGGAGCCAAGTGTGATCTGTTTTATGATTATTTTTGAAAACAATAATTGTTTGACAGTAACAAGCGAGTACACTTGTGTTGGTGTGTCAGGTTACACAGGAGATAACATCCACACAGCTGCCAGCGGGGGGAGGCAGAGAGCCACATTAGGCTTCATTTATTCCTCTGGCTCACTCCTGCACCTTTTCTCCCTTCATCCATCAGTGACGATGGTGATGCTGGCGATAATATACCACAGAGGCACGAGAGCTGGCCCTTGCATCAGTCATCCTTTTAAACATGCGGCGGCGACAATCAAAGCACAATGCCTGCACACTGTGCCCAGAGCAAAGGTCTCTAATGGAAAGCGATGACAACAGACGGCCAAGTGCTAACCTCTTATTAGCCTCTGAAGAGCATTACTGATTCGCACAACAACAACTGAGCGGACAGAAAGTGATCTGTGCTCCACAGGCTCTGAATATGCAACCATGAAAAAATGTGTGAAAAGCACTGGGGCAATTCTGACAGTTGAAAATGCTTCCACAGGACTATGAAGATGCTATTTTCAATATAGAAAAAGGTTCATTGAATCAGTAAGCAGCGTTGCTGTTGCTACATTGTCCAGGACAATACATTACCAGTAGTGCACTTTTTCCTGAAAGTTTTTGATACTGTATGATGATATTGTAAAACAAAATAAAAATCATGGCTCAGCATAAAAAAAAATGCCATGAAAAAAAACACACACGCTTAGAAGTATAATCAGCTCCATTTGTCTTTGTGTTAAAGACTTGCATTTAAAATGAAACCCATGTCACTGAAATAGAATTTATAATTTCATTTCCGGCTCATCTTCAACACGTTTATATGAAAGTAACATCTATATGACTATATATAAAATGAAAAATGTTTTTTAGAAATCTGCTTTCTGCATAAAAATGCAATCTTAGCTGAAGCTGTGGCTTCAGCAGTTTGAATCCAGCAAAACTAGTTTGAAAACTAGCTTTATTAATTAGAAATTGACTTTCGTGATGCCAGTAAGAAAGTATGGAAGTGTTTTTTACACAGACTTGAAGCTCAAACTCTTTTTAAACTTGTAAATGTGGTAATCGTTTCAATAAGCTGCCATCCACCAAATCACTACATAAGTCCCTTTAGCCATAAATCAATTGAGAAACAAACGGATGATTCATAGAGCCAATATAGCAACCTAAGAGTACGGACTTACTTGAGCGTCTCTGCTAGAAAGAAACTCTGTTGCACGTCATCGTAGGTCGGGTTGGAGGAGTAGACGTCCTTCACCCCTGAGAAACCTCCGCTCACCCTGCAGTACTTATCAATCGCCTGGAGTAGACGGGAAAAAAGGGAAGGGGAGAAGGGATGAAGAGAGGAGGGGGCACAGGAGAGCACAGTTTTAATAAGCTTACAAAAGCATGCCATAATTAATTTATTTGCTTGTGACAGATTAGAGCGAGTCCTGGGGAGACGCATACAGGAAACAGCAGCTGTGAAAGAAAAACTATAAAAATAATGGAGGAAAAGAAGATTACCATAAACGCCTCACTCTCCATTTACATCTTTTTCCTCAAAATGTTCTTTTCAAAAAGCAGCTTCCTAATGTGGGGAATCTGGTGTAAAAAGCTTTTCTTTCAGCGAAGCAGAGCCTGTTGTGATGTTTGACATTTAAGGGGCTATTTATTACCATCTCAACATCAGGGTGTCTTTGCACCTTTTGTCTGCAGATTTTTGTAGAATGAGAAAATGATTAGAAAGATGAGCTGCTTTATTTCAAACAACACATTTTTTTTTTTTTGCAGTTGCTTTTCTTTTTCAGTAAGCAGATATTTGTGATTAAAATAGCAGCTTTTGAAAGTGAAATCTGTGCATGCATGGGTAAAAATAATATATATTTTTTTATGGGCATCTGTTAAGGTTTGGATTTTCTTACCAAGTCCCGACAAAAAAAATGTGTGTTTAGTCTTTTAAGGTTAGACTTACAAAACAACCATTTTCTGTGGCTTTCGAGAGTTTATCTCAGTATACGTCTACCTTACTATTGCATCCAGTGATTATATCCCTTGGGTGTTACTATGACAACCAGCGATGCAGTGATGGCAAAGGAAGACAGTGTACAAATTAAATCCAAATTAAACACCTACTTGAATCACCTTAACATTTTCTTTCTTTCTTTAATCAACTTTCCACACAAAATAAATAAATAAAAATAGACGATATTGTTGACTGAAATAATTTGATAAAATGATACCGGACATATACTTTAAGAAAGAAAAAAAATTAGCTTCTCATTCTATTTTTCAAGTGTCGGCCCTTAGTTGTGTATAGTTGAATTGTGGGTGACTACTGATCCCTATAAACACAGAGAAGCACGCACGCACGCACACACACACACACACACACACAAATAAGTCCACACACACACAAATAAGTCCACAGCACTACTACTTACCTGTATGTGCCATTGATTCGCAGTGAGGACTTCTAACAGTGAAACCGGTGCCTCCATAGAAATTCTGCCAGCTATCGCGCTCCTGCTCATACCTTATCGCCTTTTACTTGTAAAGCATGTAATTGAAAGCATTATCTCTGTCATTGTCTTCACTCTTGTTCTTTGGGACCCACCGCACACATCAATATCCAGATGAGTGTATAATTCATTAAGTCTGAGACAACGCATTTTAAACATGAGTCACACTATTCCTCTAGCAACTCAATATATCCTAATCTCTTATGTTTTACCCAGCTTGACGCAACCGTACCAATAAATGTAAATGTGTGCTAAATAAATGATTCATAAAAAAAGTGTACCTGTAAGGTAATTGAGGACACATGCAGGTAAAGTTGCACACACAAACAATGACTACACGCACACACTCACACAAACACACGCCAGCCAGTGTTGATTGGTGCTGTACAAAGAGGATGTGTCATAAACCAGAGTAACAGATGGGTGCAGTGTGTTTGTGTGTGTGTGTGTTTGTGTGTGTGTGTGTGTGTTTGCGTGTGTGCACGATCTCAAGTGAATTTCTATGTTCCTGAAGACAAAGAGAACAACAGAGGAGAATTGATGTTTAAAATTGGATGAATTAGACTTACATTAAAAAATGTATTGAAAAAAGGACATTTTCAAAAGTTTATATTGCAAGATAGACTGGGAATAGCATTAAGTCAAAAAGAAAAGATGGATGGAATTGAAAACCAATTCTAGGGAAGGTTCGCAATATGCAATGAGTTTACACTACAGTCATAAATGCTGAATTTCTGAGTGTATGGTCAACTATTATGATTCTACAAAAACACAATCTAAATGGAAATGGAGGAGCTGTTCATATTTCGAGCTGTATTATTATTACCCCTACCCACAATTTATTCCCATTATTCCCATTTTTCATGTATTTGTGAAGTGAGCCTGGCAGTTTGACTGATGGCATATGTATGCCATGCTTTCCTGTTATGATGAAAGTATGTATTCTTAAATGCATCAGCTCATGCCACAGAGCCAAACTCACCCAAAGCTTAGGGGAGAGGTGGCCTGGCGGTGAGGGAGACAGGCGTCGGACCAGAGGGTTGCCGGTCTCCCTCTGGAAGGACGCACGAATGCCCGGTACCAACAAAAGAGAGTCCACCTCTAATACCCCTTGAACTGTGGCCTTGCATGCGCCACAGATGGGTTAAATGCAGAAGACTTGTGTGTTTGCATGTTGTGTGTTCTTCTCATTCAAAGCTCATGCAAAGCTGCCTGTACTTCCCCAACCAACTAGATCATTTCCACAAATGTATTCTCCTTTATAAAAATACAATTAATTTCATCCAAGTTGTATGAAATATATTAATATAAACATGCCCAATTTATAAAGAAAGCAATTGACTTCTTTTCAAGAAAGAAAAGAAGTCCAATTACTTTTCCATTGCCTGTAAATAAGTTAAGAAGGGGGAAATGTATGCTATACCAGTACAGTAGCCATGAATGCAGGTGGCAAACTGTGCAAGTCAATCAACGCAGTGAGAAAACCTCGCTGGCTAGTGATTCTCCTTCTCGTCTAATTCTAAAAAGTTGCACAAGCCAACACAAAATGGGTGCTGGGGAGATGGGTTGATCTCTGACTGTCAATTTAAATTGGGTTCATCGACTTTTAGACTGTGCCTGCAAATTAATTTTTTTTTTGCAGCAAAGAAAGTTCAATAAATGTCTTACAGAATCCTACCAGGTATTTCTCATGTTTAAAAAAGCAGTGTAGAGGTTAGTTAAACATGGCGAACAAACAAACACACTTTTGTACTGGTGTTAAAGAACAATCTAAGATCAATCAGCGTATACAAATACATTTTTTTTTTTTTTTTTTACCTGTGCTGCCTCCCAGCCCCACTGTCGGTATTTGGGATCGTGGGTGAACCTCCACATGTACCAGTAGGTCTCGATGACCTCCGGCCGAAGAATGTAGTACTTCTCATTTTGCCGCACCGCCACCGCCTCCAAGCCACTGTCGAACTTGAAGGCCTCTGGGCCGAGCTTGAGCACTGAAAAGGAAAGGAGGATAATGGACAGAATAAAAAGAGGGGACAGCCCGACCGTTGCCATCAAACTCAGAGCCACTTCTTTTCACTTACTCCCTTCCTCCATCTTCATTTGTTGCCAGGGCAACCTCTACTCATACACAGAGAGCTCATACACATCACACACATACAACACATACATGGTTAGGTAACTGACTCTAATTCTGATTGCTAGTGAAGGTAGACATCATCTGCGCCTGTTATTTTTAAACTCAATGAAAAAACCAATGAAGCCCACGTGTGCGCCTCTAAGCCTGCATTGCTCACCCGTCCTGTCGTAAGACTCGTGGCAGGTGTGTGCAATCTCCGCCCCTAGCTGCAGGTAGTGCCCGGCCTTATCGTCGGGCGAGCCATCGGCGCCCAACGCAAACATGCCTCCGGCGAAGCAGGCCAGGTGGCCCATCTTCCTCTCCAGGTGGCCATTCTTCCACTCGCCGATGAATGTCAGACCGCCGTTTGATTTGCGTATCAGGTGACGCTCAATGGCCTGGAGGAGAGGGAGAGTGTGTGTGATTTCAGTGGAGGAAACGGTAAATGAAGATGTGGATTGTGTACATATGATGTGATGTTAACAAGCAGCAGGTTTTCGGTGAGTGTGTGAACAGAGTGGAATGTTGGAAAAATGACACAGTATTTATTTATAAAAGTTGGAATTTGGAGCGAGTTTATCAATAGAATTTTAGGTGTGTGCGAGCGCGTGTTTGTGTGAGTGTATCAACGCAGGCAAGTTGTGCGGATGGGGCGTTCACATTGAGTGCATGTATGTGTGTGTGTTGAGGAGGGTCAAATGGAGAAAAAAAAATCAGGGCAAAGTGGTGAAAGCAGAATTTAAATGCAGTCACATCTCTCACCCCGCAGCATCTGTTCGGCTCATTCTGACACTCTCACTGACGTACAGATATCTTTATCAGCTGCAGACCAACAACATCTGTCCTCTGCCAAAATCTGCACCATCATTGCTGGTTATTTGAAGTAAAAAGTGCTGGACCATTTGTGGCGGTGCAGCTCATTGACACTGTGCTAGGCTAAATTCTATGTTTTTATTTCAGTAAAGCTTTTCATTATTCAAATCAAGTTTGATTGGTCTAAGGTTCATCATTTAAATGTCATTATCAGACTCAAACATTGAAATAGGCTCAATCTATATGCTTTAACTTAATGCCTTAAGCTTAAGCACAAAAAACACGGTAAACTTAATTTCTGATCGGACAGTACCTCAATGGCATCATCGTATGTCTTGCGAGCTTCCGTATCCGTCTTGTCCGACATGAGCCAAGCCTTCAGCAGGTACTCATAAAAACTGTCCCCGAGTCCTCCCACTGAGGTGTGATCTGGAGGGGCAAAAAAAAAGAAAGAAAAAGAAGCACGGTGAAGGGACACAAACAGAGAGGAAGGCAAAACTGCGAGACACAGACAAATGAGAGCGCCAAAGTGAATTATTCATTTTTCGACTTTGCCTCAAAGTCCTTGGCAGAGCTCGACATATGGCATGAAAAGCATCTATCCAAGCCCTGGGTGTTTTTTTTTCTTTTTTTTCGTCTCTACATCCACAATATACTGGCAGCATGTTTCCTCATTCCTCATTTCCTGTTTTGTTTACTCTTTCCCCGTTGTGTTCACATTTCATTGTCCCCAATAACCCTTATGGGGGTTTGTGCACAGCTTTAGTGGCTCTACTAATTTGCAGGACATCACATAGTGAAGATGGGATACTAGCCAGAAGTCCCTCTGAAAATCAATTCTGCACTTCAGAAGGCTTCAGGCTTTCTGGGCCAGTTTGATCAAAATCAGGGGTAGTTTCACTTATGTATCAATAAAAATAAAAACATTAATGCATCAAAGATTTGCTATCCCAGCATCGCAGTACGAATGTGTACGATTTTTAACCTTAATACATAATTTGGTCTTGTGAATGACACAATCAGATACATATTGCTGTTTTCCATGGTGATGTAAAGAGTCTACATTAAATGATACGTTTTTTTTCTGTATGGTTTCCATATTCTACAGGAGACTACAATGATTGTCTATTCAACTCTGTGTAATCCTGTGTCTGATTCTTTTCTGTGACCTGACAGCATGCCTGCAGGTCAATGGATGAATAGTCAAAGACAGGGAATGAGACAGATGAGGCAATGGCACAAATACATGGAGGACAGAGTGTGCTGGAGTATGTATTCATATTTGTCAACGTACATGTGGGTTACTGACCGTAGATGGTATATTGATATAAAAAAATTCAGCCGGTGACGGAGCCGTTGCATATGTAATCCCATTTTAAATAATTGTAGTCGAAGCAAAGTCTGAGAAAAAACAGTTTTATAACAGTCAAATATTGATGCCAGTGGCACATCTGTATGGCTGTGTTTTTAGGAATTATAATACTGCTACTTAGTGACGGTATTTTTATTTTTTTTTTACATGTTTTATGGTATCAATAGCAACACTAGCAGGTGTTTATTCAGCATCAGCAGCTCTCTAGTGGTCATAATGTCTCCTCTGAGGACTTCTGGCTTTTATTTTGCAGTTAATGATGCCTGTGTGCAAGACATTTAGTCAATGTAGCATTAAAAATGTCATGCTTCAAGCGCAGCAAAAAATAAATAAAAAATGCTGGTATATTTTGTATATATCTTTAATCTCCCCCCCGTATCCAACATTAAACCTCTCTTTGCTTTTGTGGAACTTGCCCATGTGTCCAATCAGATGAGATTTGACATCCCACTTAAAGGAAAGTCACCAATCGTGACCCATATGTGACACAAATCACAGAACTTGCCTTATCTTGGCTTGCACTTCTTCTACTATCATCTACTTTATGTTCTAGCCCTCATTCCCCAAGTAGTGACATTCACAGGGTGTTTTTGTTCACATTTAGGAACATGCTGAATAGCACAGATGACCCGAAAGAGATCCGTTTGCTGAAGAACAAATTTAAAGTTGACATTTCACAGTTCTGGCGACATAATAAGAGACAATGTGTAGTTTTGAAGAAGGTAGACAAAGGACATCCCTGTGGATTTGGAAAGAATGACAATAACTTTCTGTTCCTACAATGAATAAATAATTAATTGTGTGTTGACTGAATATCCCACTTACAGGTAAATGTATATACAATATACTTATATCATATTTTACAGAAATAGATCCACTGTTTTTTGTGATTATTTTTACTCCTTCAAGTGTGAGACTTGAAGCACAATGTGCCGGTTAAATCAGAGCACATAGTGAGGCAGATGAAAAATAGAACAGCTCAGGTCAAGTACAAACATTTTGGTAAACACCGCGTGTCAGGCAATGGATCCAAAGATTTACCAGCTGCTTTCATATTATACAAGGTGCTGATGTATTGGTGCATGTCTCTCTCCAAGGCTCCTTCCCTAATGCTGCTTCCCTTCTATTTGTGTTAGTTTTAAGTGAAGAGATGGTTTGAAGACATTATTTCCAGATACCAGAGGTTGGCATTTTGTATTGAATACCGATCCAATACATAAAAAAGAATTACAAGCTTCTGAAAAATATTTGATGTTCTCATTGTTGCGTGTCCTGGCTCAGATAATACTATTTGATAAACAAAGGCCATGATGAATGCCGAAGAAGCTAGTCTATGATCTAGTTTGAAGAAATGGAGAATGTAAATCAAAATGCAGGCCGCATAACAATTTAAATTTTTCTTTCCATTTAAACAGTACAGTAATTCAGTAAGAGTTCAGCTATTCAACTTCAGAACTAAATCTCAGAATAAGAAACAATGTATGAACCTAAAAAATGTTGAGAGTAGCCACAATTTAGATAAATGAAATACCTTTAGTCTTTACAGTATAAAAATACCATGCAGAAGATCACTGACTTTGTTGTTTTAATTAACAAATATAAATAAAGAAATACGCCGCAGTGCCCTATCAGGCATTTCCCAACATCGATTAACCCACCTTTAGGAGATATTCTATTCCTCCATTTTCCTTTATCACTCTACCTCTCTGCTACCTCCAAATCACCTCCCACACTATTTCAACTTAGCATCTGCCCACGCACACTCCGCGACTCCTCATTTTACTGCCAATTATCAGATCCGGGTCAGGCAGGGAGCATCTGTCAGTCAAAAGCTGGCTTCAAATGCACCCTATAGCGCAGACTTCATCACAATCGCTTCGAACAAAGACCAATCTCAAACAGGTCAAGGATAAAGGCTGCTGGGGTGGTCATTACTCAGTTACGATTCGTTACTAAGAGAGCATAATGTATTTCTATGCTGTAAATATGAGCCCCACTGTGTTTTAGATTCCACTACTGGATCAGGTTCACGCCACTCATTTGGACAGACAACAAATCTTCTGGCTGGTACATAATGTAAAACGTGTGTGAGCACATTTGGCCGAGAACAAAAAGTAATCCACCATAGTAAATTAATGATTGTAAAAAAAAAATAATAATAATTGTGAAAAAATAAAGAATGCTTGACATTTTTTTTCCACATCCGTGCATGAGGTTACTTGGCCACTGTGACACAGCAGTCGCTCCCCAACCCAACCGACTCACCGAAAGTGAATTGAAGCGCAAGGGTTGCAATTTACAGGTCAGGACTTCCAGATTGCAGTGTATTACTGCACAAGATGACCACTTTGAGGGAGATGGCATCCAAATTTAAATCAAGATTTATTTTTGTTATTTCAACTTGCACAGTATGAATGTGCATGAGCAGTTGCTATTTAAAGGGGAGCAAACGGATTTGACCAACTCTAACATTACCAGGCCAGACAGAACACGAATGGATCTCTGGCAAACAATATCACAGCTCGGATTCGAATCAAATTTCAGTGATAATTAATGTTACTGTATGGTTGTGCTCCCACGTGTGTACACGTGGGAGCAAAGAAGAGTGTATGCTAAAAAGAGCGAGTGGGAGGTGTGTGTGTATGTGTGTGTGTGAAGCAGAGTATTACAGTAAGACCGAGAAGTGTGCGTTAATAAGGCTGTCAGTCAGAGCCAGATCTCATTACAACAGAGAAGCTCTGCTTCATTCCTTATTTTTCTGCCTTAACTACTGTCTATACACCTACACAGCACAAGAGGGATGATACATTTGTTAACACAGGCCCACATATTTCTCACCTAAAACTGGTACAATTCAACGATCTACAACTCAGGCACGTGCACAGCTCACATGCCCCCAGCCATTATATCCAGGGGCAGTTTTGTCCTTCGAAATTTCAGTTTTTTAACAAGTCATGCCGTTTGGGAAGCAAACAAACCCTTAAAGTGATGGCTGTTTACTTGCCACAGCAGTTTCCGCAACAGCAAGACCCACCAGCCGCGGACAAATTACAGCCGATAGTGATGGCTCATGTAAATTTCGTGCCCCGATCCCAGCACCCATAAATCTAAGGGGAAACATGCTCACTGCCTCTGTCGCCTGTCTAAAAGCAGAGTCTAACTGGCCCTGTAATGAATTTGAATGGATATGTGTATCCCCTCATGACTCTTCAGCAGTCGCAGGGGTTTTGAGATACACATAGCACACAATGCATTTGTGCGAGAAGAGACCTCAGAAGTACTTTAATTCCCTGCCTTCCTCAATCTGCTGATATTTCAACATGCACCGATCTTCCATTAACAATATTAATGTAAAGCTGAAATCAAAATAGACCTTCGGTGTTTTAACTTGACTACTTACTTGTTCTTTATAACCAAAGACATTGTTGTAATATAATGTCCTTTCCCTCCGTAACACTACCCCTACTTAAGCAGTTTGATTAAACATTTGATTGGTGTAATATCTGTAAGGTCAAACGCCTAAAACAAACAGTTAAACAGCTGGGGTGTTCTTCAACTGAAGCTAAGCCCCATCTGTGATTTAAACACATTGGCGGGTCACCATGCGGGAATGCAGAGGTTTATAATGCTGCTTGTTTCTATGAGTTTTGCCAGCGTGGCCATTTGGTGTCACCACAACTGCACTCCCTGGACCCACATATCCATTATGTGGTAGGAACAGACAATCGCCACTCTGTGGGACGTGTTGATGAAACAGAAGGAGTTGAAATATAATTCATCATAACCAAATGCTGAATCTTGGGTAATTTTAACCAAAGCTAAATGTGACTCTGGGAAGAGGGGGACAGCATTCCTTGTATCAACATTAGTTACACACAGCTACGCAATCCTAATAATAAGTGATATCAATGTATTGCTTTAGTACAGATGGGGAATGTCGTTTTGAAGAAACTGTGAATGAAACCAGTGCTATGATCATGCTATAATTAGCAGCTGGTAAGGGCAACCAGGTTGGAAGGCAGCTAATTAGTGTTTCCCCGCCTAAGACCGCAATAATCATGTAAGTAGATAAACAGATGTGTAGGAGGTTTATGTGCACATTTGTGTGCTCACAAAGCCACAAATAAAAGGCACGCACCGAAGAGCAAAATTAGGGAACAACTACAAACGCACATGTGCCAACAAAAAAGCATAAATTGACAATTTAAAAATCACCACCTGTCTCACACAGGTACACACATACAACGTCTGTAGCACCCGTCGTACTCGTCCCATCCATCAATCAGTCTGCTCTCCCTCCGTCCTCTGTCCATTTATTATTTTCCTGCTTTTGGCCCAAAGTCTGTGCACTTACAAGTAACATCAATCAGTCCAGCCACCTGTCCATTTATTTATGAGCCTCCCCTTTTATCCATCAATACACAAGGGCTCTCTGGTCATTTTATCGACAGGAAAAACAAATCAAACAGAGTTAACATCCTGCTGCTACCACAGTAGTTATTAAGAGTGCAACTATCTATTTCATTTCTTCCTTAGTGCATAGTGTTTTGTCCTATTTTACATTTACTTGAGTGGTGCAAAAAACCAAGGGGCTTAATATGAAAGTCTTTCTTGTCATTGTGAGTCACTTTACTGAAAAAACGTATTTCATTTTAAACATATTCCATCTATTAATTTCCTAACCTTAACTAAACTATAAGGAGCAAACCCTGAGCAGATAGTCTTATCTGATCGACGAGCAAAAATTTAATCACTGTGTCAGAAAAAATAATCTCGGAGCAAAAACAAATATACATTTCTAAATATCCGTAATGTGTTAATGTTGTGTTTGATCGCTAAGATGACAAAAAGAGCCCTGAAGAAAGAAATTTGTCTTTCTGCATCCACTGTAAGTCTATAAAGGCCTTCGCAGCTTCAAAACTCTCCTGAGAGAAATTTCTTTTATGGGAATTTTTAATATGACTAAATGATAAATTGGAATATTCCAAATTATGCCTGTTCAACAGTGCAAGACAATGTAAAATAGAAACAATTTGTAATGTCTGCCTTATTCATAACAAACAGACCTAATGTTTTCAGTGAAAATAGAATTCCCAAATAAAAATATTACTTTATGTTGGTTCGCACAGGCTTGAATAGTTTGTGCTTTTTATTCTTCCAGTCTTTTTTTGTCATTGTTGGCATTTCGTAAGTGTGACCACAATCCCACTGCTTGCTTTCTGTCCATCACACTGGGTGACAAATTGCTTTACACCTTTCATGTCTCACCAGTTTTAATTATACGATTTGTCCAAAATGACTTACACCAATACTGGCCGGTTTCAGAGCCAGAGTAGAGTGTCAATGCATGCCTAACTGAGCGAGCATTTAATTTCCCTGGACATCCTGCGAAGACGTAATCAATATACTGGGAATACTGTGTTCCCTTACTTTCAATCATCTTACTCTCCGCTTCATTTGTTCTTATAAAGAAGAGCCACTCTTCAGTACCCCTCTTCTTTTCTCCACGTTGTGTTAAACCTTCCTGCATCTCTTCACAGCACTTCGGAGTACTTGATCATTTGAAATTAATTCATGGATTTCGATCTTGCCGTTTGCTACTCCACTGTAAACTAGAAGATGCACTCACGTTGGCCCCAGCGGCCCGTGCGGGGGTTCAGGTAGTTCGGGTAGAGCCCGTTGGGGCGATCCATTTTGGCAAGCAGCTTCCGGATGTGCATCACCTGTGACCATCAACAGACAACAACAACGGAATTAACCTAACCTCATAATAATAACAACAGGCAAGTCACTTCGATAATTTTATTCATAATGAAATGTTCATATATCAAGTGATGAAGCTTAACTTATTTATTCAGTTGATTAACTTGCCACCATCTTAAATATATCATATACACAAGTAGGGGTTAACCTGATTATTAGCTTTTATAATAGCAGTTGGCCAATATTCTGTATCTGGGTTTTATTTGACCAATTGCAAAAAAAACTAACGAGGCCTCATTGCCACTAAAATGCACAGAGACCAGAGCAGGAGACTCTGCAACTTTGTTGCAGTGATAAAATGTGCCTGCGGTGTTAACTAAAAGTTCAAATCTGTATATACCTGCATATGATTCAGAAAGTTTAAATATTGATTTAAAGTGATGTTTTCTTTTTGGTGTTTGTGATATTTAAAATTTGAAGGGTGTCCGTCCTTCCACCAGAGGATCGCGACTTGGACGAGCCCGGAACAGACTGTCCAACCCAGAGACTCCACCCCCTGAGCAAGGCACCTTACCCCTCCAACATCCGCTCCCCGATCGCTTACTCGGTTGCCCTCTGCTCTGTGGCCAAGCAGGACTGATTGCTGTGCTGGCCACAGATGGGTGAAAATTTCCCCAGAGTGTGTGTGTGTGTGTCTATGTTTGTGCATGTGCATGCAGGGGACGATTAAAGTGTGTTCTTCTTCTTCTTTTGACAGAAAGATTTTAATTTGGAATTGAAATCGATATTTCTTCCAAAAGCGGTTATCCGATGAACAACTTATAATCTGTACAGGCCCTGGAAAACCAATAAGGGTCGACCCCTATATAGAAATGTATATTCCTGTCAGTATTTTTACTGAGTAATTGTTCAAATTAAAGGTTAACTTGTAACACAGACACAAAAATACTTCTGAGGGCTACCTTCTGATAGTAGGCGGGGTTCCCAGTCAGATAGGTGAGGTGAACAAACTCCATGTGCAGAGTCCCAAACTCAGCCAAGATGCTGCTGCCTGCAGACGCCCAACCCCAGTTACGACCAACGCCACTGGAGAGGTGAAAGAGAAGGGGGAGGAAGAGTAGAGAAGATGGAGAAGAAGCAGAAAAAGACAGTTGATTGTCAAGGGTGAGATTAAAGGTAGTTTGGATTTCTAGTTATTGAGTCACAAAGTCAAGATGGTTTGGTCCAATGGAGAAATCTTGAAAATGACAACTTTCTATTACCTATTACCTGATTTTGTTTTACTTATAATTGTTTTGAAACTTTATTCTAAGGAAATAGCACTGTCTGGAAGTCACTGCTGATACAAAAACAATGCCCAGGAAAATGCAGCAGAGGTGGAGTGGATTGATAAATTGCAGGCTGTGCAGCAGCTTCAAAATGTGTAGAGTCGTCTCAGTCACAGTGGGTAAAAATACATTTACATACGACCATATGTAACACAGGAGGAATTTGTATCTGCTTCAATTTTACATGAGTGTATGTAACATTTATAGACTGCAACTTGCGTTGTGTTGTTCTTGTGTGTGTTCATGCGTGCGTGTATGCAAACAAACACACAGCCATACACGCACACACATGCACGCGAGCACGCGCGGGAAGCAAAGCAGGGGATTATTATAGTAGTTTCAATTCATTTCATTGTTTCAATTTATAACAGGGAACAAAACATTGAAATGAAATTGAAAAGAAAAAAAAGTATGCAGCGGGAACTGACAGAAATAGAAAAGGATTAAAAATATTTAGCAAATTCTGCACCTTAGAGTTAGGGAAGTAGCATCACACAAAGAATCCAGGCTCTCGATTGTTATTGGCTGATTATTTGTGTTTGTCTTAGATGTGCTATAGGATGAAGGGGGATGGTTTTCACCGTCACTTACCTCTTCAGGTTGACCATGGCCCAGGGGATTCCCGTCGGGGTATTAAAGGCAGGGAGCAGCTTCTCGGCTAGCTGGACCGCCTTCAATTTGAATACCTGAAAAAAAAAAACAGAGAGCGAGAGAGAGACAAGGAGAGAGAACCTTAGGATGGGTTAAACTTACAAATAGCATTTTATTGTGTTCCCCTTCCTAATATTCACCTCAAACAGCTGACAAGTACAAGAACAAAACAACTCTCGACAACCAAAACAAAAGCCGGAAGAGGGCAAACGAGGCAGAAAGAGATGACGGGAGACAGGCGTTTGCTAAATGATGGCTGCACAGTGTCAGAGTCAAACATATTTGTGGAGGAGACTGGCAGCCTAATGTATGCAAAGCCTCCCTTCAAACTGTGCAGCAGTAATGTGAAATGTTGCAGCTTAGCACTGAGATGTCGACAAGAAAAGCTTGGAGGTCAAATTGCATCAAATGAGCCGAGCGAGGGGAACAAAGCACGCAGTCATAGTTGGATTTCTATTATCATGACTGGCGTCTAATATATACAGACTGATGTGGAGGAGAGGAATGTGTTCGTTTTGAGATTACACGAGTTCTCGCGCTCATCTGACAGATGAAGGATGAAGAAATCTGCTGCAGCCCTTGTTCTCCATTCAGTACGCAAATCCAAAAGATGACAGGACACTGAGGTTATGCTGCTGCTGAACCGACTGGATGTGTTAGACAGGACGAAAACTAAAAATGGTGGCTGGTGTAAAACTATTCAGAAGACAACATTTGTGATACGATTATAGGCAGATAAGCTGCAAAAAATAACCATCACGTTACTGTCTGCATTGATTAACATTTGTCATAGAAGTTAAGACTTAATATAAAGTCTTTAGTAAACTTTCAAGCACAAATGTTCCCTTGCAAACTCTTATTTATACTACCTTTATAATTTTTAACCATTTTCACACACCAAAAGCAAACATTGTTTACATTATTCAAGCCTAGAAATCATATACAGGTAAGTGGCCCCCGAAAGAGTAACTTGTGAACTAATACAGATTACAGATACCAAATTCCACGTGAAATTAACGAGAATAAAGGCTTCCAACAAGAACATTTTCTTGGTGTTCAGACAAAACATGAAATAAAACATATATATATTCCCAGCAGGAACTCCAGATCATGATGAAACATGATTGCTTGAATACATGGCATTAATTAATCAAGCCCTAAAGAAAGCCTTAACCCCACAAAAAACAAAGAACACAACAGACAGAGAGAGAAAATCTGCTGTGGACAACATTTTTCATATCATTATGGTGATATACCACTAAGTTCATCAATAATCAGAATTACTCCAGCATTCAAGATGTAGAAGATGTTTAGATAAAACTCAGTTATTAATTCTAACTCGTGACCATGCCACTACTTTAGAGAGCCAACCATGTTGATACATTTACATTCAAGTTACTTGTTAGTGCACTGAAGCTCAACAGATAGACATGCACACAAATGGGCTACCAGTTTTTTGTCCACACTTTATGTCAAACAATACCAGTCAAGTCAATATTCTGTTGTAAAAATTGCAAACGCTTCAAATCTGACATAAATGTTCTGCATCTATGATTCAGGAAAACAAATAGGAAGCTGATCACTTCCAGTAAGGAAATAAGTGACAAAACCATCGAAATAGTGCAGGTGAGCCAGTTGGTTCCAGATCTACTTTTCCTATATTTTGAGCCAACTGCCACTAGGTGCAAGACCACAACTTGCCTAATCGGGCTCAACAATCTCTACAGGGTGGGACGTTCTCTGCCCCCGAACCTCCAACCAAGGGTGAGGAAGAACTGCCAAAAAAAAATCACAAAAACATGCAGAGCAACTGGTGAGGGACCCCTTTCCCAGGGATGGAGATCAGTGTGGGTCGCCATTGTATTTGGTATAACCGATTTTACACTCCATTAACAGAGCTGAAAGGGGAAAAGACTCCAGAATGGCTTTTTCCACTTTTAGGTGCTACATGAGAGTGATGTTCAGTAGGAGCTCTGCAGACGCTGAGCCGAGTTTATTACCCGGTGTGAATATTTCCACATCGTGGCAACCCTACAGTCAGGTAGAGCGGACCCGCAGAGAAAAGCACTTCAACATGAGGCCGGCAAAGGCTGATTCATCAACACAATCTGTCGGGGATGAGCAGTTTTATAGAGACACCAGATCTATGGAAAACTCCTGCTGTCTCACAAAGGGAGAGGGGGAGCAATAACACATGCTGGTGTTTGCAGAATCCTTAAACAGCCGCTGGGACATTTTACAGAAGACTTGGAGGTCAAGCTGCAGAGTTAAACACGAGACAAATACAGACAGGGGGAGAGAGAGAGAGAGAATAGTGCAGTGAAATATATGTCGACAGATTAGGAACGAGACTGAAAAAGGAGAGTGCAAACGTGAGGGGGATGAGAGGGGATCAAAGAGGCAGAGAGTGAGTGATAAAAAAGAAAAAAAAAGTGGCCTGATGCCCAAAGGAGACTACGCACGGAAAGAACACTCCACATTCCCAAGGATCACACACTCCATACTCATGATAGGCCGGTATGACATGCTTTATGTTACTGGGGCCAAAAATAAACCGTTATTACGAGGAGAAACTTCTTTGATATATACCACTATTAGAACGGAAATATGATGAAATGATTTCGCAAGGAATACACATGAAAATACAAAAGAAGGAGGGCATGCTTTAACACAGCAGCCCAAAAGGAAATATCTATCTCGTATGTCTGCAACTCTGTGTGTCTGCATGTGTGTTTTTGTGTCAGCATCTGTGTGTTTGAGTGTCTGTTTGTACTGTGCATGTGTAAGAGTTTCATCACTGTATCTCTGTTTCACAGCCTCCTTTGTGACTAATCAAACTAAAAGTCCCAATAAAGGCAAAATCACAGTGCTGCGGCCACAGGCCCCTTTGACCAAAAGGCATGGCGGTAACAGCAAAACATTTATGTAGCATCACCCGTGACAATGGCAACTCGGGGATTCAACGTAGGCACATATTTGCAATCTACGATGACCAACATGCGACAAGAACATGTGGCTGGTATGTGTGCGTCCGAACGCACGTCTGCGTGTGTGCACTTGTGTCTGCCCAATTGTCATAAACCCCTCCATTGATTTTCACAGAGGCCCCCTTAACCAACTCCATGACCTTTTATCGTCAAAGCCGCCTGTGATATTATCGAGCAGGGGACGGGATCCGAACGAGCCGTCGTCACGGATAAAACGCCACGGTTTTACGATGATGCTCTACCGCCGCAGCTTTCATCATGAGGCGGAGAAGAGGGAACGGGCTGCTGGCAGAAAAAAAACTAAAAAAAACTAAAAACTAAATTTGCTGAGAGCTGGAGTGGGAGGATCACGTCTTCTTCATTAGTGCCTGACCATTTTCCCCATCTTGTTTAAATTACTAGAAGGCATTATCAGGCTTAAGGCAAAGTATTGCTTAATCTGTTTTCACTTTCGCAGTCGAACTAGGGTTACACATTGTTACCGTTGCCGTTACCACTTTCCCAACACTATCATCATCATTTAGCCATTGGTTTTAAAAAAAAAACAACTTATTGTTGCTTATGTTTGAGACAAGACCAAACAAAACTTTTCCAAAGCAATATACTTCCTATTCACTAACAGTGAAGACAGTTTGAATCGAGCCATGGCGAAGTTGGTGGTTACCAGAAACTATTGTGGAATGATATCATGGCAAGAGATGAACACAATGTGTGTACACAAAATAGAGATTTGTTTTAAAATTCCACCTTGTGCTGATTCAAATCTCATATTGTAGTGAAACTGAAATAATAAGGAAAACTGACAACATCAGACATGTATTAAGATTAAAAGATGTTGGAGGCACTGACTCCATTCTGGAGCAGAGACTGCTTTCCCCTTCTCGCTAATATATATCAAACATATAAGGCCTTCACTTTGACAATCTGTCCAATTCCACCAGTATCTACTGCGTTGTGAAATGTACCACGATTAATTGTCCATAAAACTAAAATCACGGATGTGTCCGCTTCCACCTTGACACATCTCCAAATCACTGCAGCAAAACAACCACAAGGCCTATGTGCATCTATGCTGTTGAGTTTATATTATCGATATCAGGGTGACATATTTACGGATATTGTGCACTTTGAGGTAAAAATCCTTGGGGAGGACAGACCTTAGTGTGTCTCCCTGCAGGGGCAGACAGCTTTAGTGTTCAGCCATTTAAAATGCATTACGGCACACTTCAATATTGATCACTGAAGGATGTACCCTCTCAGTGAACACATATATACAGTATACACATATGTACTGTATGTATGATGTGACACGCACACATTGGAAACAAAGACCAAGTAACATAATAGATTTTAGTGGTTAAAAAGCTCGGTATGACAATATTAGTCCATTTAAATTGATCAGGACTACATTAGCAAATGTTAAAAAAAGTGGAGTTTCACCCTTCACAAACAATTTTTGACAAATTGTGACATACCCCGAGCGCACAAACTGACAAAATACAGTTAGAATTTAAGCCCGTCTTTAAGATACTCCTTAGGGACAGGCGATATGACCAATTCGCACATATTTCGCAATCACTGAAAGTGCCAATGATTTTCATTTTCAACCTGATAACTACATCTTCTCAATTATTATTATTTAAGTTTGAGTGAATCTGTATTTTTTAAACCTCAATGACTGAACTCACAAGGTGACGTGCCCAAATAATAGTTTAGATTCAAACATACGGATTTTTAGCAGCAATGCAGTGAGATGCTGTACTGTAGAGCCAAGCTGTCTAAAGCAGAGGAGCTCACAGTAATAAGAGTACCGTTTCATACAGTAATCAAAGTATCAGATTTAGATCAGCATTATTTTAAAGTGGTAAAAGTGGGTTGCGTACCCGTTTTCAGTGGGTTGCAGGCCTTTGCCAGGGCAATACAATATGTTAAAAAATAATAATAATATCTGCTTTTATTTTGAGAGGAGTTTTTATGCAGCGGAGTGCCGTCTATTCACACTCCTGTAGGTGGCGATAATGCCCCGTAATGCTAATTGACACCCGCCATTTCACAGCATAGAAGAACACTTGTAAAGTTTGTTTTTAAAAGCGAATTGAGCATGGCGAAACGTAAATACGACACCGAATATATTAAGGCACAATAGAGCATGAAGCCTTCAAAACTGAAGCGGCATCTGGAAACAAAACATATCTCTCTCAAAGATCTGTTGAATACTTTCAAAGACAAGACCTGAGGACATCACAAAAGTGTCTTACTTCTTCGTGCTCCAAGCAAGACCAGGTACTCCGTGCTTCTTACAAGGTGGCACATCGTATTGCTATGTTAAAGAAGCCCCACACCATTGCAGAGGACCTTATCTTACCTGAAGCCATGGACGTGGTCAGAGAGGTGTTGGATCAATCTGCAGCGGACAAACTGAAAACTAAACCTCTCTCAAATGAAACTATAAGCAGGCAAATTGAAGACATGTCGGATGACATCAAACAACAGACCACAGCTCGCATTAAGGTAAGTGGTCGAATCTACAGGCATAACAAAAAAAGTTGTTTTACTCGTTTATGTGAGACATGTGTGGGAGGGGACCTACAGGAACAATTTCTCTGCACAAGAGAGCTCCTTACTACTACAACTGCAGAGGACATTTTCAGCTCGGTGGACTTATATTTGAGTTCAGTGGGCCTAAGCTGGGACATGTGCGTCGGTATCACAACTGCTGGCGCTGCCTCCATGACAGGAAAAAACCCTGGGTCATGCGGAAAATACTTGACAGAGCTCTGAATGCAACTTGGAAGCACTGTTTTTTTAAATTTTTTATATGATACTTTAACAGGCTTGTTCCATGTACCAATTCTTGAGGATCAGCTTAGGACATGTCTACCCAAAAGCATAATTCAATAATTTTTCATTAACTCAGCAGGTGGAAACGTCGTCTTGTTTGTGTTCATTCATTGTATATTATCAGATTCATACAAGTGATCATATTACTGACTACTATAATGCACGGTATAATCCAGTATCTACTGAGTTCTAAGACATATGGTGACACCACTGGTAGGAATACCTTAGTCCAGTGGTCCCCAACCCCAGGGCTCACTTGGTACCGGGCCGCACAAGAAACAATGAATTATTTCCGTTTTATTTATTATCTGAGTCGGAACGATATTTTATTTTGAGAAATTACCGGATTCTCTCGTTACATCTTGGTCACTTGAGCGCTAACATTTAACCCACAAGCTAGCAAAATTTGTAAGAAACAGACGTTTTTGGAAAGTTTCTTTGCGAAGGGGAAAAGGCCCAGTGAAGAGAGAGAAGAAGAGCCTACGACTTCCAAGAGAAAGACGGCTTTTAACAGACAATACCAGGAGTGCTACTTGAAATATGGATTTATCGCGACAGGTGATTCCCACACACCAAGCCCGCTCTGCATAATATGCGTCGACTGGCTCTCTAATGAGGCAATGAAGCTTTCAAAACTGCTTCGCCACTTGGAGACCAAGCACCCTGGATTAAAAGACAAGCCCCCAGAGTATTTTGAAAGAAAAAAACAGGAACACGAAGGACAGAAGAAATGACTGAGGGGCACCACATCAATAAATGCTAATGCACTGAGAGCATAATACCTTGTGGCTAACCATATTGCTAAGGCTAAAAAGCCATTCAGAATCGACCACTGCCTTAGTCTACATCTATTTCCCTTCCTCTTCTCTGTTTCTACACTTCTATATTTTATTAATTTCCTTTTCTTTATTCCCCTATTAGCAGTGGCCTCTATAACCATACTTTAAACCCAGAGCCATTTCTCTTTCCCTATCACTCCCTTCCCCATTCTCTCCATTTTTCAGGATTAGTAATGGCCAGATGCAGCTGGGTTGTTTGTGTCGATGGGCCAAATAGCCAGGCGGCAGATTTAGGGTACAGCGGGGAAGGGTGAGAAGGTGAGAGAGGGGGACACAAGCTGCCTTTGTGGCCCTTATGGTGAAAGAGTGACGTTGGTGATGCCAAGGGACCAGCCGTGGTAAAAATGCGTGCAATGTTCCCTTTAAGCCCTTTAGGGGAAATCATTTGTGAAATGGTACATGGGTGTTACCTCCCAGGGAAAGGGGGGAAACTGTAATCCACCGCATCCAACACATCCTAAACTGGTCCCGTTATTAAACTTGAGCATGTCATTTGTAAGCCGGGAGAATCCAAAAGGGCTATAAAGAAGTGCACTGATAGATGAACTTTAACCGCTCAATTATTATTATTATTATCAATATACGAGTTGCTCCATAAAGTGAGTGAAGCAAACACAAATACACTTTGTGAAAAGAACTAAGACTAATATTAAGTACTTAATAAGATCAGCATTTTCACACTGATATAATGAATCCGTTGCCATACATACAAAACACTGCGCACACGCAGGACACAAGCAGACACAAGCAGACACACACACACACACACCGTCTCTGGTGTAAGCAGTGGGCCACTGTTGACATGTAATGGAGCCTCCTAAACGGATTAAGGGGTAGACTGTGAAATGTGCCGAATGCGCCTGCATGGTAAGAAGGACCCCGAGGCCTCACAGGAGAGACGAGATTAAGTCAGCCGGTGTGCCAGTGCGCCTGCGTGCGTGTGTGGTTACTGTGCGTCATTTCCATCCTCCGCTATACCACCTCACCACCGGCTGATCCATTCGTTCACACCGTTAAGCATCCAGTGGTTGTGCATCAAACGCAAGTTTATCATCAAATTTGTCCCACGCTCACCTCATTTACACTCGCCCATCTGGGCCACCTTCAAGGGTTTGAGAGCTAGTGAAACCGACAATGCAAGTGCTACACAAAAGTCCACGATACGAGATAACGGAGTAACAATGACAAGATCACAAGCACCCCTGGACATGTTAAAACTTTGAGGACATATCTCTGGGACAATCTGGCCCCTCTGAAACAAATGTGGCCATGTGCTTATAATGTCTCTACAGTAACTTGCGTTAGGAGAAAACATGGCTACATTTTAGGCCAAATCACTTAAATGACTGAGAAAACGGGAAAATAGAACTGAGCTGTTTTTCTCTCCTGCAAAGAAACAGGAAACACTAAGTCATATTAAAATGTGGGACATCCACTATCGTCGTAATTGGATGTTAAGATTGACCGTATTTGGCTGTTTATTGAACTTTTTCTGTTAATGTTTCATGAACAAAGCCATTGAGTTTTCCAACAAAGGTCTCTTTGGATGAAAACCGGGAGCAAATGCACTGAAATCCGACTTTTACATGAACTTTTGTTCAGGAACAATTCTTAGGGAGCTATCATTTTCCTCATTGCACACCCTCCACCTTGCTCTTACCATCATTGAATGAATTCCACTTTCCCTTCTTTTTTCATGTTTTCAGTGCATGGCCCATTTCTTCTTTCTTTTTCTCATCAAAAATTACTAAATCTCTCACTTTGGCACCATCCCTCTTCGTCCATTTCTCTCACCTCTCTCCACAGCTCTCTGACTTAATCTTGCTTAGACCGCCTTTCAACCATTTCCCCCCCTTCTGTCTCTCCCTCCTACGTCCGTTTGCACCCTTTCCAAAGAAATTAAATTACATTTTAAGCAGTGCAGGTATACAGTTTGCATGGTAAGGATAAGTCATTTGTTTCGCAGAGTGGATTCCATAAAGCTGTGATGAAATTAGATTTTTTCTTCTTCAGAACTGTTTCTCTTTTTCTGCCGACCCTCTGCAGATTTGTTTTTCATGTCACTATAATAAGACAATAAGTCTTTTGTATAACCAATGACCTGGTTTTACCTACACTATCATTTTCCACATGCTGCACACGCACTGTATGAACATAGTTTTGTGTCCTTTCGTTCGACAGCAGATGATACAGTACTTCAGACAAAACGAATGATTTCACCAGTTAGTAATGGAAACCATTGGCTGGCTTGCACACAGCTTTGACATCAACCCTATGCAATTCCTTTGTGATAAACTGGAACACTGATTGCACTACACTATGGTCCATAAAAAACCTGTGCAGAAGCTCACAGCCCTCTGATTGGCCAGGGATCCCAGACTGTATTTCTGTGAGCAGCATCACAGTGGTCCGCTTTCCTGTGCTTTATCAGAAACCTGGTTTTGAATAAGGGAATCCGCAACTCACAACCACTATGCTCAAAACTAACTAAGGAAAAGAGTGTTAATAAGGCCACATTTGTCTGAGACAAACATTATACTCTGTCATTTTGTATGTGTTCTAAATTCTTGACCTTGCTTGGCTTTTCCCTGAGAACAAATCTCAGCATATTCACCCCCTTACAAGTTGGCACCCTATCAGGTTTTTTGGTGCTGCATCTTAACCTGGAGTCACATTCAGTATCACCAAGACAGTTCATTCCTAATTATCACAATCCCAGCCAGTTTGATTTACTCTCCCTTCATACCAGGTTTCCCCGCCTGCCAGTCATAGCGAGTAAAATGCCTATTTTGCGACTACATAAGATTCACACGTTCCAGACCAAATGTATTGGTATATGAGCAGCGTGTAAAATAAAGAATAAATAATTATTCATAGTTACAGGACAGTAGATTTGCATTTACTTCACTGGAAGTAACATAAGGCAAACAATGTCAATACGAGCATGGTTGCCGAAATGAAGACTCGGGAAGGAACGCCAATGTTTAACACATCAATATTATATAATCCACTAAACTAAATCGGCAGAATTGTCTGGGTTTAAGCATTATACCATATTTGTTGTGCAAATAGTTTCATAAAGAGCCTCTTTCTGTTAACGGACCAAACATGCGTGGCTGTTAACCTCCTTCCCATTAATGCATCCCTATGCATTCTATTTGCATCTTAGTTACACCCTCCCACCTCCACAAAAAAAAAAAAATCCAACATCCAGCCAGAGATGTTGATAAACTCTGAAAATATCAACCTCCTGCAGTTCAGCCCCCCCTCCTCCCCCCTTCTTCAATAATTTAAAGTCAGAGAGAGTTCACTCCATATTCATGCACGTTGCCAAACTCCCCCCCAGGGAACAGCCGGTTGACTGATGCATGGCTGTTAACCTCCTTCCCATTAATGCATCCCTATGCATTCTATTTGCATCTTAGTTACACCCTCCCACCTCCACAAAAAAAAAAATCTAACATCCAGCCAGAGATGTTGATAAACTCTGAAAATATCAACCTCCTGCAGTTCAGCCCCCCCTCCTCCCCCCTTCTTCAATAATTTAAAGTCAGAGAGAGTTCACTCCATATTCATGCACGTTGCCAAACTCCCCCCCAGGGAACAGCCGGTTGACTGGAGCAGTAGATGAGTTAAGTGCCTTGCTCAAGGACATACCCTGTGAGAATGAAGAATGAGCCTCACTCGCTTTTCTCCCCCATCAGCCATTCGTCATGAACCTTCTTCTCCACCCCGAACGCTTTATCCACAACCATCACCCCCAAACACCCTCCACTCATCCTCACTGCTCCATCATCGGGGACTTCCCCACCCTCACTCCTCCGCTCCCTCCATCACTGTCCCTGCTCTGAGCCCATGTATCCCGCCCTTCCCAACACCCACTGTGTCTATTATCACTTGAGAGGACTCTGCGAATGATGACGGTGGGTTGGATTTGGGTTGAGGAGAAGGAATGGCCAATAAATGTGACATTCAGTTTTTGCTTGTGAAGGACTTTGACTGGTGTTGTAGTTCGGAGTGATTGAGCAAAATCATCGGTCCCGAGTTTCCAAAAGGGCAGCCCACAACCTCCACCTCCACCACTCGCATGACTAATAAGTTTTCTGCTTTCGTGAGTGTGTAATTTACGGCGCTGTTATGTTTCTTCAGTTCTGATTTCAAAACCTATTCTGAGAAGTTAGTATATCTAATAATCTACATTATTTGGTGGCAGTGCAACGCTTAGAATTACCGTATTTTCTGCACTATAAGGCGCACCTAAAAGCCTTACATTTTCTCAAAAGCCGACCGTGCGCCTTATAATCTGATGCGCCTTTTATATGGTTATTATGGTAAATCATGGCTACCGTAGTCAGGGGGCGTCGCCGAAGTAACAGCTCTAAGAACGATAAAGAGGAATTCCAGTCCCACACCATTTGTGTATGTAAAGACCCAAAATGGCTCCTCTCAAGAGACACGCTTACAACGCAGAGTTCAAACTCAAGGCTGTCAGTCACGCAGTAGATCATGGTAATAGAGCAAAAGCGAGAGAATTGAATGTTAACGAATCAATGGTACGGAAGTGGAGGAAACAACAAGATGACCTGCCCAAAGTTAAGAAGACCCAACAGAGTTTCCGAGGCAACAATGCGAGATGGCCACAGTTAGAGGACAAACTCGAGCAGTGGGTTGTTGAACAGAGAGCAGCAAGTAGGAGCGTCTCTACAGTCACTAGCCGAATGAAGGCTAGCGTGCTAGCCGGCGAACTTAATATTAATGATTTTAGAGGCAGTCCTTCTTGGTGCTTTCGGTTTATGAAGAGACGCAATCTCTCCATCCGCACAAAAACTATTTAACTCGGGGAAAACAATAAAACAGCTGAAGTGAAAGGAGTTGTCAGAACGCTGGTTTTTGTTCTATAAATAAAGTTTGACTGACTTATCTCACTGTTTTGTTGACGTTCCTTTCAGCGCAGCTCTATCTAGTGGATGCATAACGCAACCCCAGCCACTAGCCGCCTTATGATGCAGTGCGCCTTGTATGTGAAACAAGTTTTAAAATAGGCCATTCATTGAAGGTGCGCCTTATAACAAGATGCGCCTTATGGTGCGGAAAATACGGTACGTCAACATAAGAATTGTAAATGGTCTTTTTTAATATAGTGCTTTTCTAGTCTTTACAGACCACTCAACGCACCTTAGTTTGTTAACATTTACTAATTTGGGATTGAGTAGCTTGCCCAAGAACACTTCGCACCCATGGATTATAGGAGTCTGGGATCAAATTGACAACCTTATGTTTGGTTGTAGAACCACAAAACCTCTTGTAGCATGATCTTTTGTGCCAGACTGGCCGGCCAGAGCATTTCTGAAAAATCTAGCAGCAGAAACTCTGGTCAGAAACACTTGATGATGAGAAAGGTCAGGGGAGACTGGCCAGACTTCGAGCTAACAGAAAGACTATGACCGATTACACAACATATAACTTGTAACTCTTTACCTCTGTTTACAACGCATCAATTCCTGAGGTGGAGGAGGGGGACGACACAGGTTCACCAAAACTAGACAAATGAAGACTTATGTACCCAGGTCTGTTATTCTCGATTTCTGCTGAGGCTGCACACAGTAGGGGCAGGATTTGGCATCAGCAGCGTGAATTCATGGACCCAATCTGTATTGTGTCAACAGTCCAGGATGCTGCCGCTGGTGTAATGATGTGGGGAATGTTTTCTTGGCTCACTTTGGGAACTACCAATCAATTCTGATTGAATTCCACAAACTCACTGGGGTTTGTTGCTGACTATGACTAATATACTATGCCTGTGTCTCTGACTATTCCTTTATGACCACAGTGGGTTTTTCTAATGGCTACTTGCCGCACAATAATGTCACCTTGTCACAAAGCAGAATTCAAAAAATGTGTAAAATAAACATGACTGGGACTTCATGGTACCTCAGTGGCCACCGCAGTCACCAGATATGCATCTATTAGATGTGTTTTACGTGGCCCCCCAGAGCTTGAAAAGAAAGTCATATTCTTATCAACAATTCTATGCTGCTTTATGAAGGTCAGTGAATATAATCTCATGTCGCCCTATGCATTTAGATTTTGTTAGCTGTGCAATGAGGGCACTGGTTTGCAGTGCCATAATATAAGATAAACCTTAATAAACATTTATTGTCCCCAAAGTGGGGAAATATCAGCCATTTCCTACATCAGTTTGGTTGTGCTTTAATAAAATTAAAATGAAATAGTCCCAAAATAACCAAGACAGAAAAGGTGAAGCAGAAATAAGTTACTTTAGTTGGAAATAAATAAAATACATGCTTGTGTTTGTTGGAGACAGGCCAATATGTGTTATTTGCTACAAGACAGTGGCAGTGCCCAAGGAACACAATTTATGTATCCAAATAGTTTGCCCCTTTAAAGATACCATTGTCAAACTCTTTATTTAAATAACATGTAAAATAGTGGGTTTATTACTTTTTCCATCATCAATATTTCCTTAGCAGAAAAACTGTGTAACCATGAAGATTATTTATAAAACTAATAATAATCAAATGCAGATGCAATTATTCAATTGGATAAATTAACAGACCTTGGGGGAAGCTCAACAACGGAAGCTCTCAAATATATTTAAATACTTCTTCAACAAGACAAACTCAATTCTCAAGCCCAAATAAAGTTTGGAAACTTAGCAGCATTAATATAAAGGTGTGTGCCAAAAGTTAGTGCAGCCATAATGGACAAATGACACAGTGATCTGCTCAATCATTAATATTGCTGTGGATTTTTATGCTTGTGATGCACTCACTGTTCCCATACTCACAACACCGAATGGCTCTAGTGTAATAAAGGAGCACTCCGGTGCTTTTTTGATAGCCGTGGTACAAAGAGTAAACGAATAAAGGGCAGGGAATGAGTCAGGCTTCACGGAGCTGATACAAAAACCCAGTCAATGTGTTTTGAGGCAGTATTTTAAATAAATATCTGACAAAAAAATAAAGGGTCCTTGCGGATCTACTGCCCAGTACTCACAAATAACCATATAAAGGTATGACAGAGAGCAGAGCAGATGTGGATGCTGAGTTGAGCACACAGCTGATGTATTGCTACCATTACAGACGAAGCACTGCTTGGCTGGGCAAGAGAGCTGGTGTGGACGGAATGGACACGCTCAGGGAAATAACTGAGAAGAGTGAAAGAGCGATGTTTGGCTGAATTGCCCTTCATACTGCAGTGTGCAAGCTGACATCCCAGGGCGCAAAGAAAAAAGCATAAGTGGAGGAGGAGAAAAAGAAAGAACAGATAGGAGAGGTAAAAACTTACTTCCTGTCCAGAGAGGTAGTAGGCAGCCAGCAGCCCCCCAATGAAACGGATGTTGACCTCAAACACCGACACCTCGGCATTCTGGAAAATATAAAGGTAATAAAGATTTAAAAAAAATACATTTGACAAACCATCACACTTGTACCAATCTCTTTTAATTAGATTATTATTTGAAATGCATTCACATCAGTGTCACCCATTTCATTTTCTTTCTTTCATCTTTGTTTCGGCATTAGAATTTATCTCACGAGCTCCTTGGAAAGGAAGCACAGCTTGTGTTTCCTTTCATCTCTTTTGCTGTGTTTTTATGAAATGGCCAATGCCCCCTTCAAAAAAGAAAACCCTAAATATAGATAGAGTAGGAATCCCAAGGAATTAAATCAAATCAGAGGTAAATCATTATTCATATAAAAGCTTTTCGCAGACTGTATCCCAATTAAATTATTTAATTAAGATTAGATAGGAGGTTTGAGGAAATCCACAACTTCCAGCAACTTCTAAGGTAAATTCCATTCAGGTCTCCTGTGTTGGCTAAAAATGCTTCGTTGCTCCCCCCTCCCCTAACCTACTCTCCATCCATATGACCGCCTCAATCAGATCTCTTTTAGCTCTCCTGTCAGAAAAAAGACAGCAAGGAGTTTAGCGGCACCAACCGTGGAAGTTGACTGGAAACGGTTTGGCACATTGTCAGACTGGGTTATAATGTACCAGTGTCACTTGGACAGCCCAGCTCCCTGTGAGATTCGATGGGTGTGGTTGCGAAGAGGGATGAGTCAAACGTGGACTCTGCGAGGGATTGCATTGCCAGAATATTTCCTTCTCGACTGGATCCCTCTTTGTCCAAGTGCATGTCCCATCCACTCTCCCTTTCTCCCCAAGGTTTCCCACATCTGCTATTTTGCTACAATATCAGGAAAATCATTTAAACAGCCATATTACATTGTTAACAATCTATCTGATCTTTACTGCACACCTAAGCACTGGAGCACACTCCACACTTGAACGGAGCAATGTCAGGATGTGAGGCTCTCAAAGACGAAGGCCCACTCCGTTCTGTTTTCATCCATCTGTCTAACTCTCTGTCAGTCATTTAGCCTAAGCCAGTCGTTTCCAACTGTGGTTTAATAGCACAAAGCTTGGCGGGAGGTATCACAGGGTGGCCAGTGATGCATGATGAAATTGTTTGGGTAGACTCGCATCCTTTTATGACATTCTATCGTAGGACAGGTGACTAAATGGCAGGCAATACCCTCTCGTCCCTGTCGTTTATATGTGCAATCTGATCAAGAGAATACACAATGGAATATACTATATACCATTTCCTAAACCACATCTAATCAGAGATAAATACCTACCGGGAGTATTTATCTACAGTCAATTTAACTTGGTGACGATACGCCTCTCAAATGGGAATTATTATTAGATGGTTTATTTTTTATAACTTCCATACATCCATTATCTATACTGCTTATCCTTTGCGGGTTGCAGGGAGAGTTGAGTTGAGTGTTGAGAGTTGAGACAATCCCAGCTGACTTTGGGCAAGAGGCAGGGTAAAACTAAACGGGTCACCAGCCAATCACAGGGCCAACATATAGAAGCAAACAATCATTCACACTCGTATTTACACTTATGGTCAACTTGGAAACTCCAATTAACCCAACCCTAATGTGCCTTTCTTTGGACTGGGGGAGAAAGCCTGAGAACCCAGAGAAAATACAGGGAAAAGGTATTCTGTTTAACCGGGTTTTTTAACAGAAAACCTCCTTTAGCCTTATAATTTGGTATTTTAATATGAACCAATCACAATCCTGACTCCGATGGAAGTAGAGATGGGTGAGGGTAATGGAAGGGCAGCCTCCAACACGTTCACTCCACTGTCCGGATGATGCCGCTGTCTACATCTGAGCGGGATAGAAACTCACTCCTTTGTAATTAAATCCAGTTAATCAAACTAGGCTGCAACGTACTCACAGCACTGACAGCAAGCATCGATTTTTCTCTCAATCTCTGTTGCATCATCGCCAATCAAATCCTCAATTTTACCAGGCATATTAAAGCATCAGTTTACGGAGTCCATTCATTTGGAGGATCTTTGAGCCTGGTGCTAGACGCAGACCTCGTGCCGACACATTCATCATCTGAGGGCAAGCTGCAGTGCGGGGGCCCCATCAGGACACCTGAGACTCAAACAATGACTCACTACTTGGCTCGACCTGACATGGCAACTATTCAATCATTCATTAGCCGGCGGATGTGCCAATAACCTGAAGATACCGTCCCAAGTAATATACCCACCCCAAGCGTTGTTGTACACGCAGAAACAATACTTACTTGCACAAAATTAACAATGTGGTACAATACCACTGCTATGTTGGCGTGCAGCGTAAATGTGTGTGTGTGTGTGCGTGTATATATATATATATATATATATATTTATTTTGTATTTTTTTATTTAATATAGCCACATCCCACACAATACATTAAAAAAGGGTCAAAAGCCTTCCCACTATGAAGCTCAAAACAATGTTAGGGCAACTTGCACATGCATGCACAGGAGAATGATGAAACTTGACTAAGAGTGATGTATTTAATCTCCTAAATGGAAACCCAGACTATGCTTTTATTGCAGCCTCAGTGCCCTGTCTAGAGGCCGAGTATGCCTGCAACCTCTGGGTCGAGCAAATCTTTGATTTTCACCGGGGGCCCAGCTTAATAACACGTTTGCTGTCGATTACACTGCCGGGACACTGCAGGCCTCAAATATATTGCTTCCTACAAGCTTGGGAATGACCGATTTGGTAAAAGGCCCGAGCAAAAATCCAGAGTAATACCATGGCTATATTACTAAGATGGAGCCCAAACTAGCTTAACCTTTCATGAACGTAACCGTAGATGGAGGTGGACGCCTGAATCCCTCATGTGCCCAGGTACACGAGCCCCAGACCGTGAATGAAAACGCAGCAACACACTCGTCCTCCCCCAATTATCAGGAGCAGCATTTTCTCCTCTCCCCTGCTCCCTCTAATCCCATCTCTCCATTTCCTCTCTTTTGTATCTGATAGGGCTTCTCCTCTTCACTCCCGCATTCTCGATACTAGCACGTTTGTCTCATTGTCCCATATTTCTACCAATGTAACTGCGCTTGTTATATAACCCTGCACCTTTTCATTAAGGTGCAAATCCGTTGCTGGAGCAGTCTTTGGAACAACGCATTTGGACTGTTTGTGCTAAAATACCAATTGTCTTTGTGTCAGATGAATGTGAGTTGTTATACATTTGGTGGATTCTTCACAAATTCCGTCTTATAATAAGTACCTGACTAACACAATTCGCAAGAAAAGTCACACACCTTAATCTATAGTTGAATCTGAAAACGACAGAGCACATGGGTAAATGGCAATAGCTAATAGAGTGTTACTTTTCAGAGGAGATATCTGTCCAAATATTGACAAATAAATGAAAAAACAGGACATGGACGACAGATAACTGAGTCAAAGACAATTGACATGCAACCTAATGGCCTTTTTGAGAAGCATATGTTGGTCTGGAAATGACATACATTACAACATATCCATTTACACTCTCTTTACATACATTCTTTGAACCCTCACATGACATGTACAACCGAAGCCTGTAAATAAAGGGAGTGAAACCATGCTGCAAGGGTTGAAAGGTTTCTCCATCTATTTTTATCCTCTTTTAGCCCCTCGCTGTTTACTTGTTTCGATGCTAACTTTATTGTCCCCCCCATCTTTTTTTTCTCCATCTCTTCATGACCCTGTTTATCCAAACCCAATCTCTGCAGTCCGATTGATTTTCATACTCTTCTCACACTTTCTTTTATCCTACTATCTCTCTGTGCCGCTCCCTCCACTTTTCTCTTGTTCTCCTTCCATCTCTCCAGAACCAATTTCTCCCCCGTCCTCCAATCAGTCAAAGCCTTTTTCCCCCCTTATCCCCCTCACTTCTTCTCCATTCCTTTTCTTCCCTCCATCCCTCCCTGCACTGCTCAGCATCAGCGATCCTGAGGTTAATTAGCCCTCCAAGTGTCAGACTGTTAGATCCCCTTCTGCCTACCTGCTGGCTGCCCTGTGAGGAACTAACAAGCCTGGGCATCATATATCTGTGCAGGCAGGCAGGAAGGAAGGAAGGAAGGGAAAAAAGAGAGAAACCACACATGAAAAAAAAAAATGAAGTCAAGTGAATTGAAATGCAGAGTGAAAAGGGGGAGAAAGTACAAGTGATAACGGGGAACACAGAATAAAGGGATATTTAAGGACACAAAAGGTAGGAAAAGCTTTGACAGGTGGGGGGATAAATTACACGGTCCGTGGTTCAGTGTGAATAAATGTGAAGGAGAGCAAGGGCACAAAAAGATATTAATTTTAACTAGTATTCAGATTACAAAAGACAGTTTGGAGATTGATGGAGAGAAGGTAGTTAAGGAATGGAAAACAGAAAGCTGAGATTGATCGGGGGGAAAAAAAGGAACGCATGAAAGGAAAATGAACTACTGGGATGGACAGAGCGTGAGCTGGGTAAAAAGAAGGGATAGACATGGCAAATGATGAATGGACAGATAAAAATTGTGATTGTCGAACGTAATGAAAAAGGGGAGATTGGGGACAATGAAGTGGTCAATTTCAGATACTACAAAAAGGTTGTAAAGGAAAACAGAGGGGAAAGAGCGACGGTAAAGAAAAAAAAAGAAAAATAAAAGAGGAAGGAAGGATGGAGATGGGGGAGAGTCGTTAAAATATGCAAGGAACTCAGTAAAAAAAACAAAATAAACAAGATGGTAGATGGACATGATTGGCGGGTGAAGAGGGGAGAAGGAAGCTGGTAACGGGAGAGGCGGATTGAAATAAATGAGCAGAGCTCTCTCTATGGACAAGAGAAATGGGAAAGAAGAGGAGGTTGTAAGGGGAGGATTGTGAGAGACCATCAACACGGACCAAACCCCTAAATCTTAAGTTTTTTGAATAATGTGTTAGTCTTCAGAGTTCATATTATCTTGTACTATGTTTGATGTATAAAAAGAAAGGCATGTACACACCACTCCGAAGTCCAGGTTTTGTTCAATCCACTCCTGGCCGTCCTTGAACTCCTCATGCAGACCCATGATATACAAAGTGTCCAAGGCATCCACGATGGTCGCTCCTAGTTGAGAATTACCTGCAAAACACACAGTAAAAAGAAAAAAATATGACACTTAGAATTACTTGTTTTGTCACATATACCATTTAAATTTCAACACAATTGAGCTTACTGTATGAAATTAGGATAACATGTTATAAATAAAAGTACATTAAATAATATATAAACTGTACACTGTGCAAGGTGTGCATCCAGAATATGCCAACATATCCAGCACAAAGTACAATGACATAGGGGGTGACTGCATTTGAGTATATACTATAAATTTATATTCAGTCATTATTATTGCATTGTGTCTTTTTGCCATCCTACAAACTTACTTATCTCTGATTCCTTCACTATTTAATTTTTTGTATTCTTCTCATCTCTGATTCAGTAATTTATAGCTGACAAGAATATCACTCCTCTCCTTTCTCTAACCCCAAATCCTTTCTCTGGATCACCAAAGAGCTGTTGAAACAAAACATTACTGTGAGTTAAGATTAATATCTTAAAACCGAGACGGGACATTTAGATAATTAGCACGGAGTATCATAGCAAAGGTGTCATATCATCGTCAAATTATAAGTTGCCTTGTTGGTTTGAGAGTCATGGTTTGAAGTTCAGGACATATCTGCTAAAAAGCATTGGGAGTCTGCTCACGTATGTATAACACAGTTCTTTGACAACAACAGCGAGGAATCCAAATTGAAAATGTAAACCAGATTTGAAAGCTAAATAATCTCAGATAGCAGACAGCCTACAAGAGGCACTGTTAATGCTGTTGTTTCACTATTATTGATCTACCTCTTCATTACCCCTATTTGTGCACCACAGACATAAAATGCTACATACCGCCCCTTCGAGTGAGTGGGAATACACCGAGTCCTGTTATTTACTCACTGTTAACAATATTCATATTAGTACAGCTGAGCTGAGGTCAGCGATTCTTCTAATGCATAGCCACTATTGGCACATCCCCAGGGAGAATTGACCATAATGTACAAATGAGGAACATGAATGCAATTGACAGCCGGAATAGATTTTTTTTTTTTTTAATCTATCATGTTTTGTACTTTTCATAAATTGTACTTAAAGTGTCTCCAAGTAGGTAAAAAAGTAAACAGTATGTGGAAAAAAATGTAATGCAGAGAAAATGTGACTTGATGAATTTGGTGTCGAAAGATACATGTCATTCAGAACCGATACAGATGATTGGAAGTTACTGCATCCGATAACCAATATTTGGAACTGAAACTTAAAAAATATATATTTTGTGAATCTAAACCCAAACTGAAACATTCAACAACATATACAGGAAAATAAAACGTAAAAAAGCTTTTAGTTTTATAAACTATGTCAAATAATTAAACCACTGAAAGACTTTCAGGAATGTTTTCATTTGTAAACCCTTCCAAAGGGCATCTCATCTCTGTGCAATTCAGTGGCACAGAGGATTCAGTGATATTTCCCGATTCTATTTTTAGATTAAAAAAAAGGTGAACAATAGAAAAAGAAATGAAGGCAATCTACATTATCAGTTCATGCTTGATATATTAAATATTCATAATATGTGTGGAGCATTTGTTTATTGAAATAATGATTGTATACCATAACACTAGCACTTGCATTAAACATACCAACTACATATATTGAAGTACTAATGAGTTGAGAAAATGTCCTTGAGTTATATGTAAAACAGCCGCAGCAAGGTGTTGATTTGGATCTAATGAAATCAACTGCATTATTCACTTTTGGTCCAGTTTGTCGCACATGTATTGACAAACGATTTCAGTGCTAAAATGATATGTCACTGCCCTTTTAAATCCTTCCACATATCATATCAGCCACAGCACCTGCTGCTGGAATTCCCGAGCCCCCACAGATATCCCTCCTTTATCTATGACTCCATTCAAAGGAAGAGCTGCGGCATTATTACCATTACAGACGCGCACACTAAATCACTCAGGGGAAAAAAAAAACCCACACTGCAGCCAGGCAGGCCCGACTGATAACTTGATGCCCTGGCCGCCTGCCGGATCTCAACAGATCGGCCCCCGACCGCTGGGGATGCAGAACCCCTCTGCTGCGGCACACGAGCCCCTATCTCCTTCCCTTCTGCCACTTTCATGACCTGCAGGTGCGCCTCAGGTTGCCATGGCAACGGGAGGGGGAGAAGGAGGCCTCCTGGGGCTCTGAGGTCACAGAAGATTCCTCTGCTGTCAAGGTCTTCTCCCACAGCTCCCTCTGCGTACACCCCACAAATCACCATCGCGGTAATGAATAAAATGTGACCGTGAAATTCATCATTATGAAACCCACTGGTGTTTATCACTCTCAAATATCAGGAGGTGTAGCCCCACCCCTTATAATCATTCTCTAATATTGGTGGAGTCGTGCCAGTGGGCAACCTGGTATAAAAGTGGGACTATGAGCAACTTACACTAACAGGGCGTGGGTGGATGTTTAGCTTAGTTTGACGCGTTACAACACACACTTAAACATATAATTACATTTCATCAATGTTTTAAAGATTAACTAAACAGATAAAGATACAACGCAATGTTTGAATATGAAACGGCATAAAATCGTACTGTGTGGTTTCGAAATAGTATATCCATCTCCTTTTAAATTCTTCATTTGAAGCTACAATTAAATGTTATTTTGCACTTAACTGCATTAAACCCTGATTTAATGTTGAATATAATGTCTGAGAGCCATTGCTAGAGACATCGGCAATTTGCATCACATTTATTGGCGGGCAATGAGGCATATTCGAGTTATTTTCATTATCGATCGTTTTAATTCACAAATTCATTATTTAGAAAATGGATTATTGAATAGACGAGAGAACGTTTGAGTGAAAATCGATGAACTCGGATCACTATTGTAAATTAGGTCGGGCCATATTTTAAGGTACATTAATGTAATTCCACAAGGGTTTCACTCACTTTTTCTTTCACTTCTTTCAACTTCTCCACAGACTCCTGGCTGCCATTTAACACATTTATAACCCTCCCTGGTACTTCAAAACCAAAACGGAACATTTGCAGTTTACTCGTGTTCCTCCAAACTTTCATGTGGGGCATGTTTCGCACAACTTGGGACATTCAGCCCCGTTCAATGTTGGGTTCTAACCTTGAGATCACGCTTAAACTTTCTCCCCTCTCTCCTACTCCGTTCTGCATCGTCTCACCCTCCATCATTTCATCTGCCCCCCCCGCCTCCTGCTCCCTCCTACTTTGCCATCTGTTGGTACTCGTTCATCACTGTCCTGCTTGTGTTTTTCTAAATCTTTCTTTTATCCTGCCATTCCAAGGCTGATACACAGGGACACTCCCATAACCTTCTGTAGCCGCTTCATGCTGGCCGGACACTGCCGTTATCTGCAGTCTGTCTTCGTATCTCAGCCTCGTATTGTTTTCACTGTCATCCTTGTCAACACACGCTGCCCGTTGCTGTCTGCTTGCACTATCCTCCCGACATCTGAGCGCTGCACGGCGTACATTACCAGCTGGGAGCCGAATTGGCACTTCCAAGGGGTACGTTCAGGGTAGCCAGGCGCTGCTTATCTGAGACAAATTGGCCAGGATGCACACGCATACAAAAAGAGAGAAAGCCACATATGACCATTCTCTCGGTCAAATTCCGCTCCAGTCTTGGATGTAGACATATTCTCCATGAATTGAATTCACACCACAAACCTTCTCTCTAACGTAACGAACTCTCCAACTTCCTCTTTCCATCTATCACAATATCACACACTCCTCTCTCTCTCTCTCTCTCTCTCCATCTACCTTTATTTCTCTTTCTCTCTCCCGCTCAAGTCACGCTCCCTCTCTTGGTCCCTGAGCCAGGTTCATCAGGCCACAGGTTTCACGGCTCTCCGCAATGAGTTCACACAGGGCAGGAAGACGTGATGACATTACTTAGTCTCCTTTCAATCCATTTTGTTTTGTATGTAATGTGCAAGTGTGTGTGCATGTTTGTAGGCCTCCCACTTGTCATATCTTAGCAACTTCTCAGATTTTGCTCGTCATCATCCATACCCTCTTTAGCGTTGAGCTGCCCTCCACACAGCAATCTGCACTGGCTTCAGTATACGCACACAGCCCCTTTTCCTCCTGCCTACTACCTCCCACAGTAAAAAATCTGTAATGGCACAGATACTGTCTTTAGACATTTTTTTTGTGCAATGTAGAGGAGCTGGAATTCCAGGTTTGCATACAATGTATTACATTAGCAGGTAGCCCTCCAATGCTCAGCTTCTTTGCAAGTTATACAAATGACCAGATGCTGAGGATGATCATCACCTGCACCAATGTAAGCCAGCTGTCATGCATCTCTGCCAGTTTAGATAAAGCTTATCGTAATCAATGATGTCTGCCGGACAAAAACTACCGTTGCCTCTACATTACCCCGGATTGATAAATGAGTTGTTCTTCTAAGCTGGGCTCTCACTATCACGACAGTGAATCATTCATTTTCTCAGAAACAACTTTTACCTAACGTTCACTTTCTTTTCTTGTTCAGCGTTAACCCTTTTTTCTTGTTGTCAGTCCATCTCTCATCACCATATGCATTGTAGACTTCAACCCCATTTTCCCTGATCCTCCTTGGTTGGCCCATTCCCGGAGGAATTTCAACCTGTTTTGCAATGAGCCTAGTGGCGATGAACAAAGCTAAGTAAACTCCGTAGGCCACCACAGGTCGGTAGACCGGCTGGTAGTTAACACCTGGTTACCAATTTGTTTGACACCAGAAGGAAACATGTGTTGTGTTTTCATTTTGCGCATGAGAGAATTACTAATCAGGCGGGATCTTCAACTCAACATGAGTGCAGTGGCTAAATCCAGTGTGACTGCCCATCTCCAGGCCTGGTGCCAAAAGGTCTCAGTCAGCAACACACTGGTTTCACTATGGACCCATTTGTTTGCTCTTTCGTCTGCACAATAAAAAGGAAATGCAGAACTTGGAAGCAAAAGTTACCCATGAAACTGCTGTTTAAACAATTTCGATATATAATTGGTGAGTGTGTAAAATGAGAGCAACTAAACTCACAGTATTGTATATATTTTAGTATATTGACATTGTTCTGTATATTTTGGTCTTTACAATGTTCTATGCATATAAATGGGCTTGATGAACAGGGTGACGGGCACTGTCATAACCTTAAAAAGTATATATTTGGTTCCATCACGCACTTGGTCTTTTTGGGTAAAAACAAAATCAGAAAGCTGGCTGAAACATCCATTTGTGCGACTGCGAGAGGAAAAAAGCAGATATGTTACTAGCTTTGAGCTAGTAACCAGCAAACTAAATGCCCTTTTTCTTTTTGTATGCAGCACTTGTATGCAGAACGGTCCAATTTGTGTTCCCTTACATGTACCAAGTCTCCTTAGATTATAAAGAACATCTAGTACAGGATTATAAAGTAGGTCCATGTAGCCGACAGGTTCATTGACAGATTAACTTGAGCAAAGTCATTTGGGAGTGAAGGGAAGTTGTTTCATGATGGAGTAGAGGGGTATGGAGAGGGTTTCAAGCACTCGCCCTCTTAGTTACAGAAAGGACAGCAAATCCCTCAAAATCTAACGGTACATACACAAGGCACTCTGACAGGGATATTCAGAAATCTGAGGACATCTAATGGTCATGGGCCCAATCATGTCGGGAGAACAACAAAACGCCAATCTGCAGAAATGGATCAATAAAGACTTCGACCATTAAAGGGAGTGATTAGCGGTCTCCGTGACTACCTGCTACCCTCTACTCATCACAAGTTTATTCTTTTTCTTTTATGCCCCCATTTGATTTTTTTTGTGATTTTCCGTGTTTGTGCATCCTGCATCCATTTTGGTTGCTGATGTTCTTTTTCCTGCTAAGTCTGACCCACGCACAGTCTGGTTTGTGTCGGCATGTCCTCCAGTATTCGAAAAAAATCTGAACAAACAAATAGCTCTGGTCCTCTTCCCATTCCGACAGAGTTCCATCCATGCTGAAACAGTTGGCCAATTAAAGCCAGTTATCTAAAATCATGCGTTTTTTAACCAGCTGAACAAACAACCACTTTTTTTCGGACAATGTAGAGGCAGCTCCCTTTAGTCTGTAAAATGGTAGTTGAATCAGAATGAAAAGAAATCCAACAGCTGAGCTGTGCTGCTTGTTGGGCAATTGTGCAAGAATTACTAAAATTTTTGGCACTTCTTTCTAGACACCAGACCTTATTATCATTCCATCACAATCGATTCCCAAAAGTAATAAATAGAAACTTAAGTGTTAGGGGTAAAAACTTGCAAGGTAATATTTTCAGGAAATGTTCCCCCTCTTTCAAGGGCTTATGCACATTCATGCCGGTCTCAGCAGCAGGCAAATCCTCCTGTTTCCTGCTGCCCAATTTGGCACCGGCAGCTCTGCGGAAAGTTTAATCCAAAAAGAAAAATGGCGGAAGAGTTCTGAAGATATTTTGATGTATTGTCGCAAGCAAAATTCAATTCTCCCCTCAGTCTCGTTTTGCACTACAAATGTGCAAACTAAAGTCTACAAAGTTAGAGGAAGTGTAGCAGGCTCAACTCATCTAAATGGAGATGTACCGTTTACAGCTCAAACGGGCAGATAAGGCCTGAACTGATCTTGAAGTATTCTTACACTGTAAAGATAGCATTTAAAAGACATTTTGTAATTTTCCGATGATAAAAACCTAAATTACCTAATGGTAAAATAGTCTGTGTTCAAACTTCATTATGGCAATTAATACCCGATGCCAACTATAATTGAGTGCTCTATAGCAGCGAGCCATATTAAATGAATACTTGAGCCAACAATCTGCATCCTATAATAGAGGTATATTACTCCTTTACTTGCATGTCTTAGTTTTCATTTCAAAGTATTATGGAGCCATGCATTTGGTACCCTTTTGTGAGGAACGAAAGAGTCCACCATTTAAAAATCAATTGGAGCTTGGATTTCCAACCAACTCCAAGAGGTTAACTTTTACCAGGGGGGCCAACGTTGTATAACACATTTCCAAGAGCAAATTTTACAAAACTGTTAATGTTACATCCCTAGTCACCACCTCTCATCTCTCCCTTCCTCCTCTTACATAAAAAAAAATGCTTCGGGGCCTGAGGCCATCATTATAAAGAGATAATCAGCAATCACCAGCACCTCACCCCAACCCACATCAACACAAATGCACACATTAAGCAAAAGCGAAAAACGAGAGAAGAGGAGGAATAGAGGGAAAAAATTGAATGACTATTCCTTTCAAGTGCTTAATTATATTCACTTTAGCAGAATGTCTCTTTGTCTCTTATACAACCAGGGAAGTCATTGCATCCATTAAGTCAATTATTTGTATTCACAAAATGTAATCGGAGGGCGGACGGGGAGCTGTGTCTGTCAGCTTATGAAGATGAAAGTGATAAAAAAAATGTTCCAGGGTGCAGTTTAGCTCCATCACTAAACATTCCTGAAACTTTGGGGGGGAAACAAATACTTTTAACCTTGAGAGATCAGATAGTAGATTTAGCCTAATTTCCTTAAGAAAATTAAAACAGAAAGAAACTAATAATACGTGAAATTACTGAGAGCAAATGTCCTGAATAAAAATGGCACTGGGTTGTTGGCCTTTTATCTTTTAGACATTTTTTTTCCCGACTCGTCCTTTGAGTTAAACATTTAATGGCTTGCACCCTTACTGGAATATACTGTGATGAAATAAGTGCTACTAATGGAACAGTGATGTGCCTTGGATAAAAGCCTCCAGGTGACAGCATGCTGCATTCATAATGTTCCAAGATGATCGCAGAGGAAATACTTCATGATCCCTGTCCGCAATTTCTTCATAGCTTACAATCAGTCCATCCTGACAAGGCCTGAAGTCAGCATTTTATTCCAATAAGGGCTAAACTCGTGTGTGAAAAATAAACATCATTGCTCATTTCAATGAACAGATTTGCATTGTGTGAGAGAAATGGTTTATTTCTGCCCGTATCCCTCTTTATTTATTCACTATAACACAAAACAAGGAATGGTTGCTTTTGCCAAATGATTCACTCAAACATCCATTTTGCGATGCTTCGGGTGGAGGTTTTAAACCGATCATGTCTCAAATAGATAAAAAGGACAGAGGCCACAGAAAATTGCAGAGACGAGACTTGACAGGAAGGCGGTCATGGGAATTTCTCACACCCTGTAGTGTGGTTGTCAAGATGAGCAGCAGAAGAGATGCTTGCAATCTAGATTATGCCCATTGTATTTGCACAATTGGAATATTTATTCCATCCTCGCATTTTATAAGTATCAATCTATTCCATGAAAAAGGAATTGGTTCATAGCACTAGACATAGACTAAATATGTGTTAGGGCCACAGATGTATTTTTCTTGTTTCCCTATGCAGTGCTGTGAGTAATTGGTCTCCACCTGTGGGGGTTGCAATGCCATGGTGCCACAGTGCAACCTTTTTTAGTATGCAATGTTGCGCCCAGGGAGCCAATCACGTAACGGCATGACCCAGATGCTGGAACAAAACCAAAATGATAAGGCTACATGGCTGTGAGTGGGAGCGGACTTCTGACTCCACGGTCATGGCGGCAGCCGCACGAAACCTGCAGAGGTGTTAGCAGAGGGAATTAACATCCGAAAGCTCAACCGAAGATTACACCCCTTGGTGTCTATTGATCAGAGAAGCTGGTAATCAAAGCACTATACAGTATGATCTGATATTGTGGTTTAACAGGATTTTGGATGAGGCATTATCACAGAAACCGAAATGTAGTTTCAGCGAGATTTGATCAAGACGGTCGGCGAAAGTAATTTCCTGGGCACATGAAAAATTATAAACTGGCAGAGATTTCTGCTCTAGTCCAATATGGTGACTTCCAGGTTTTTAGAGAATTTAAAGAGAACATTTCAAAAAAATATTTAACGTTCTTATGGCGGTGTGTATTACAAAAAGGGAATACATTTTTAGGAAGGTAGTAATATAAGCCCAAAAGCTCTTTTTTTTTTTGTTATTGGCAGAGAAGAATCGTATGCAAATTCAAAGCCCTGACCCAGTACTACCCACTACTACATGTCTATTGCTGGAAACATGATCGTGACGGATTGTCTCCACGGGAAACATGATACACAAACAACCAAAGTAATATAATAACGGACAAAGCCAGGGCCATGAATAATGAGTGAGCTCTCTCAAGCGCTGGCCTGACCGAAGGAGCCAGATGTCGAAAAGCTCCCTGCAGCTCCGCAACAACTCCCCCTGCCTCCGACCTAACAAGCCACAAGCAAGCACATGCCCCAGGCGGCCTGTGATATCATTCACGTAAAGAAGCACCTCTGGGAATTGAGCAAAACTCCTGACCAACTATTGTCGGCGGAAAAATCTTTCAGAAAGCTCAAAGATTGTTACATTTGTGCAACGTCTCTTCTTTATAACTAGCATCATTACGTAACTAATACAATGGTTGTTGTGCTTGTCGCTCACGCAAAGAGGGACGGGTCCCATTTAGTTTCCCTACTAGCAACCTCGGATTGCCCAGGGGGACAACAAAAAGACGCCGGCGTGGACTCGCACTCACGCTGAAGTGCTGATCGATCAAGGGAAAGGGACCCGCGTCCCCCCGAGAGCGTTTTCACAGGCCACACAGAGGAGTGTGTTCAACGATCAGAGCCCGCGCCGTCCATCCAGAATAAACGGAGTCACGTCAGCTGCCACTGAAGGCCGGCCTTCGCTCGGTGACATCCCGCAACCTCACCGAGGGTCAAAGTGTTCTCAGTCTGAATCAATGGAGGCTGATGATACTGATGTACTATTTATTGTATGATGCTATTACCCAAGGGTAATACCTGTGTGCGCGTGCGAGAGCGTGAGGTTAAGGAGAGTTAAAGGTTCTTTCAGCTGGAGCAGCGGCTCGCTTGCGAGGCCGTGCGTTATCCTCGCTTGAACTGCTTAGCCTCCAGACAAAGGCCCTGCTTGTACGCGTGGTCAAAATTAGCACAACTCATTCTCCAAACAGCAGAAGAAAAAACAGTGTGTGTGAGACAATAGAGTTTTTGTGCAGCATGTTCAAGGCAGTCGTATTTTTTTTTTGTTTTGCCTCATTACTCTGTAAGGTAGAAATATGGAATGGGTGACAGAGTTGTTGTTCCTGCTTTGTACAAGCGGAGGAAGTAATTACGACGCCGAATCGATGTCTCGGTGACATTGCATTGAGAAATGCACTCAAGTGGGGACATTTTCCTGACATATGCGAGTGGGTCGCAACGTTTTGCAGAACCCTTCCTGCCAACCTCCTAGTCACATTTCGGTTCTGTGTAAACACAGTGGCATAATTAAGAGTCTCGTAAACAGAAATATCACATAGTCTCCAGTCTAGCTTCCGTCCACTTGTTACCCGTCTGGCCTCACCCGATTAAGACTGAGAGTTATATGGAGGACAGTATATAAACTAATAATGCTTGTGTCAGGATTAAAGACTATTTGATTGATTGTACTATCAGAGCACAGCAGTGGGGTTCACATTAAATGATAAAACATCACAGTGATCTGTATGGACTCCAGGTCGATTGGTAATCCAGCTTTTGTGCACGTGTGTCCCCCTTTAGATACAATGTCAATGTGCCTGATAGATAGCAACGTCTACGATTCATTGATTTCTTTCTCTTCTGTTCTCTTTTTGCTCTTTCAAAAACAAACATACACAATCAATACAGCTAGGTTCTGGAGGTGGACACGACATACCTAACCAATAACGGAAGTGTGTTTTTCCAAAGAGTTTGTGGCTGAATTATTTGCTATGTGCCTCACGTGTTTTGTTGGCCACTGTGCACAAATAACGGGCAGATACCCACACTCAATTCAGCCATTACGAGGAAGCAGGGGAAAAAAACAATGTCGCCATGAACACTGGTTAACACAGACACAGACCCTGAGAAACACACAAGAATGCCACAGAAAAATTTAAACAAACACAAACTGCCTCTATCTACCGTTTAACAGTGGCTCATGAAATAACATGAGCCACTGGCCAATTTGCCAGGAGGAACATTCCAATTTGACACAAAAACCTCATAAGCATGCATCCTCACATCAAGCAGGCACACACGTACGCCGCACCTACACACACAGATTCCCAGCAACCTAAGACCCACACATACACAGAGAAGCGCAGGGAAACACACAAGTCAAATTGGCAACTCATAAGCAGTCAAATAAACACCCAGAAAGCAACACATTCACACTGCTGAGCAAAGAGCAACATAGGATTTCTGACATAGTGAACATTTAGAATTTTAATTCACAATAATGAATGTTAAAGTTAGCACCTTCCAGTTCCCACCAGCGAATGGGTATAATAATATTACGTTTATAAAATCTGGTTCAGTGGCCTGTAGATCTATGGTTATTTTTAACACCTTTCTTATCTATTGTGACAGCTACAAGACTACAGAGGAAGGCGTGCCATCATCTGAGGGGAGAGGAAGACAGAGCAAAAGAGTAGGCTCAGGAGCTGAGCAAGTGTGGAACAAAAAGCTGATTTTGGCTATGTCGACACTGAAGCAGGATGGGGAAAATGGGACTTACATGGCTATCACGGGCCATGTCGCCTTGCGGAGTGTCAAATGAAGCAGCATGAAAAAACAAAACAATTTAGATTTGACTGACAAAGTGAAGACCAACTCGACTAAATATACAAATCATATTCTCTTGGGTGTCCTGAGAGTATCTACTTCACTGAGCACTGGATAGCTGGTATGACTATTTTTTTTTTTTTTTTTTAATAGTAGGACAGAGCAAATGGACAAGACAAAGACCAAACACAGCACTATTGACATCTACATTCTAATACTTAAATATAATAATAGTTTGGAAAATTAAATTACCTTCATCATCAGTAACCTACACCCATACAAACCCAAATCTCATTATCAATTTATCGCAAGTGTAAAAAAGTATTTTTTGGCTCTGACCATTTATGGCCAAATCATTGAGACTTTCCGTTTCGAAAAGTCTCTGTTGAGACAAAAATGCTGAAGTAAACAATTGCTGGTTATCATGGCGGGATGGAGAAAAGTAGACCATGTCTTTGCATTTATATAATCACTGAATACATTGAAGCATGTGGGGATTATTTTCCTGATAAAAGCCAACAGAGGGTTTAGTTACTATTTGCAAAGTCTCGTCTGATTATCCAGAGCTTCTGTGACGGCATAAGAATATGAAAGCATTAACACCGTCAGGAATCCGGTGGTAATAATACGTGGTTATATTGTCTGATCAACAGCAACTCTGATTATTTGAAGCTGCGTTAGAGAGAGAGAGAGAGAGAGAGAGAGAGAGAGAGAGAGAGAGAGAGAGAGAGAGAGAGAGAGAGAGAGAGAGAGAGAGAGAGAGAGAGAGAGAGCGAGCGAGAGAGCGAGAGAGCGAGAGAGAGAGCGAGAGAGAGAGAGGTAGAGACATTTAAAAGTCAGCGACCCTGTCATTAATCTGAAATTGTTCCAGGACAACTTGAAAAACCACCCACTGTGGCAAGTGCAGTCCAAGCTTTGCAATATGTGTTATCATACGTGGCAGCTGCAGAGGTGGAGACAAAAAGAATATATAGCCTCCAAAACACAAATCACAGAAGATGAGAAGCTGCAACGCGCTGACCTCTCTGTGGGGGGAAAAAAAAGATCACTGCCGAGAGCAGAACTTCTCTCTCTTCAAACGGGATTCTCCCTTGTGACCAGGCCCTGACAGAGACCTCGAGAAGCGTTTCAACTCCTACTGCCTAATGCAAAATCCGACATTCAAACCAATGTAGCGCGTGTATTCGGGCTTAAATATGGCTCACCAAAGAAAGTGATAAATCAAACGCATTAGTGCTGCACACACTGTAATAGGAACATCTCCAACAAGAAATGCCACAGTATCTATCCTGTACAACACTGCACCATGCTTTGGCAAAATAGGAGCTCCCGAGATTTATGAAATGGATAAAGACCAGTGACATGTCACCAATACACCTTCTGAATTTCTATTTTATCCGACATTTCAGCGATGCGTGTTGTCTGCTTGCGGTTTCACTGATCCAACGCTTCTCTTGCAATGATATGCATCCTGGCCGAGGCATTATCACATAACCTTGACCACAGGAGAAAGAAAAAAAAAAAAACAGGGAGCTCCTGCACTCGGGAGTGCGTTTATATGTGCGTGTGTCCATGTGTGATTTGCGAGTGAGTGTGAGCAAACTGACGATGGGCACACAGGGCACGGGGATAGAGTGGGTTTGGCTGGCTTACCGAAGATATTTGTGGAATGTCCCTTCTTGGCCAGCGGTTTCAGCTCATTGTGACCCCAGCCGTACTGTCTGTAGCTGTCCCAGGCATGCTTCATCATCTGAAAGAGGAAAAAAAGACAGTCATATGGCCATACCTCCAAATAGCAGCTTAATAATATCCTTTCTTCCCACCGATATAATATATACGATTATGTGATACAATTTTAGCATAAAGTGAAATAAATTATATGAAAATGTATATATTAAAATATGAAGCTTGTAATTATAACTAGTACGTGCATCGACAAGGAGACTCAAGGCACAATCAAATAAATAAAATCAACTGAACATGATTTCCGACTAATATTCCACATCACACATTCATATCAAAGCCTCACTGGTGAGGCTTTGCTTTGGTTTTGCTCAACCTTAATGTGCTCAACACAGAAAAGCAGAGCTATTATTTTAGCAATGAGGTTTTAATGCAAAAACTATAGAATGCGATCTCAACTGGAACAGCTGAACTCAAGTAATTGCCAAAAATGAAGAAATGTTTACTTTAAGATAAAAAAAAAAAAAAAAATCTTTTCTCGGACGCACGCACGCAGCTATCACTGGCAGGACTGAGGGGAGGTCATGACCCAGAAGAATTTAATCTGGAAGATGTTGCCGCCACATCAAAGTTCACCCCATCCACACAAACAAACACTTTTGTTTAAAGGAGAGAACATAGTAATGGACACATGATGAAAATTGCATTCGGCACGTTGCCTTTATGCTACACTTTAGCGCCTCATTTTCCCTTCCCCACCCCTGTGTCTGTACATATTTGTCTCCTGGGTAGAACCGAAATAAGGCTGTATTCTTCATATGACCTTTTAGAGAAAGCTGTGAGAGACGAGCTCGGGCAGGGGGAAAGAGATGAAAAGAGCAAGAGATTGTGAGATGAACCCCGACACGGAGGCTGATGTTGCAAAGAGGCGCTCCGGGGCAAACCGAGAAGATGACACAATGATGCTCCCTTTCAATGTCAAACCTTTTTTTCCTCCTCCACAGACCTCACTCAATTGGCAACGACGGCTTCAGAAAAGTTAATTGACCGTCATTCCTTGGACATCTGTTGATTTATTTCTCCATATCACTATCTGGCTGCTTGGCAGCCTCTCCGTCTGTCCCTCTGCCAACCGCTCTGTCTCTACACGCCTTTCAGCTTATCATATTATTTCAGTGATGACCTTGATGATGTCAATGATCTTGCTTACCCAGTTGGCACAGGTGCCTTTTCCAACGAAGACAAAGTTGTTCTTACAGTGTACATTTGCTCTTATGAAAGATTAGCTGCTCGGTATTTCATCTTTATTATTGCTACCTTTTTGGCATGCCTGGCAGCCCCATAACAACAAAACCTTTTGAACTGATATTGTGTAATTGATAATCACTTCAACCGAGACTCTTTTCAAAAGGAAATAATGATAATGATGAGTTCTCTGCAATATGTGCAAAAACTGTTTAAAACCAAAGCCTTTAAAATAATAATATCCAAAATACAGGTACTTTCAGACAAAAGAAATTCAATTTCCAACATGTCTCTCCTGCTTTACAATATAAATACTTTGAATGTAATTAAAATGTCATTCATGAGGTGCCCAGATGTATTATCTATGCGACACCAAGGCAATTTTACAGTCCAACAGGAGCTCAGCGCAGGAGGGATTGTGCATGTGCGCTGCAACCCTTAGGCGGTTTGGTCGAAACAAAATAAGGATTTCCACTGGACACATTCTCCCATGGGAACAGGAAAATATGGAGAAACCCCTTCCTGCGTCACCACTGGAGCAGCCAGTTTCTAAATTAAGTGCTGGGGGGAAAGAGTACTTTTGGGAGGACGAGGTGGTTTGAAGTGGGGGTGGGGTTTGAAGTGCTGACTGTTGCCGATTGACTAGGCTTGCTTGTGTTTTCCTCACCATTGTTACACCGAGCATTTTTAACATGTTTGGCTTGAGGTCGGAGGCCGATAATTATCAAGGTAGAACGGCCCGGGGGATTTACAGATCGCTTTGCATTTGGTGCTGCCTCGTCATGTATACAAATGGCTTAGAAGGCGAGCCGCTGCACTTTTCACACATCAGCAGACTAATTGACTTAATCTACCAGGGGACATGGCCCTGTTGTGGGGAAAAAAAAAACTAAATCCCAATTATGTGGAGGAACATTTACCCCCGGGAAGGTCTCCAGACATCGATCCTTTGGAATTTAAGGTTCCTGAAATGTTCTACATATAAACACATTTAACCAGATATTTACAAAAATTGGAGTTTCCACATCAAGAAACAGCTCTGCGACAACGTATCTATCAATCAGCCACGTGTTATTCCATTCCAACCAAGCGACACTGCTGTCTCTGCCTGCCTACCTCTTTATGCAACTTATGAGGGATCAGCGTCCCAGCCCTCCCCCTCCATCTCATTCTCTTTAGGGCAGGCAGGCAGCCAAGCTATTAAAGACAAGGGCCAAGAGTTTCATGTGTTCGTAGCCTTGTGGCTTTCCGTGACGCACTCCACGCACACACTGTGCCTTGTAAATCAAATTAATACACGCCGTGACACTGACACCAAAGCAGCAGCTAGCTCCCTCTGATCTGTGTTGATTGGATGCTTCATCAAATCTTGATTGGCCCATATGCCAAGGACAAGCGCGGTGGTGCAGGGTGTTTGACAATGTTGACAAACTGCTTATTTAAAGGACCTTGAAATACTAATTGGTCATTAAGTTTCTAAACACCGTAGTCGTGTGTGACAGTCACCTCTTGCCATCAACGCATGTTGAGAATCAAACAGGTAAAAAAATGGGTTCATTGATGTGAAATATTACTGTTTATTCAACCACACTCTTATGGCTATTGGCTGCACTATGGGCTGCATTCAGAGTGTAGGAGTAACTTAATGTGTATTGGTTTTGGTTGTAAGCTTGCATATGTGCAAAAAATGTGTGATGTTGTGATGAAATCTTCAGGATTTCGATGACAGGCTACGTCCCACTGCCCTCCACCAAGATCCTATTTCTACATTGGTTAAACCAACAACAGGTAACAGGAAAATGATATAGATCAAGTATTCAATGGGACATGAAAAGGCATGCAACTCAAGCTAGACTTTTTAAACTAAATGATCACAAACAAAAAGCGGTGCAGGATGTTTACTCCTCATTCTAATAAATGTTCCTTTAAGATCACTTTGAGGTGCATAGCAACCAGAAGCTCGTTTTGTGTGATGAATACACAAGCCTGCTCAACCCTCTTCAAACGAGCACATACAAACAAACAGTCAGCTCTTTCATAGGACTCCTCATCTTATTTGTGGCAGCTGATTGGTAAGGCTGGAGTTTGTGTATTTTCTTTCATTCCGTAAATACTGTGAACATTATTATTCATGCTATAAAAATACATTTCTATACTATTCAATGCCTTTTGATAACTTTAAAATGACTAACTGGACACTAAAATAACCCTTTGACTTTCAAATCACATGAAACCGATTTGCTATTGAATGGGCTCTTGAAGACTGTTAATAGATAGGTTAGTGTGCAGTTTCGTTAATCACATTTACGATGGCATTTTAGCCAAAGCCAAAACCGAGAAGAGTTGTTTTCCATTTTATATAAAAATGTGTGTAGTTTCTCTTTCTGAGTTTACGGTTTTTGCGTCGCGATAGTCCAACATGCAGGTTAAAGTCTTACTAACGCCGTTTCATTAGTACCTGTCCTGGGTTGTTCCACATTCCACTTTTTTCCAGTCCCCAAGGCACAACCTACTTCAAATGCACCTATGTTACTGCACCCTTTTTTTTTCCTCTCAGCAAATGGATCAATCAAACATGACGGAGGATTGCCACTGTTTTCTGTTCAGTTGAAACACAGTTTATTCATATATGCTGAGGAAAAGTGGCCATTACACTGTCACATTGAAACAATCTTGGCTAGGCCTAAACGATACATAACAGCATTTTTAAATATGGTGGGGTGTATAAAGTATATGGATACTGCATCCTTCTGTGCATAATTATTTATCATAATTTCAGTGGAACGTTAAATAGAAACACCCTTCAGTGGTGTTACTGAATGTGTAATAATTAGTATCAGTTTTATGCTGATAGAAATGGCAAGATATTGCTGCTGCTTTAGAATTCACACCAGTTTAAATGTAAAATTAAAAGTGTTCAAAGCATGCAGTAGTCAATAAAATGAGTTTCTTATTTCACAAATGTGTGTGTTCAGCCCACCAATAAGGTTTGCGTTTATTTCCTTATGATTGGTTTGAGACTTTCAAAATGCGGACTATTTTAAACATTGGACAGAAAGGTGCAGCCGCGTGGCAGTGTAAGATAAGTCACACGTTTACCGCAATGTTGCTTTGGAGATATCGCTCTGAAATCGGTGCTTAATGCTGCCCTGTGGTCAACCGTTGCAAATTAGCACTCTGTGGCAAACACTCAAGGCTGGATTCATTAATATTGCCGCGAAAATTGCTTTTAACACAGTATGAAAACATAGTTTAATTTACACCAGGAGCTTTTATTGAAAACTAGCCATTCGTGTCAAGGACGATAGTTTCTTGCATATCTTCAATGCACGGCATCCGATGTTTTTAATTAAAGTTTAAACACATATCTGCTGACAGGTGACAGATTAGAGTCTATATACGTGTCCAACAAGACTGCATTCTATTAGGAGCTTTGACCTTCACTGTGTCATCCAATAACTTGCTTATTGCAAGTGCTGGGAAAAAAAAGGCAAAATCCCCATCTCCATCTCAAAAGACCAGTGGCTGTGATTCATGCCCCCTTATCCCTGATATACCATGCTCTCAAATACACACAATTACATACAGGGCACTGAAATATTCATAAATCCCCTTAAAGCCAGCAGCTGAGAGCAAGGCCATTACTTTTGCCATTGTTTAAAAAAATTCAGCTTAGCTCCACTAGAAGAGGCACACAGGGACATGCTTCTGGACGTTTGGGGAGCAGTTTGGAACTCGTGCACTGCTCTAAGCGACCTCCGTAGTCAGTTCGACTGATTTAAAGCATCTTGCTCATCTGCTCTCAACTCATCCCATGGCCGCTTTCTATCTGGCCTAAGAAGGCTTTCCTGAAAATGCACCGGGGGGGTGAGAATGTGACATCTGGATTGCCTCCTGCAGCAAATACATTCATTTCATTCATACAAATACATTTCCCAGGGAATCTAGACAGTAAAAGGCTCTGTTTACAAAGCATCCAAGCCAAGGGTTCTAGATAATGGTTAAAAGATACCGTTACCTGAATTTAATACCGGATGTACGGCACCTGCATACAAATCTTAACAGTCCTCTACTCTAATCATCATGACCTTGCTATCTGTTTTTCTGGATTCAAATGTGCATATATGTTTATTCAAAGGGACCATGAGCTTGTCTAATAGATAACATTTTAAAATGTCAATTTAAAGTTGACAATGATAATATTCCAAGCCATTTGTAAACAAGCTTTCATTTTGAAAAGTATTTTTTCAGTCCAAACCTATGCTTGTATTGTCATACATGACTCATTCTTTTATCTACTCTTCCCCCTGAAGACTGCTTGGCCTGATGTGAAACATCTTAAATCTGCGTTACAGTTTACAAATATTGAAATATCTCAAGAGATTTATCTCATGTAGTCTTGCTCGTTGGGTAGTTTTAGGTTTTACATAGATGGAGAGAGGGAGAGAGAGAAAAGTCCTGTGATCTTGCTCGCTGATTAGGCGGATAAAGGATGGACATGGTTCAATTTAATCTCTTCACTGTCACTCCCTCTACATTACCTGATGTATAATTGGTCAGGATCCTTATGCCTGTTCAACGCATGCAGAACAGAACAAAATGAGTTACACTTCAGTGTAAGGTTTTCATATTGTGTTTTCAAGGTTCTTATCCAATTAAATTGCTTTAAATAGAGACCATCTCAAGGTCAAAACACTTCAGCCATGTATTGCACAGTCAATTATTAGGTTATATATTGTAAGCGTGGGATAAAATCAACAGCACCAGCACAGTTTTTTTTGTGTCGTCACGATTCTGCCGCACATTTTTTCTATAGAAATGTCATTCAAATATGTCATCTTAATGTGCCATTACACACACCAATGGAATAATCACAATAAGAGATCATAATTATGATCATTCTAACTGTAAGGTTTGACTTATATTGTTGTGTCATGCCCAGCCATCACAATTTATTAGTGTTTTATTAAGAAAGGACAAGCGCCTTTGACAATTACAGATTCCAATTACAACATTCTTTCGTAACTACGTGTTTGACATGTAAATTTAAGATGGGCGAACAGCAGCATAAAAATCACTCACGCGTTTAGACCCGTCTCTCTAGGCCCAGCGCACAACCGTTTAAAAAAATAACATTACCGTGCCGGCGTCTGCAAAACTATGCTTCGGCTGCGTCACTCCGATGTGAGAGAGACTAAACCTCGTTGCAATTACAGAGAGCAATCACGATAATAATCAGCCCATGTAACAGACCAGATCTATCTGCTGCCTTGTCCACATTACTGTGGTTAGTCTGATGACAGTCTGTCAACTGTGGGTTCTCTGCTACCCAGCAATACAAGGGCTAATGCTGCATCCTCATTGGCTAAGGGGGGAAAATAAGGTGCACTACATTTAAAGCTGATGTCTGGGTACACAGCTGGTTTGGGTTTCCAGAAATCTGCTGCCTTTTGACAGCCTCCTGACCATCAAGAAAAACTGAAAACATGTTATCTAATCTTTAAAGAGAGCATATGCCAAATGTTTTCAGGTACATTAAAGTTTGATAAAGAATTGTATTTTATTAAGTACGTTTATGTAAATTCCAACAATGCATAATTTCTTTAAATCTGAACATGTTTTCTAATATATGAGTAATATTAGGTGAGAATAGCAACAAAACTAAGATCACACCCTCAATATGATAACAAAAAAGACATTTCTCGCATACTGAACAAGTGTAGTATATGTGCCAATATTGTAAAACAATGAAAACAAGGTCAACTGGAAGCATATTTCTGGAAAAGTTAATGTTCAGATTCAGGAATAAATGTTGCAACTGTGAACCCCCTTGACATATAGAGGCATATATAATGCATAAATACACACAGTGTCTTCAGCCCAAGCACTGGTTTGTCAAATGTCACTTCCCTACCACGTGCAAAGAAAAGCTCGATTTCAAGACAGTGTAAAGCATTACACACGCGAACACGGTTGCACTACAAAACAAAAAGTAGCCCTGTGAAAAAGAGCAACCAAAGCAAAGGCAGCCAAAGAAAAGCTGTTTAAAACAACTTTTTGTTTTACCCCTTCTGTTGGACTCAAAGGCCAAACCGCGTGATCCTTAACAAAATTGATAATTCTATGAGCCTTGTAAGAGCAGCTGGATGAGGGTGAATCGTTTTTTTTTTTCTTCTCTCAGTCCTCACTTTTAACTCCGCTTCTCCGTGCTACATCACTGGCTGTCCAGGAAAATCTCTCTCTATCCCCTGGCTTCCGCTGCTTATTTCCAGTTCAAAGTTCGAAGGACAGTATCGTATACTGTAAAGACTGTTAACCCCCCCAGCAGGCAAATAGGCAGAAATCTCAGATTTCTCATACTAAGTTTTATACTTTAAATCAACTTGAAGGGCAATGCTTCGGCCATTGATTAATAGATGTATGGGCTTTATAGCCAGTCCACAGCTCTGTAGGCAAACAGACACACACACACACAAAACACAGTCTCTCCGATGCCAGCCGCAAATCTGCAATGTTGCTTTTCACTAAGCGGTCACAGCTGAGTGTCTGGAGAGCCAAATCGGCAGTCAGTTCTATGGACTAACAACATTGCACAGCCTCCTGATGAGCTAAAGTAGGCCACACAGATCTGAGAGCTCCATCTTTTCTTTCCCAGCGTGTGGTTATTCCAGACTGTAATTACCACTAATCAGCTGACAAGCAGAGGCAGTCTTTATTATTTTCCTGCAACATGTCAATAATGGCCCTTCAACTTAGGATGGTGGTCCTCCTATCTCAATTCAAGGCCAGCAAGGCTCGCTTACTGTAGACAATGAAAAACCTTCTTAGTACAGCATCTACTGTATACATCATCAAAGTATATATAAACAAAAAATACAATACTGCAAGACTTGACATTAATTAAGCCTATTTAAAGAAGGACATCCTAAAGCCTCTCTCTGAATGTCACTACAAGTACAATAACAATATTGATATAACAATACACAGCGATTAACATAAATATCTAATTTTGAAATATTATTATTATTAGGTCACTTGGTCCATGATTGTATATTAGTTTAGTTTCTTTTAAAAAGCTGTTCCATCAAATAATATGTGTGCATATTATTAGCATATATAAAACTTATTTCTTAGTACTTTCTTAAAAAAAATAAAAAAAATAGATTTGCTTCTTTCAATAAGCAATCTAAACATTCTAATAACCTAATTAAAGAGGTTAGACATTTACCCTGAAGACGGATCAAAATTCACTTGATTTAAATTTTAAATTACATAAATAGCTATTCTGTGCGAACAACTCCTTATTCCTGAGGGGAAAACATTACCGTCTTATACTAGATTAACATTCTTTTCATTTCTGCAGGGGTTGTTTTTTTTTTACCATTATTGATGAACAAATATTACTGACTTAGAAGGAAGTGTGCTTTTGTCCCTTGGCCCATCAATTGCAATAGCCACCCCTTTTTTCTACGGCTCTGGGCCAACAATACCTCACAATAAGATAGGTGACAGTAAATAGTCAAATTCATTACATTTGTTTTCTTTTATTGCCCTAAGGCTCTCTCTGTTTCCAGAAAAAGGTTTAACGGCCAATAATTTCCATGATGGGTAAGAGTATAGAGCTCGGCAAATAATAGAGGTGGAGAAGTTTGTGCTGAAGGACGTGAAAACATGGTTAATTTATGTTTTTGAAAAAAATAAGGGCGAAATAACATGAAGTGGAGTAGAATTGGTTCTCATATACATTACTTACATGTAGATTACTACTACTACTACTACTACTACTAAACTAGTGTACAGCCAGCATCACAGTCAAAAGGTAATCAAGGTTGATCATTGATCCAATAATTAAAACCAGAGGCTAAGATTGCTGCCATTGATCCTTCACCGTGCTGCACTGTGCATATATCAAAGGGGAGACAGTATCAGTCTTAGACAAATGTAAAGCAATTTGGTAAAAGACTGTCTTAACAACTAGCTTTGTGGGAATCATTGCTTACTGTACTGTGCATATAAAACATAAACAATGGAAAGAAGGGGAATGCTAATATAAAGACAACTTCACTGAAAAAAACCCAGTCGTATAGCCGCAAATGTTACGTTTTCTGGAGTCTGGGTGTTCTTTGGAATCACAAGGCAACCTTTATCATTCACCTGGGAGTGTATGGCATTATGTCTGAGCAGTTATTATGAGAGGACTAAAAGGGTCATTTAAAGTCAAAAAGAGGAAGGGAATGAATAGGCCCCTGAGTGGACTACGATTGCCGTTCGAAGAGAGACGATATGAGGTAATCATGCAGGGGAACTTGCAGGAGGCAGAAAGGAAGGCAAGGAGCACAGGGAGGGAGATGGGCCTGGGGTTGGCATGGTTTCTATAGAGAGCGGGAGCAGTTAGCATCTGCATTCTGCACGGCACTGTCCTGTCTGGCTTGCTGCTGCTGCTGCTGCTGCTGCTGCTGCTGCTGCTGCTGCCTTTAATAAAAGCTGCTGCTGAGAGAGACATCAGACAACTGCAAGGTTTTCAGGAATAAAGCATTGTTATGTACACACTGTCCTTCACATATATGCACAGAAGACTTGAATTTTACTTTAATATCTAAACGGGAAATACTGTATATATTGTGTTGCTTCCTCCTGTGGTAGGTTAACAATACGCTTGCGCCAAATGAAGAACATGCAATATAAACTGATTCCTTCGCCATTTTACCAAAGTATCTGCTTCATGAGACCTCGTGGTGGCACTGAAAAGGAAGAACCCCACAGGGGGTAAATGACTGACACCACACACACAGTGGATGAAAGTAAATCTATCGTCATCTTCTGAGTGGAAAGTCTGGGCGCGTTTTGACTTTTACAACAGAAAGGGGACAAACAAAATCGACAAAGACCACAGGTTCTGCAAGGACTAAAAGATGAAACTGAAAGTAGTCAAGCAACGCATCCTGATCTCCTCATGGACGGAACATTGTAAATGATCTAATCATTAACATGAACAATGTTTCGTGATAGTATTGCGAGTTACTTTACTGCAACTCTTTGATAACAAGGTTGTATGTGAATGGGCATATTCTCCTTTAAAGTTTGACAAATAACTAGCGTAATTATAGGCACAAATTCCAAGGTTGTCTTACCTCTCTGATCTTGTCCCGTTTCTCTTTGGCGTCAGGCTCTGGTGGCTCTCCATCGCTGACACCGACCACTCTGGGCATGGGGACTGGTGGCAGGGGCTTAGGCCCCGCGTCCTTCTTCTTCAGGTCCTCCATCACCTTGTTTTTCTCCGTCTGAATCTCAGCCTGCAGCTCCTCACGTGACTTCCTTAGCTTCTCCTTGGCCTCCTGCAGCGCTCGCTCGTGGTCTGCCCGAATCTTGTCCCGCAGGCTCTCCTCCTCCTCCCTGTAGGAGGCAGGGGAAAAAAAGGCAGGGGGTGAGATTTGTTTTTGGCTCCCACAAAGCGGTTGCTAGGCTTCCCAGGATGAACATACAATGAGTTATTTTAACCGTGACTGACACAACAAAACAAAACAACACTTTGAGAGGAGAGGTGAGCAGAGGGATTTGTGTGTTAAATTAATTAAAGATGAAGTTTGAGCACACGCAGAGGTGAATCATTTTGGCGATGAATACTGAGGAGGAATTATCATAACTATTGACTCTGTGGGTGCCAGTGCCCCGCTGCCCCCCCGCTGGTGTGTTATGTTGCACATTACACTGCCTTGCAAAATGCACCGCTTATGTCACACAGTAAATGAATATATATTCCCCAACCAGGCTATACATCGACCAGTACTCTGGCATGGGCAATGTGCATTTGTACCTTTCGTCCTTAAAGGAAACACAGAGGCCCGCCCTGCTGCTCTGTTACATCAGCTGTGTTAAACAGGAGAGGTGGAGAGGAGGAACAGAATGAGAAGGCAAGCTGGGCTCAGATGGAAACCGTATCTGTGGTTTCAATTGGTGGTACAAGCCCCAGGGTGTTGACGCAACTCAACCCCACGAGGCTGTTGGTCAGTCGTGAAAAACAAACATGGCATGAGCAATTAATAGGATATACCCTGGGCATCTATTTTTATTTAGTTGACAAGTGCAGTAAGGCAGGAAGGAAATTGAACATGTCATATTTGTGCAAAAGAATCGGTTCTTCATTTGATTTTTTTTGTTCAGAGCAGCAAACCGGAAATTTCAGCTCTGCTTAGACTTCAAATAAATGTCAATCCAATTGCATCATTTCAATTCAAATATAAGTTATGTTTTATTTGACGTACAGTATTGCACCGAACCTCCAAACAGGGAAATGATATGAAGTGACTGGAGAGAGGCTGCAGTGAGATTTTCCATCGTCACCCCCTAATGTTTTCCTCAATCCTCTCAAGTTGCCATGGTTAAATGTGCAGTGAGCCGCTGTGTTCAATACTTATTAGAAATCCCCGGAATAAATCTGAGTCCTCTGAGTGCAAACATGCGAGTCTGTTTATTAATGACCCTCCATGTGATAAACACAGGAAATGTGGGAGGAACTGACGACCTGCTGTGATGCGTGTGGACTCAGCTGCAGCCCTGCACAGAACATCCAACATCTCTGGGAAAAGGAAAAAAACAATGTTGAAAATGAATATCTGTGTGTGCGTCTGTGGAACGAAGATTAAGATTTGCACGGTTTAAATGTTACCGCATTAAACAAGTAATCTGATAACTGCTATGATCATACCACAAAAAAAGCCTTTCCTTCTGCCATGTTTTGAAGAACAAATAATGTATGATGCACGTGTCTCAGGTTAGGGTTCATCATCCTACTCTTAAGCCCGAGTGCACTTTTGGCTTTTTTCCCCTCCGCACAGTGGTAGTTACATGTCTGGATTTAAATGTTTTGCCTGCTGCTCAGGTGTATACACGTGTGTACACAGCACAAAACAAAAACTGCAGCTAATCAGAAAAGAAGTGGGAGGGAGATGAAAGGCGAGGTGTGAGTCAGTCTACATTAGAGCAGATGTTTTCATTCTACACTTGGTAGATAAGACTATATTGTACAAATAAATAAACATAAACAGCAAAACAAGAAATATTCCCGGATCCACCAGGTTACATCAGTCGGCTGCAGAGCAATTAGACAGAGAGTGAAAACGTTTCGTGGAAGAACAGAGGTACATGACTGACTTAAGTAAAACATACCATCGGATGCCCTTAAGGGAGTTTGTCGACTGAAAGCAAAGGTTTTTGTGCATGAAAGCGTTCGGTGATGAAAAAATAATACTGAGAAATCCGCTCTGGCGTCCTGGTTTCATTGCCATTGTTGGAATAAAACGACATTTATCTGTGCAATTAGACAGCAGCTGAAGAATGAAAATGAAAACTAAACTAACAAGCAAAACATAAATATAACAAAACTGTATAATCCAGGAAAGGTTTAAATACTAAAAAAACACGGGGTGTTTTAATTTGTCTTGTTTTCTGTCTTCAATCTTAAGCCACTTGTAAATCTCAAGTTAAACATTAATTCATGTAATCAAATTAAATATAAAACCAGCACATGCTGAGCAGCAAGTTAAAATTTATAAATCAGTTGTATTTTTTTTTCCTGAACAAGTACCTTACACATATTTCAGGGAGCAGCATAAATAGTCCATGTTCAGTAGCAAGTGTCTCTGTTAGAGCAGTGGTTCTCAAATGGTGGGTCATAATAACATTAACGTGCCCAGCACGTTGAATGTAAGAAGAAAATATGTAGGAGAAAAGACAATTATGTGGCGTACAATCTATTAAAGGAAGACAGTATCAAATAACACTGTATCCGATTGGCATCCTTTCGCCATTCATTTACGTAAGGACTGAATATCTTCAGGTTCAGTTGAGATTCCGTTTTTTCCTAGCATGAATCACGGAAGAGACAGAAAAAATAAGGAGTGGTTGAATGAAGACTTGTAATTGTGACTGTGAGAGACGCTGATAAGAACATGCAAGACATTTTATCCTAATTACCCTTCGTACAAAAAAAAAACAATGTGCATCCATTTTAAAATTAAATCATGACGGCGAATGTGGGGCCAACAGAGACTAAAATAAACAGATTCCATGTTATGCAACATTTCTCTGGAAACAACTCATAAATATTCATCCTGTGACTGTCTCACTTTAATTGATAGAAAACATTACTGTGCATTTGATTGTGCCGGCAAACCCGGGCATCTGTAAGAATCTTTTTGAGTTTCACTTTGCGTTTGCATGTGTAGTACACAATGTGTCCTGTATTTTTGTGGTACCCTGTGCATGAATTATGATGTGTATGTTCTGCCCTGTGAAATAAGCGTGCACACGTGCAGTTTTTCTGTTGTCTTAGATGAGGTCTCTATATTCTAGTTAGTGTTGTCTTGCAATTTGTGTGTTTGTGTGTGTGTCTACACCCAGGAGGGCGGTTACCCCTCCTCTGAGTGCCATCCTCTGTGCCTGTGAATGAGTTCGCCCTCAGCAACATGCATTTAAATGTGATATTTATACTGAGCCAATTTTGGATGACAACGTAATGTCTGAGTGTCCACATGCAGTATGAGACACCGGGGAGCGTGACAAAAGAAAATGAAGAGGGAAGGCTGACACCATCAGTTCTAATGGGGGACCGACTATGCTCTGCATGTGCGCGCGGACAGAAACGTGTTGTCACAGAAGCACAAACCCCATTTAACAGATGTGCAGGGTTTTAAAAAACGGCACACACCAGGAACACACTTGAGGAAAACTCATTCCAAAATAAACATGCATTAGCATTTTTAGAACCGCATCTCTCTCCGTGTACCAGCCCCGTGCATGCCCCTCCTCCCCACCTCTTCCAATCATTTTCTCATGTCGTTCTATTCTCTTCCTCCAGGCCCCTATCAGACTCACTCTTGTGTTGCCGTCAATTGCCTTCTAGTCTCGATATAATGTCAAACGTGCAATTAAGAGCTCATCAACAGATGCCTGACACTATCGCCTTGACAACGTCCAAGCACGGGCCAGATCTATCACACACCCAAGTGACCACGCCAAGCTTTGCCTTCACCTTTTGCTTCCTATTACAAATATATTCACACAAATCTTGCTTGTACCTCGCGCCACCAACCACAGTCTAATTGGAGGGAGCAAAGCCTCCCCATTTTAAGTCATGTGAAGTTGCCATTAGTAACTCACATTTTATCATTGCTGGAATTTCTACTTCAACGTTGCCTGAAATCTGCTGCTCAGTAATGACTGACCCTGTCTATGGCAACTGGCGAGAAACAGCAGCTGCCAACTGCCTGGTGGGGTATCTAAGAAAAAGGTTTAGTTTTCTTTAAAGCTAAGGAAACTGGATCTGGGGTAAAGCAACACACGCTAGATGCAGTGTAACCATGGTAACAAACGGAGATGCACAGACACATGCGTAAAGCTTCATAGCCTATAATTTACTAATTTATGCAAGGACATAAGACAACTAGCCTATTACACTGCAGTATCTGAATATCATGTTACTCCAATCTCAGGGCAAAGCAACATAAAATGGCTGATTATAACAAAGTTGTGATTTGCTTTATAATTCAAAATAATTAAGATCGTAAAGGGAAAACATCCTCAGTAGCAGCGACTGCACAATTTTTCTCACATTGCATATTCCTCACCAAGCTTGACAGTCCCAAATTAGATGTACTACTGAGCAACTAACTTGGATTGACCAACATCAAAGCATGCATATTTAATAAACTGGAAGTACAAAGATCGGCTATACAAAATGACTGGCTGTGATAAACGTAAGCAATGTCACCGCGTCCTGCCCCGTTACTCACTGCAGCACGAGGATAGAAGTGCTTAGAACTACTAGACCCAATCCAAAATAAATTAAAAATACTTGCATGGCATTACATATATTTATATACTAGTGCTGGCCACGTTAGCACATTATCGCATTAACACATTAAGCAATTCACGCTGTCAATTACTTTATCACTTTTTACTGTTTTTTTTTTTTGTTTGTTTTTTTGTTTTAAAGCCTGTCTCTCACTGGCTCCGAATACACATACAGATAGATAATGGGTCACAGAAGGGGCGGGATGCTGATCAGTATTGGTTGGTTAATCAGTCACTCACACTTCTCAACCAATAAGAGGGGGGCAGGGCCTAAGACTGCTGCAACGCTCACATGAACAGGAGGAAGAGTCAGAGCTGAGCGCATTTCTCCGTTAAGTTGGAGGAAGGGATAGTGCAGTTAATGTTGTCATTGTGTAACTACTCAACCCTGGATCTCTGAAAGTGACAAACAGGGACTTTTCAGACTAAAAGTCCCCTTCACAGTAAAACCCAGCTGTGTACTATTTTTCGACCACTTCACTTCAATCCAACACAGTTGGACAGAATTCTACCTCGTGCCACTTCAAACGACCCATCAGTTGAGAACCACTGCTCTAATAGGGACACTTGCCACTGAACACAGACTGTTTATGCTGCTCCCTGATAAAAGAAATGTGGATGATACCTGTTCAGGAAAAGAACCGATTGAACAATGCAATCAATATCGGGACATAATGTGATTAAAAAATGTTATCGTTGCCCACCACTATTATACACACATTAAATATATTCTAAGATCAGGACTATTAATATGTTTTGAGGGGGCACTCCCTCCTCCCTTTAGTGTAGAGTTAACAGTCTAACTCCGACAAGCTAGTATAGAATGTTTGTCTTCTTGTGGTAACATTTAAACCTCTTCTATGTCTCAAGTTCTGCAGATACTCTGCTCACCCATAAACACTGTAAGCGTGTAATTGGGATGGAGAGGACCACAGTGGAGTTTAGTATGGTGGCAGCATTTTTTAAATAATTTTATGGACCTTTAGCTCCCAGGCTTCTCTTCAACACGACTTTTCAGACAGCTTCTGTGTCCTGCTTTTTCCCACGACCCCAAATGAAAGCTTCAATGCAGCACTCTCAAGCTTAACTGCGGCTGTGTAATAGCATCATCTTTTCCTTCGTGTAGCTCCCTTTTTCACATCTCAGCTGTTTTATACATAGCGCCTTATCCTAGCCCTCCTAGACCTTGTCAATCCAAACGGCCTTCCTGGGTTTGCCAATAATCATGACACAGAAAAGAGAAGGGGGTAAAAAATGTTCGTATGAACCGAGATCCCTTTTCCAAACTGCAACCCTAGTTACGAGGCCCGAATGGCGCAGATTCAGCTTGTGAGGTTGTGCCGATTATCAACAAGGAAGCCAGAATTTGCATGTGAATTCAGCAAAAGTTATTGGAAATGTAAGCCTCGGAATCAACTCTAAATCTGGGGATCTCAATTTGATCCCGTTATTTTGACTGACAGGGAGCTATTGTGGAGCAAGGCTACAGGGCCATTGTCCCAGGAGACTGAGAGCCTCTTTTATTCTGTATTTCTCCAGCTTCCTGTCTCTCCTTCTCTAAGACTGGCTCTCCACTTCGTTTTCAATTGCGTCTCTTTTTCGGCCAGTATTTCTTCTTGTTCCTCTGTCACTTCAACCTACTGTGCCATGTTACAGAAACCGAATCAAACGAGTGTCTCTCTTTTTCCCTGAAAGGGCTTTTAAGGGGTCTCGTCACCACTGTTTAACTCCAGAAAGACAAAAATGTGAGACAGAGTGGGACACACTTCCTACAAGCAGTACTGATTTGTTTCACACACAAATGAACCAATGATGATACTCTTGTACTGACTTGTTTGCTATCAGTATCGCCATAGTCCTTAATTTCTACATTAGTAGAAATATTGTGCCAATTTGATTACTAAAGCTGCAGTCATTATTGGTGCACAGGTTTAGCATTACCAGTCTGGATTTTTTTCCCAGGTTTCCCCCATAAGAATGTGTAAAAGTCACATCTTGTAACTAATATGAAGGTACCCATGTTTCCTTTTCAACAGTTAACTCACCTTCTAAAAATATTTGTAATAAGCAAAACGGGTTTGTAGGATCTTGCTCTCTCAAATTATGCCTTGCAAAGCGGCGTCAAAGGAATCAGTTAAAACAGTTAAGCTGCTATTATCTTTTTTCAGAGTGCTCCACCCTTTTGGTGCAGTCACTATAAGCAGTTTTCCAGCAACCAATCCCATGTGCTAAAAGTCATCACCCTAGTCACCAAGAAAATGGTTTAAGTTTTGGCCACATGTTCTATTCAGAGCAAAATGTCAGATAGCAACCCTAACCACAACAAAGACAGAAATGGTCAAAGTACATGTTTTGTAAATGCCAAACTATCTATTTCTATATAATGCAAAAGACCTGTACATATATTGAATTTTTAGAACATCAACAGAATTGGCCAATAGTCATCTTTTTCACAAAGGGATGTTGGTGTATTGTAATGTAATCCATAATATTCTTGATAGTGTTTCAGTCCCAAGAGCAAACAACAGAACCACAGTTTAAAAGATTCCCTTGGATTATTGGTATATTCTCCAGCATACCATCATTTGATACTTATGTTAACTTTATATTCAGTAACATAGCTTTGAGTTTTTTTAAACCAAATGACATTTGACGTCATAGGTGGGGAGCGGAAAATTATGCCTTTCCTTGTGACTAACCGTGGATAATGAATTGTGGCATGGCTGACATAGCACCATATACACTTCTCTGAGAGCACAACCTATATATAAATGTAATGAAGCAGAACAGAGATTTTCCCACTAACCACATTCTGTTATGGGCCAATTACTATTATTATTTCATATTCAATAATACATTTTATATTATTATTAACAAAATCGGTGGAGTCTTCTTGACTCTGAGAAAATATACAATAAATAAAATGTTTTTGTTTTTATTTAATTCATACATATTTGTACATAGATATATTAATATATTCAAGAAAACTCTACTTTAAACTAAAAGTACAAAATAAATGAATTAAACTCGATTTGAGCAGGGTCATTTCTTCCAAGCTCTGCCCTTTAAAAGTCAGCCAACCTGGTTCAGATTGGTCAGTACATTGCAGGAAGAAATAAAAATAAATACTGGTGATATTTTTTGACAGTCTGACTTTATTATTATGTATGTTGCACTATGTTTATGGAAGGAAAATGTAAACATGAGTTTGTTGATGTTGTTGCTTTCCCCACAATGACACACTGCAGCCTAATTTTATCTAGACAGTGACAAAATACCAAGATGGCGCCGCAAGAAACGTGGCCACGGTGTGTTGGTGCGCACTGTTTTGTTTGTTTTTTTGTTTAAATACTGTTTTTTGCTTTGGTTCTCCCGTCTCATTCACTCGAGACAAGCTTATGAACATAAAAGGAACAACTCCAATGAGTGTGTTCCCGGACTTTCTGGATCCAGCGGCACTTTTAGCGGATATTCTGGCTAAAGGTGCCCTCACCTATGCAGCTAAGCGCAGGAGGAGGAGGAGGGGGAAACGCGCCGGTGCGCTCGTGTGTCTCCGCAAGCGGGGGCGACAGACACCGCTACCCGGCATTTTTCTCTCTAATGTGCCCTCACTGTGCATAAAATGGACAAACTCCAGCTTCTGATGAGGAATAACAGAGACTTTCATTCATCATCTTTGCTTTGCTTCACGGAGACGTGGCTGGGAGGAACGACACCGGACTCTGCGCTGCAGCTGGACGGATTAGAATTCCGCGACAATCACCTCTCCGGCAAAACAAAAGGTGGAGGAATTTGTTTTTACATCAACAGTGTCTGGTGTACCGACGTGTCAGTGATCCGAAGCCATTGTTCCCCCCTGTCCTGGAAACTTTTTTTGTTTGCCTCATTCCTTCTGGCCGGTGTTTACATTCCACCGGAGGCCAACGTGCAGGAGGCACAGCGCGCACTCGCCGACCAGATTCTGGATGTGGAGCGGACTTAATTATTGTCCTTGGCAATTTTAACAAGGGAAACCTAACACACGAACTCCCCAAATACAGACAATGTATTAAATGCCCCACCAGGCAGGGGAACACCCTGGATCATTGCTACACCACTGTCAGTTATGCTTATCACGTCGTCACCCGCGCCACATTGGGACACTCTGTCTATGACATGGTCCACCTGATTCCAGCCTGCAGGCAGAAACTGAGACTTTCCAAGCCTGTGGTGAGGACATCAAAGAGATGGACCAGTGAGGCTGTTGAGGGCATGTTTGGATATCACTGACTGGAATGTTTTCAGTTACTGCTACTAACAGTCTGGGTGAGCACACAGAAGCTGTGACATCATACATCAGCTTCTGTGAAGATTGCTGTATTCCAACACGAACCAGGGTCAATTACAACAATGATAAACCCTGGTTCACAGCAAAACTCAGCCAGCTGAGGTCGGAGAAGGACCAGGCATTTCGGAGTGGGGACAGAGCGGAGTTTAAGAGGGCCAAGTACCGGTTTGGCATGGCAGTGAGAGAAGCTAAGCACTGGTACTCTGAGAAGCTTCAACAGCAGTTTTCCTCCAACGACTCTGCTTCTGTCTGGAAGGGGCTCAGGCAGATCACTAACTACAAGCCAAGAGCCCCTCACTCCACCAACGATCGACGCCTGGCCAACAACCTCAACGACTTCTACTGCCACTCTGACGCCATGGAGCAGTCCCGACACCTTCCCCCCCGCGCGTCCCAGCCCTTCATCCACAGGGGCTGAATCATCACCTCCACAGTCGCCTCCTTCGACACCTCTGTCTGTACATGAAAGAGATGTCAACAGGCTCTTCAAGAGACAGAACTCCCGCAAAGCTGGACTCAGACTCCCCATCCTGCCTGAAGCACTGAAGCACTGAAGCACTGTGCAGTTATCTCCGGTGTTCACAAAAATCTTTAACACCTCCTTGGAGACGTGTCATGTGCCAGCCTGCTGCAAGTCATCCACCATTATCCCAGTCCCCAAGAAACCAGGGCCCACTGCACTAAATGACTACAGACCCGTCGCCTGTAGACGACGCAGTGAACACAGCCAGGATCCTATTTGTGGACTTCAGCTTTGCATTCAACTCAATCATCCCGGTTCTCCCAGCTTGGCGTTCCTGACACTACCTGCAGATGGATTTACAGTGGGAGAGGTGGCCTAGTGGTGAGGGAGACAGGCATCGGACCAGAGGGTTGGTGGTTCGAGGCCCAGTCGGTCTCCATCTGGAAGGATGCACAAACCCCCCCACTAACCAAAAAAAAAAGACGCCACCTCTAATGCCCTTGAGCTAACCCCATCTGCTCCCTGGACGCTCTCAGCTGTCCACTGCTCTGTGGCCTTGCATGCGCCACAGATGGGTGCAGAGGTCAAATTTCCCCAGACTTGTGTGTGTTTGCATGTGCATGTTTATGTGATGCGCAATTCTAATTCCAACTAGTATTGCAGGCGCGGCAGTTAAATGTCCCAAAAAAACTGTTTCTGTGGCAAGAGGTTCTAGTGTTCTGATGGACCTTTTCAAACAGCCCATGTCCTGGGTGGGAGGGGTCGGCAGCAATCTTCCTTGCTCTCCTCAGGGACCTGGAGGTGTACAGGTCCTCCAGAGATGGAAGGTTGCAGCTGATTGCCCTCTCTGCTGAGTGGATGATACGCTGCAGTCTGCACCTGTCCTTGGCAGTGGCAGCAGCGTACCAGACGGTGATGGAGGAGGTGAGGATGAACTCAATGACGGCAGTATAGAAGTGTACCACCATCGTCTTTGGCAGGTTAAACTTTTTCAGCTGCCTCAGGAAGTACACTCTGTTGGGCCTTTTCTGTTATGGAGCTGATGTTCAGCTCCCACCGGAGGTCCTAGGAGATGATGGAGCTCAGAAGCGGAAGGACTCCACAGTGTCCACTGAGGAGTCGCAGAGGGTGATGGGGGCGGGTGGGGCTGTGCTCTTTCTGAAGTCAACAACCATCTCAACTGTCTTGGAGGCGTTGAACCCCAGGTTGTCCTCCTCGCACCAGGTCACCAGATGGTCGGACTCCCACCTGTACGCTGACTCATCTCCGCCAGAAATTAGGCCAATGAGGGTGGTGTCATCCGCAAACTTCAGGAGCCTGACAGACTGGTGACTGGAGGTGCAGCTGTTGGTATACAGGGAGAAGAGGAGGGGAGAGAGAACACAGAGGGGAGCCGCTGCTGATCATCCTGGAGTCTGAGAGTTGTTTTCCCACGTGCTGCTTCCTTTCAGATAGGAAATCTGCAATCCATCTGCAGGTAGTGTCAGGCACGCCAAGCTGAGAGAGCTTTTCCTTCAGGAAAGCCGGGATGATTGAGTTGAATGCAGAGCTGATGTCCACAAACACTATGTATGGATTTTGTTAATGACATCTGTTTTCTAAATAATCTCATCCCTTAGTTCTGTTGCTCACTTAGCCCATACAACCATTTGTTATACACTTATTTACTGTTAGATTATGTTAATGTTAATATTTACTTTTCATTGATTCATCTAGCCGTAATTTTCTTAGTTCTGCCTTCACTCACATTCACAACATTCTACAATCATCAGTTATACACTTATTACTTATATAGTGTATTTAATGTTTACTTTACTATGTTTATGGCACCAATGCACCAAACAGATTTCCTTGTAATTACTTGGCATTAAAGTCAATTCTGATTCCGATTCTGAATATACAGAAAGTTGTTCATTTACTGCAAAAATCAGACTATTCATGTCTCCTGCCAGCGCTGCATGTGAAATACGGTATTGAAATGTGTTTTTTTCTGTGATTTCATTAATTAAAAGGCAATCATTTTTCTGAACGGAATAGGATTTCCAAATTATGATTGGCTGATGGCCAAAATGACATTGACTCTGGTATTGCAGCCCAAACATATTGCTTCTTTAGAATTCATGCACTACAATTTGTAGCGTCATGGGTGGCCATGGATACCAGCTTCAACTAGTCTTCCTCTCTTATATGTTTATGATTTTTAATTAACAACATTTTTGGATGGGTGAAAACAAAAGGACGATGTTGCCTAAGCTGGACAGAGCGAGGGAATCTCACTGTGAATACACATCAATACCAAGTTTAAATGTACTGGTTTAAATCATTAAAAGCACTGATAATGCATTCACACATTTCATGGTAGGACTGACACACTTTTGAGAGTAAAATGACCAACCAATATCACCTAACTCTTACTAGAGCAATAAAACCTTAGTAGTCTATTTGTAATACAAAAATGAAAAATTCCGAACGTTTTTATGAATTAGTTTGAAGATAAACAAATTAAGTACTGAAGTTCTAGACTCAAAAGAGGTGTTCTCCTAACCATTACCCTTAAGGAATTAAATGTTCACAGTTTTTATTTGAACATAATGCTGATCAACAGATGATTTCACTGATGTTCCTGTCCTGTTTTCTACATGGCCCTTAATCAACTAAATCGCAAAGCGTATACTGTGTCATTGAAACACATGATGATTTAAAAACCTGTAGCACAGCCTCTGATAAATTGGTACAAGTAGATCCCCAGTTCACCAACTAAACAAACAAAAAATGCACACTATCTCACACACAGTGCTCTCTGATAGGCTGCAGCTGTGTTTCAACAATGACAACAACATCATGATCGCATGATTATTATGGAAACAAAACAAGTGAAAGAGAGGAAATGATGCACACAGCAAGCAAATCTGATAAAAAAAAGAAAAGCCGCAGTGTTAATGAGGAGATTAGGCCTGATGGAAGTCCACTCCTCATTCTGCAATCTGTTCCCTCTACAAGATGGAATCTCCTGACAGACAAGTTAATTAGGAGGAATCTGGGCAAAACTACCATTAACATTGATCTTGTAGATTCATTTGATACCCTATTCTGCTTGCACGAATATATTTATTCATGGTCAGTGGCGTAGTAGTCTGTTGGGCAGAGGCCTTTGGAACCTCGCTGGTTCGAATCCCACTCCGATCAACATCGGAGAGAAAGAGGAGATGGTGCTGGTTGCTGGAGAGGTGGCAATATCATCCCCAGGACACTGCTGTACTATGTGGTAGCCACCTCACCCGAACATATCTCCCCTCTACACCACTACATAATAAATACCATGTATTTGTATCTGATTGTTTGTGTAACTGTCTGTAGTGTGTGTAAATCAATAGGGTGAGGAAACAGAATTTCCCCATTGTGGGACTATTTCTTTCTTTTCTTACTCTGAAAAGAACAAAAAAAATGAGGTAAATGTTTTAGTTTTTACATTTTTTTTTAATGGGCATCTTAACATGAGGGGGTGGAAATCATTTGACTGTGTGACTGACCAACAAAAACCTGGTCTGAGGTCAATAATTGCACTTGCACCATCATTTCACATGATTAAAAAATATTGCACATTATAGATTTAATTTTTATTGACTGCAACATGTGACAATTCTTTGGAACTTTGTGGGAAAAAAATTAAGTCCTTTCAAGCCATTTTATGGGGATCAGTACAATGGCTGCAAATCCAAAAATCCTGCAGTGACACTACTTGCGAAAAAAACATTAAGCCACCGAAATGAGAGTCCCTATACGAGTACCCTGGCGGCAACTTGGGCAAGCAACTAGGCATGATTTCGAGGGCCACTTTGAAAAAAAGTGTGGCTGGCATAAACTGGTAAAGCAGCAAAAATGGAGTATGAATTTACCAACACAGCGGGAAGTAACTATATTTCATAGGCTGCCCAGTGACCTGATGTTAAACTGGTGATAACTGTGGTAAATGGACTGATATGGTTAGGACTGTTCAACGCGATCGATGTAATGGGGAAAAAAAGGTTGAAATTGCAGTGATATCCTTTAAAGTTTAAAAGCTACATATATAGAGCAAAATTGGCGCTTTAGACATGAAATTAAAAACAGCTCAACAGTTTTAATGGATGTGTAAAAAGTATTTTTTTTATGTAGGCGACTCCTCCATTTCCCCTGTGCAACAAGGGCAGAAAATAGGCACCGAGGCACTTCCATACACCGGACACAAACATTCACACAAACCAGATTTACTATGTAGGTTGACAGATGAATGAAGCATGAAGACACAGAAATAATATCTAAGATCACACTAAATATGATAAATAAGATTGCTGTGATGCTGCTACAGCCTTTAAATGTGATCTGGGGGCAGCTGTGATGCTGATTTATGACCGTATCAGAGTTCAAAAGCAAAGCCATGCAACTTTAACAATAACTGGCAGGGCAATAAGTTGTGCAGCCAGGCTACTCGTTGCCACACCAAAAAACTCCATTATAAGAAGGATGCTGTTTGAAACGTTGCACTTGTACATTTTCCTCTACCTTTGGGTGTTACATGACTCACTTGGCGAGACAGGAAACCAACACCATCATGTGCACAGCTAATAAAACAGGAAATAGAAGCCTTAGTATGGTCAGGAATGGTGCTGGAGTAGATTTTGTACCGTACTACTTGAAAACTGGAGAAATAAAACTACTGTAGCTCATTTATACAATGGCTGAAGGTGTGACTATCAAAAGTTCCAAACAGCTAAAATATGCCGAATATATGCTGATAATATGGAATAGTATTCACAGAAGTATTCTTTGAATTGTATTGGGCAGAGATGCAATTATTACATAGCCATTCACATATGTGCAGATGCCCGTACAGGTTCACCCAGCCACTGGATGAGCCAAAGATGCTCAGTTATTTACTGGCCCATGGGGCATAATAATCATTCAGGAAACAGGATATTACAGTATTGCCTTGAGCAATCCCTTAACTGCAAGAGCCCCCCACAGCACATTACCAAATCTGTGGTCTGCAAATGAAGGTGCAAAGCAGAGAAAAACATCTTAATTACAGTTCAACTAAGCTTCCTTGGTGATGGTGACATAAGCAGAGTTAAAAAGGAAAGGGCCGTCTGAACAAACCGCAAAAAATATGCATCTTCCTCAGGATGCGGCACTAACCGATGACAGGGCCAGTCACTCCAAAACAAGCACACAGCCAAAGGCCGGTTACTTCTGGTGGCAGATGGCACGCCTGTCGAATCTACTCAACACTCTGGCAAGAACCCAGCATGGATGCTCATGTTGTCATTTCCTAACATGGTCATAACAACACCATTCAATCCTAAATAGCCATGCCTATGTTGCCGCACAGTACAAGACACCAGCTTTCATATTAGGAAATGAATGTTATTTGAATTTCTCACTGCACAAGGTGACCTCTGCAAATACCTTTGTCGAAGACATCCAACTGATAATGACGATGGCTATTGCTCTGTAGAGGGAATAGTTGAATCAACCTTATTTCAGCTTCTGGCATATGCATTGACATAAAATATTCCAATGCAACACAACTTGAGAAACCCAGGATAGACCGGATTAAAAAAATGAATTATCACCTAGTGCCACTACATACACCATGCATTTCTAAAAGTGTAACATGCAATGGACTGTGAGGCAAACAATCCCCCTAAAAAGCTACTTTTCAGTCCACATCTGTTACTCGGTGCCATATATGATGTCCACATGTCAGATCATATAACCAGAGTTTGGTCTGCCTTACATATTGCTGCTGTATCCCCCTGTGGCTGATGTGCTGCTGAAATGTCACTTCTCCTGTCAATGCGTCCACTTGCCCCGTCACCTCAGACGAAGTGCAGTGCCCCGGGCCAACATTTTGAGTGAGACAAAAACAACCGAGGCAGGATCATTCCTGGCCTCACAGTACGTTGAGATTGACAGAGTGTCAGACCCGAGCCATTTGTTGCCCCCCAGACGGCCCTCCAAAAGAGGCCCCCCTCGAGTCACAATGTGAAAGGCCGTCTAAAGCATCAATTCCCTCCATCTATACACCAACCATGAGCAGCCAACGTGCAAGCCTCTCTGTGCACCTTTGTTACAAACACAGTGGAAAGGAAGCCCTTTGAATGATGCACAGATCTAATAGCACAAATGGTTGCACAAAGCTTCGGTGTCCACTAAGACACAAGTTAAAAGACAAGGAAGGAGACAAAACATGGGTTAACAGCTAAAAGTAACCTGGAACATCAGTTTGAGCTTCAGTATATACTTGTAACCACCAAATACTAGAACAGAATTAATTCCATAACTAATTAATTCCAATAAATATAATTAATTCCATAATCATGTCGGCTGATAATGCTATTAAGATGTCCAACAATGGATGCTTCTGTTTTTCAAATCAGAAACTGCATTACTTAATTATTCCAGTGTTGACATTTTGCAATCGGTGTTTATAATATAGGTATTTCCTCACTCACCCCTGGTTGTATCTAATGATACAGAATTAGTTAGTTTGGATCACTTAGAAATTCTTATGTTCCCAAGAATGCTGTTGTCACCCGACAGGAAGAGACAGGGACAAGGTGAGACTAGGCCATGGTAATTATCTCTACATGGGAAATCGCTTTTCACTTCTCATATTCTAGCAGTTGGCGGTAATACTTCAGTGGAAAATTGATTTCAGTAAGGATGGCTGGCCTTATGATCTGAGGATTATCTTGGACTTCTTTTCCTAATGCACACATCAAATTACATAAACCATCAATGTACTGGACTGGCACCCTAAGCTGAGGACAACTTAAAACCATCCCAAAGATTCAGAAACTACCTGTATCAAGCAGGCCAGTAATACAGTGTGACAGATAGGAAAATAGAGGAAATGTTTTCTTGCTTGAAAACTAGAAATCAAGGAGATGAACAGCAGAAAGGGACAATGTGTGAATTTCTATTCTCATAAGGGAAAACAGATATGACGATAGCTTTGGAATATAGAGTATATCGGATATTAAATACAAGTTATAATAATATAAATAAAGTAGTTAGGAGGTGATGAGTAGTGTTATGCTCTATTGTAGCCTCTGGATCCATTTTAACGTTCAAAAAATACAGCCAGCTACATGAGGTGACATAAAGCTAAACAGGGAGACCTTCGCTCAGATTTTGGAATTATACGCAATATCTCCAAAATTCACTATTACAGGTGGATTACCCAATGGCGAATATAAAAATAACCTTTGCTCCCTCAAAGGCTTTTATTAGACTATTAACCGGGTGAACAGATACCGTTTCTTTGAGGTTTTCGGTGACCAAATGAAGTAAAGGTGAAATTGTTATTACGCTTCTGCCCCTGTTCCTGAGGGCCTCTTGAAATGTTAGCGTGCCTCATTTTCCACGGGCTGTTTGAACCCCTCGTCGTCTGGAGAACACGACGATGATTGCAAAATCAACTGAGGTCGCCATACCGAAGAGCAACTGGAACACATTTCCATAATCTGCTGTAAGTAGAGAAAGCATGTATTGACACTTGACTATCAAACAGAGTATGTTTGATAGTGTGTATTTGAATGCAACTAAGAGATTTCCCTCATCAAAATCTCAAATGGCTTTCTCAGGTACATCTTAACAAACCCTTTTGGCTCACTTCAGATCCTTCTGTCCATATCTCCAGCACTCAATGTATGTGTTGTTACATTCTTGAAATCTGAAAACAATTAATATACATCACTAATGTACCTTAATAAGGAAATATGTTGTGTTTGAAGGCTGAATTTCATAATAACCTTAACATAACATGTCCTTTACATCACTTCGAGGACGTGAGTTTAGTGGCAATCTGCATGTTAACATGTATTAAGTAGATCACAAGGCTGAAAGGTGGCTATTAGGTGAGTGAGATTCTGCCTATTTAACATGATTCAGTTCATCATAGGGGAAGAAATACCATCTGCTGTCTGTTGCTGTGCTTAGAGGGTTGCTTCTTTGCCAAAAATCATCATTTCCACAAATACAGGTACATTAGCCAAGAACGATAAAATGTCACTTCAAATGTGCATGGACTGACTGGTTTACTGAAAAAAAATCTAAAAACAAAAGGGGGCCTAAAAATGCAACCTAGTCATGTTTTTGCTCTTCTGTGTCACTGGACAATGGTAATTACGTTATTTCAAGCAGGCAGCATCCCAAGCTCTGGAGGGCTTACATGATGGTAAAATCAGAAAGCACCACAGGGGATGGGGAGGCAACACTCAATGGTCCCCACTGTGAAACTGTTTGAGAAATTGCTTTTAACACCCTGCCCAGCACTCTGTAAAACTAATGACCTCCTTCACCAGCATGGAGGAGACCTTCCCTATAAAATAATACTTTCCCCCTACTGTCTGGCATTTTGTTTTAGCCACAAGTATTTTGAAATGACAAAATCACAAACAATAAATACGATTATGAGTCAAATAAATGATACAGCTTAAGTTTAAATAATAGTGAGCTACCTAAATAAATGGAGGCTGTGAAAACCCACAGACCTTTGACATTTAAAGCGCAATTATTGTGCAGCTAAACAATAATGATCAACAGTTTTGGCGGAACAATTTGGCAGACGTATACAAAATTAGAGTCAATTAGATTAAACACAGGCTTCATGATTCCCCCAGTATGAAGTTAAGATTGTGTAAAAGCGTTTTAAAATGTCAAAATGCTCAGCTTTTTACATGAAAATATTGTAAAACAATATATGAAAACAATATATGAAAATAGCTTCCATTACTGAATTATTTGCTTTGAGTAGATAATGAAAAATGTATGTCACTGTGGCAGAAATCCCTCAAGAGTAACCGCAGTCAGTTCAGAACAATATTTGGAAGAGAAAGGGAACGAGAAGAGATGATAACGGCTGGCCACCGGCCAAAGAGGCCAGAAAAAACAAATGTCAAATGTAAAAGCTGCGACCAAATTTTGCCAGTACTTGGCTCACAGCGGGCAGTATTTTCCCAGCCTGTTTAAGCAGTTACTAAAGCTTCACAAACAGCCAGTGTTTTCTAGCTCATCAAGTTGAACCGTGTTGGCCTGAGGGATGACAAAGTGTGTGTGTGTGTGTGTGTGTGTGTGTTAGTCTGTGTGTGTGTTAGCCTGTGTGTGTGTGTGTGTGTGTGTGTGTGTGTGTGTGTGTGTGTGTGTGTGTGTGTGTGTGTGTGTGGGTGTAGGTGTGTCGGTGTAGGTGTAAGTGTAGGTGTGTGTGTGTGTGTGGGGGGGGGGGTGCAAAAGAAATCTTGTTGTACACAGAATTAAACTTTTCCTCCCCATTAAAGACACAGAGGAGAAGAAAAATAAAGGTAACGCCTGTGCTGACGTGTACCTGAGAGCAGCCCGTCCACTCTACAAACTGCCCCACCCCTCTGTATTTAAACTAACTGCTGTGGACATGATTATTGGCAGCACATTTACTTTCAGGCAATACTGAGGAACTGTAACTAGAGCTAATAATTCATTACACATTAGAAATGTCCTTTTTGTTTTTGCAGATTTATTATTAAATAAGACAATCGGAGCAGGAAAAAAATACTTATTTTGACATGGAAGATGCACAAAAACAATAACAGCTCCTTACCTGTGCCGGTGCTCGTCATGTGCTCCCTGTCCGTGTATGACCACCTGTCCAGAGGCATGCTTCCCCTCTTTGGGCGAGTCGATGTGAGGGATGAGCACGTCCTCTAAGCCCAGGTCGAAGCGCTTGTGCTTGGAGTTGTCCGGGAGGAAGAAGAAGGCCCCAAAGCACAGGGTGATGAAGGCACTAAGGATGAGGAGGAGGATGAACTTCTCGGAGAGCCTCAGCGTGGCCCTGTGGTGCGGGAAGGAGGAGGCGCCCGGCGACAGGGTAGGTATCCTGCGTCCCGAGAGGGGCAGGAGGGCCGGCGTCGTCATTTTTGCTCTCTCTGAATGAAGCTTGGCTCGGGGAGGGGCAGGATGATGGGGTGGGTTAACTTCTCGAGTGCCTCAAGAGTTGTTTTAGCAGCATGCACCAGCTGGTTGGCTGTTTGATCTCATCCCTGCATTGTTAGGTCCAGAAAGTAAAGATGGCTGAGGGGAAGGGTGACTGGTCAACCAGGGAAACGGTCATGATGAGTCTGTAAAAAAAAAAAAAAAGAGGGGGGGGCAGGAACAGGAACAGGTAAAGAGTTAGCACCGGTTACTCAAGTCAACACAAAGTCACTGACACCTATTATTAGTGTTACACCTAGTTACAGGGACGTCACGACTCAGGTGAAAGCTGAAATACTGGAGTAATATAACAATACAATTCAACTCAATCCGTCCAACACAAACACACACACACAAAAACAACGTAATCCTTCAGCCATGAGAAAAAAAGACAACACGTATCGCCCAGAAGATTAGGGTATCACGACGGTGTTCAATATCCGACACCATCACCGAGCCACTGCCATCTATACACTCGCAAATCTCTGCAAACACCAACAATAGACAACGAAGTTGCTCCCATTTTGTTTCCAACATGTATAATCACAATATAATGAATAAATTGTAGTGTAGCTGTGTGGATATGATATAATCACAACAGATGCAGGAGCACACTCAGCCAACAGACCGGACGTGCGCGCTAAACACATTCGCGAGCACTGTGCTATATCATACGTGTACTTAAATATTTTGATATGGTCTAAATGTGAAGCTGCACCTGTAAAAGCCGAGGGCTTCGTGCCCCGGTGGCTGCATATGTGCAAAGACATGGAGCCAGTGTGTTTCTCTCTCAACAGCTGCTCCGAGCGCTAATGAGAAGGATGGATAAGAGAAAGATAAAGCGAGTAACCAATAAAAAGCACAAACTAACGCGACCGTGTGTATGTGTCTGTTTGTTGTATTAAATGTCTGGGCCGATGTGTTGTATCCTGCATTTTTCCATCGGGTCTGTGTGGAGCCACGATGCCAGAGTCTCTACACTGAATACCAAGTTCATTCTCTGACAGTACCAGTCTCTGTGAGCTCTGTAGCCGAAACAGAATGCTAGCTAGCAAAGCAACCGAGAGGCTAACTTACTCAGCTAATGATGGCTAACAGCAGAAAAATAGCTTTGGTGAAAAAACGGTCGGGCAGCACTCGGTTGGAAACATGGGTTATAAAAATAAAATATTCCAACATTTATATTAGGGCTCACGGACTCTCCCACGCGTTAAAGGCTGATATTGGAAGCCAACAGATTGCCGAGGAGCGATCTAACGGGCTAAGCTAGCGACCGCTAACTAGCTAGCTGGATACGGAGTGAGAGAGACGATGTGTTCGTGTGGACGCGGGTGTGCTGCATCACCACCTTTCTCATTTGCACGGTGAAAATCGACGGCAGTTGGGGTTCCAGCTGCGACGGGTGGTAGACGACGCTGTGTCGGGCGTCCTCATGTCCACGGACGGCCGAGGCGCCGTGTCCTGCTCCGGCCGAACTGTCCAGCGTCCGCTCAGAGCCGCCACGGGCGTCCAGCAGCGCCGGGGAAGATGGAGATGAGTGGCCGCTGTAAGGGACCGCAGCGACGGACTGACTGTGCCGCTGCTACCGCTCGGTGGTCCAGCCTCAACTACCCAGTTTGCCGGTGCAAGGGACCGTCTGACAAGTGCGTTAGCGCAGAATCAACGCAACTAAGTGTGTGTGCGTGTGTGTGTGCGAGTGTGCGTGCGTGCGTGTCCGGGAGTCTGTGTGAGCAGTGCTGCCCCTTACATCAGTAATTTCATGTAATGCTTTAATCAGCCGTGCAATGTTTGACTCCTCATAAGTTCAATATTCCGAATTTCAATTCAACATTCCGACTGTAAAACAAATATATAATAAATACATAAATATTCCAACTAAAACATACCTCAAACTATGAGGATAAAAACATCATTTCACGTAATAACAAGTCAAATATGCACATACTTAGATTTTTTTTTTGCTAGGCCATATAAACATGCATAAAACACATGCACATCTCTTGCATCTCTTCCACTTAACATTAGGATAGTTTACTTGTCTTTCTTTCTTCTTTTAAAAAAATCTGTACATAGATTTGAAGAAAATGAATAAGAATACATAATAAAAACATCTAACAATCAAATACTGCTAAGAAGATACATTTATGTCAAACAATAAACAATGATGAAAATCAAATTGTTTTGTACACCAGGCCGAGAATAACCCTGTACATTTTTAAGTTAAACCCATATTTTTTGTGATCTTTTTGTTCTTTGACAGGAGCAGAGAGCAAATGTAGAAGGTCTGTTTTAAAAACTCAACACTCAGTATTCCGGGAGAGCAGGAGATATACAGTGAGGGAGGACATAACCACTAAAGACCAACTAACTGATGGGCTAACATGAAAACCTTACATTAAAATAACCGTTAAACAAAAATAAAGCACAAGACATAAAAACAGACCTGCACGTCAGAGAAAGAAAAAAAAATGCTGGTGCTTTAGCAACTACACAGAGCAGCCGCACAATGCTCTATTTGCGACACTGCCTGGATCTACAATCTTACATGGTCTCTGCAAATAAAAAAAAAAAAAGCACAATCTTATCAAATGCAGCATACGCTGTGTGGCCAGGAAAGCCACTTTATCATATTAGTGTTTACTGTGTTTGTGAGTGTCTTATTTTTTCAGCAGGGACACTGTGCTGAATATGAGACAGGTGTCACTTTGCTTTCAGGAGTGTTTCCTCCACTCTCAGAGCAGTTGTCCCTTTCGCCCCCGACCAAGAACACACAACCAGCCAAGAGCTTGCTCGGCTTTCTCCGCAAGTGAAGGGTGTAATTTGTTAAACATCAGCCATGACACTTCTCCTGCTGCTGAATAGCTGGCTTTCCTTTGGTGTTAGGGCCACAAAACCTGGCAGAAGCCGCAAACTGTAGAAGACACGCCACCGACAAAGGGTAGCGTACACGGCGACCACATAAGCATTAAACCAAATACAAATTATTCCGAAGTGGTTGACTCAAAGTATAAGAAGGCCATGGGCAGGTTGTGAAGCAAAGGAAACAATAAATCTGCAGTAGCAACCACTGATACAAATAAAAAATAATAATTTCAACCCATTTTGAACCACACTGCTGCTGTTGAATATTTGGTGAGTCATGCTGGCAGAGCACAGTCCAGGATGGATCCCAACAACTCTGTTGGTCCTGGTGACTCTTCCTCTCATGCCACAGTGAGGTTCATATTTCTGGATTTCAGTCAGAAGACCTGACTGCTGGATTGATTGCCATCACATCTGCGCTATCTATTGACGCTCTACAATGTATGCCTCGATGACCCATTCTTGCACAACACATTGACACACTGATGATGCAGCATTAACAGCAGTTAGGCTTCACAGCATTTATGGCTTCAGCGTTCAAGGACACTTACACGCACACTCTTCTGAATACTGGATGACTTCATGGACTGTTACCCATGGACACAAAAGATAATTCATAAAAAATGTACTTCTGTAATGTGTTTGGATTAAATCCATGGAATATGTACAATAAATTGAAATTCGTCTTACAGACGCACATTTCACATTTCTCAGCCACACACCTCACCCATAGGGCACTTTGTTTGCAAAGCAGGATTGCACTCCTTCTCATCTCCTTTTCTCACACCGAGGATGCTCACCACCGAGAAAGAGCTTAGCAGGCCGGTGGAGTGCACCATCAGCCAACGCACCAAGGTGAGCCTTCCTCTGACAGATCATCTATCCATGTACATGGCCCAACCTTTTTGCTGAGTGCGGAGACGGCCGGCCGGCCGAGTCCATCAGCTGGTCCTTGATCCTGCCACCAGCTGCTGCCTCGCTCTGCACAACAACACCCGGGCCACTGGGCGCCTGACTTACAGGACAGCTCACCTTCAGTGAGCGAATTAGTGGCAGTGCTGTGGCGTGCAGAGTGGTAATCACTGTGAAGACCTCCCTTCTGATGGGCATCACTGTGAGTCACCCTTAGCAAGATGGGCTGATTGGGTTCGACAGCTGAGACAAGGAGACACGTAGAGAAAACACTGTAAGTGCTGAGCAGGGACAAAAAAAAACAACAACAACAGACAGCTTTCAGATCACAGCCAAGAAGGAGAATGTGTGGTAGTGAGAGAAGGGCTGGTGTCATTTGCTTCAGTGCATCTGTGATTATCATTGTCTGAGGGTTAGGTTTCTGGTCCATAAACAATTCATCACACATTTTTTTTTTCTCTCAAAAAAAAAACAATGCTGCAAAGACAAACCACTGATTCTGCACATTTTGGGCTAAAGGAGGAAGAAAAGCTGGGAACAAATACAAAATCACGAGATTTTGGGGGCTTTTTGGTTTGACATGAGATGTCATTTGTCCAGCTGGCAAACAACCTAAAGCCGCCTCCTGTCTTTCAGATCCTTACTTGATGGCATAAAATGGTGAAATATGACTGGCCTGTCAGTTCGAGGCAAGGTCAATCGCACCTCTGGCTCTGGTGGACAGTCCTATATATGCACACATATGTGTCTTAAAAGGAAATGTGTGTTTATGTGTGTAAGTGTGTATCTGTGTGGTGTGCGTGTCTTAAGTGTCAATCCCATGCTCTAGTGGCAATAACTGCATATAGAGCTGAGAAGTGGCCCTGTGACACACTCGTGACTCGTGAAACTCTTTGAGTTAATGGTGCGTCGCTGCATGGTGGGAAGTCATGATGACTCCCTGCAGAGCGTGTTGCATGATGGGTAGATAAACTGTCCAGGGCATGTTCTCCGAATGAGGTGCTGGACTTGAACTTAAAACCTAAAGACAGCAAAGGATTACCAGGTCAGGTAACAGTGGGACAGCTTGTGTCGAAACGTGTGTCTGATATAAAGATTTAGGATTTAATTAAAAATTAAGATGTTTACAATTGCAGAGTTGCTATTAAATATAAAACTAATAACATTGCATTTTAAATGTGTGTGCCTTAAATATTGCATAAATATTGTAATTTGCTGCAAATGGATGGATGTGATGCCAAAATCCAGTTCAAAAACACCATCTACGACAGACTACGAGTGTTGGAATGTGTATTAAATGTTTTCTTTACTTTCTATTCTAATCAAATCATCCCATTAAACCACAACACTGTGCATTCCATATTTTGTTGTTTCAATAGTATATGTACAGGTACTTCTCGATGAATTAGAATATTGAGGAAAAGTTCATTTGTTTCTGTAATTCAGTTCAAAAAGTGAAAGTCATGCAAGATAAGATAAGATAAGATAAGTCTCCATCATTATTATCCACTGAGGTTTATGTCCCATTAAAATGTGTCAGCTCTGTTGAGTGAGACGGTGGAATCGATCATTTCTGTTACCTGTGTTGGGAAATGGTACATATCCATTTGAAAATACATCCCTTCCTATCACGCAGAGGATCCAGTGCGAGATAATGTCATTGAAGTATGGTTTTGTATTCCTTTATTACAAACTGAATAATGTCATGTTTTGTTTTTGTTGTTTTTTTTGCAAATGGAATACAGATGGATAATCTGCTCTTTAGTAGAATTCCATTTTAGAATATTTTAATTGTTTGGTTCCTTTATATATTTATATATTTGAAACAGAGGTTAAAATATCATAAAGTCTGGCAGCCAAGTGCTGTGAAAGCTTCCATGGATCAGGCTCAGGATAAACATAAAATAAGACAGATTCAGCCTCAATAGAGTGGAACATGGGGTCACGTTTGAAAAAAAACAACAACATTCGCATAGAGAGACATGTTTTAATCAACAAACTGATAAGTTTGTTGTTTTATAATATATTTTGGTTTAATCCTCTCTGTTGGCCCATTTCCAGTCACAACGTTTGCATTTTCTGTGGCACTGTTTGTTGTTTGAAAGTAACAACTGTGCTTGTGCCGTGGGAGTCTCAACATCCAAAGATGAAAGAGAACAACAAATGCAAACAATATTCCTTTTTTATAGGCCAGCACCCTCACTCTTGTCATTAATGTGAGCACACGTTTCTTATTCTACCTGCACCAAGGTGAGCAGTGAGGGTGAAGGTTATTTCTGGGTTTGCATGTACTGAATAGCAACATACTGTCAATAGTTTTACAATGGAATGATGCCTTGTCTCTACAGTGTGTATCTGTTATCTTGTGTTACCATTGTTCGTAATGATTTATGTAACTTTGCTCTATGTAAAAAGTTAGATGTCCAATTTATAAAACCTGGGGCCTAAACATATCTGAGAACAAAGACCTCAGTAGCTCCCAACAAACAGGCTTTATTGGCTTTACACACGGCACTACTTTCTAGTGGGAGCTGGTTGGGCACCATTTAAAGTCCAGTAAGTTAATTACTGTCAGAACGGTGACCTAACCTCCTTTCGCTACAATCAAGTTACACAGTGTTCAATCTGAATGACCTGCAGTCACACACACAGACACGCGCATGCGCACGCACACACACACACACACACACACAGGCACACGCACGCACACACGCCAAAGAGTACCTTCCTTTGATAAAAACAGAGTTTCATCACTGCAGTGACCAAGTCTTAAGTTTAAGAAGGATTTGCTGTTCTTATACAACTACCCTGTGAATTATTGACACCACACTAATTATAACTAATGACAGTGATTCTCGGACAGGAATAACAGTGGCCGCGTGTTCAGATTGTTGGATTGCCGAAACTACAAACTACAGTCTCTTCTGAAGCTGAACTTTGTGTGCTCTGCCTGGATAAGCTCTGGATAAAAGGCAAACCATGAAAACGTACATATCAACCAAAGAAAGAATTGAAAGATTGAACATAAGCAAAGACCTGTCGTGTCTGTGAGACAATATTGTATCGTGATTGTTGGTTCCCTCCATTATAGGGCACATTACTCAAGAGCTCAATGGCGGGTGAAGGAGGTTTATGAGATCTGGCGTAAGTCCTTCTCTCTGTGGTTCACAGCAGCAGTGAGCATCCTGCCATTTGCAGCACACAGCCATTGTGGAAGTGTGTGTGTGTGAAGGGGTCTGATTTTGCCCTGTACGACATCCAATTTCCGGCAGTAAACTCTCTTCTCCCATGATGACCATGCCATTTGTATCAGTTTCCAATTTGCGAGTGAGAGTGAACTGTTACCGTGTTTGATTAGAGACTGACACCACTGACATTGCTGATGCAACATCCTCTGTGCTGGTTTTTAGTGGAACAGGTCCCCATCCATCAAACATTCATGGTAAGAGAGTCAATCCTAAAACGCTTAAGACATATTTCAGCGCCAATGCAGTATTCATCAACAGCCTCTCAGCTCGGGGTGGCTCTGCCAAAGATGACGCCTGAACACTGACACTATGAATGATTTGTAAGAACAAGCACTGAAAACATGTGTCACACGCAGAGAGAGAGAGAGAGATGTGGTTCTGAAGGAGCAGGAATAAAAGCAGCGCTCTCCTGCCACCTGTTGGTTTGGAAAGGGACAGTTGACCAGTGAACTGTTTTACAAATCCATTTGTATAGCACATAATCACAAATCACAATCCCTTGTGGGTCTTAACACTCTGTACAAGGTGTGACATCATCTGCCCATAACCCTTGAAGGGGAGAGAAACAAGTTAAAACCCTTAAGGACGGATAATATGTCACATTAGTTCAAAAACAACAACAAATATCTTTTTCAATTTTTTGCTACTCAGCCAGTGTTCGTGGCTCTGGTGGACCGCTGCATTTTTTGGTTTTTAATTCAACACAATCAAACAATTTTAACCTAAAATACATATCAACAGGTGTTTACTTCACCACAATTCCAAACAATATAAACAGCAGATATGGTTAATATTTGCCCTTTACCTTCGTTAGATCACATTTAAGAATTAAAGTGCCACTCGTTTTTGAGTCCCTGAGTCATGTCCAGGACAACTCTAGACTCCTAGATTTTTCTCAGGGGTTGCCCTGTGTAGAGTTGTGAGTTCCAAGCTTATGAGGAAGTGGCATCACATGCAGCCCAGATCTTTTCTTTATGCCATAATTTGCAAGTTAAATGTTATATATTATGGCATGTACACTTTCAATGTATTAGCCCCGTGTCCAGTGGACCCGAACATCCCGAATGTAAGATAAATGTGTAGGGGGGGTACATGGGTTGGGTATATAATGCCATGTCAGGTAGGCTAGCAGAGCGTTCGCATAATTAGTTAGGAGCAGGTTGCTATTTTTGCTCATTTTGAACTGTGAAAACTTCTCCTTATCTACCAACGCAACGGAACATGTATTAATTAGCTTACCTTTATATGCTTGCGCAGGTTTTACGTGGAGATTGTATAGGCGGCTAGTTTTTTTCTGTGGGCAAACACAGCTCGCACTGCATCATAAGGCCGCTGCTTTTCTTGCACTTGAAGCAAAACTGGTCCATTAATACTCCCAGAGGTTCACTTCTTTTTCTTCCAGTTCTGTCTTGGTTTACACATACTGTCCGTCTCCATTTCTGTAGTGATTAGTCTTCTTGTTCTTTCCTTTTTTTTAAATTGATGGATGACAACATTGTGGTGCCCTACCGCAACCTGTTGTGATTTGCTGCTAGTTTTTGCATTTACCCATCATCCACTGGAGTTATTTCCGCTGCGTGATTTATTTATTTATTTTTTACTCAGCAACAGATGTGATTTAAAATGTAGTGAATTACAATTACAAACAAAAACAAGACCTACTTAATTAAAGTAAGTAACGGGAGTAAATGTAATTTGTTAGTCAGTTCTATCAAGGATTAATGCAGTATTTAAATACTTACAAACACATGTGTTTATTTAATTGTACAGGCATACATTTGCAAAAAAAACTTACTATACCCCAAAGAAGGTTCATGATGTCAACAAACAGATTAATGTACAGACAAAATTGTTTTGTTTTTTTAATGTGACCCGCAGCACCATACTCACAGTTTAAAAGAAGTTCCCTGTTATTGTTTAGATCTTAGACCACTAATGAAGAAGGTTAGTCTGTCAAAGGTTTCTACATGTCTACATTACAGAACAAACGTACTGTATTTGCACTCGAAATAAAGATAAGGCATATCGAAAATACACAGATGTATTAACAGGCTGATTGCAGTTTTATGTATGTGCTCTCGTTCAGTCTCTGGAGACTGTGTCCCCTCTTCACCAGAGGGTAGGGTGGAGTTGTCTTACTAATGAAACGGAAGGAAATGCCATTGTGTTGAGGTAATAACAACTTCCCCCTCATTTTTTTAATAACAATGACAAGATGGATATGTAACATCTTGACTGAGTTTACTTGAGAGTAAAAGAGTTTCACATTGACAAGAGTGGTGGATAGTCCGAGGTAAATTTACAGGCATAGTTTGCTTAAGCTCAGTGCTTCTGTCTTGATTACCGTCTTTTTTTTATTTTTATCAATGAGCTGTTAATAAACATCTTCCTGTCCTAAATATGACTTTGCCCTGAACTTCCTAGTCACCTTGGCACAGACAGCAACGTCGATGGAATGGAATCCCTGCCTTTATTATTCAAGAGGTACGGATTTCCATTTATTGTAACCAAAACGTATGCACCTATAGGCAGTAACAAGACTTTGAGACTGTAGCACTATTTATTGGTTAATTGGTTGGCTGATTAATTGACCAATTTGGGCCGTTCACCGACATGTCAGTGTCTGTGTTTATGTTTGCTGAAATGGGCCAATATGAAAACATTTATTTTAAGTAAATGCAGGAGAAGCGCTTGGCTGTATATATGTATATATATACATATATGTATATATGTATACAGTATATATGTACGCATGTGTGTGTGTATATGTATATATATATCCATAGGGGAGAGGAGGCCGAGTGGCGAGGAAGACATGCATTGAACCAGAGGGTTGCTGGTGCGACGCCCAGTCGAGGCGGTCTCCCCCTGGAAGGATGGACGAACCCTCCCCCCACAAATAAGAGACTCCACCTCTAATGCCCTTACCCCACTCCACCACCTCTGTGGCCTTGCATGCGCCACAGATTGATTAAATGCAGAGAACAAATTTCCCCCGACTTGTGTGTGTGTTTGCATGTGCATGTTTGTGTGAGACGATGTGCACAATTCTAATTCTAATATGGCTGTATTCTCTTTTCATTTAAAGATATTTAAAATAAAGGTTGTGGTTAAACTGTAAAATATCAAGCCTTGATTACATTACTGCCAATTTAAAATCAATGTATATATAAGATGATATATTGGTATTGGCCTTTTTCTCTACGCTATCGGGACTGGCATCTGCCTATAAAACTCTATATGAGTTGTGCTCTCCCTGAAAGTAAAAGAAACAATAAAAAGTCAAAACTATCAGCAACAACTGATGTGCTGCCCATCAATGAGGCTTTTAACATTTCATAATTTGTTTTCTTTCTCGTCCAATATGTTCTCATGACTAGGCAGAGCTTAGATGTTGTTAAAAAAGGCATTTTACAGCATAGATAAGAGCTTGAGCTCAAAACGTTGTCTAATATGTTAAGGCTGTTTCTGTGTCATAACTGGGCCAACAGTAAACAGAAGGTTTTGCAGAGGTAAGAGCCATCGACACAAAGCATCTAGGGTGTCTCGCTTCAGCCACTGTGTCTCTGAAGCTTCACTTTCTTCGCCTGACCTTTTCAAATCCGCTCAAAATTCACACCGACAAACCCCTCTGTTACTTCCCCGCTGCTCTAACCTTTCGGTCGCTGCCATCCTCCATTAACTTGCATCATTTTGACAGGTCTTGTCTATGCGTCACCTCAGAGCTCCACGGTTCGAAGGTGGCTGCGGGGGGAAACGGCAGCCAACACGCTCTGAGGCAAACACTCGGACTTCTCCGCGGTACTGCCACAACACGACCAGTGGGGTTTCCCAGGGTGTCCCTTATGACCGTGTCCGCAGCCTTTAAAGCCTCCTTCAGACAAACAGGACGGTAGACAAATAAATGAAAAACTGAAGATAAAACAGCACATTCATTTAAACGGAATAAGTTAGTGATTATAAGTCAGTGAACGTAGAACTAATACGATCACACTGTCTATTCGCAGGACAACTCAAACACTACTGAAACAATTTCCATGATATGGAAATTTGTTACATGTCAGGATAAATGGGCAAATACAGGAACATTTCTTTTCCTTTCTTTATCATAACAGAATATAGCATTAGCCGGTGGATGTATTGCATTGATTTCTTACATTGACCAAAATATCTTCAAACTACTTATAAGAATGTTCCTTTGGCATGCAATAGTGAAAGTTAAATTCATGTGCGTTAATTGTGCCTCCACTCTCATAATGAAACTTGTCATATGATGTATTTGACCATAATGTCCGATTAACAAAATCAACTTAAATATGACTTTGATCCGATTATTGCATAATAACAAAATTGAGTCCCTAAAAGTCAAAAGTGATGTTAAGCAAAAATGCCATCATGTAATAATGCAACTCTGGTTCCCTAATTGTTTCTCAATCAGGATTGTGTATTTTTGTTCACTGTGTACCTGGCATGGTCCCTGGGCAGCCACAGCGAGCCTCCTTGGCTCCTTCACTGGAGCAGAAAGAGCAGCAGTGAAACTTACCATTGTGACACCTGAACGGCTTCTTCACATTCAAAATAAATGGTGAACCCTGCAGAGAGACAAAGGAAAGAGTCGGTGAGCCACTGTCAACAGAAAAGTAGCTGGATTGTTGTAACTTATCAGCCTTCAGGTAATGTGCTGGCAAGGCCACGGCTCAGTACAGTTTCACATTAACAATTCAAACATGCACATCTCAGCAGTTGAACACAAATTATAATTGTTTTCAGAAATTTAAAAAAGTTATACTAATAATAAGTACAGACATGCATTTGCATGCATTCTCGTGTTTTCTTATGACATATCTAGTTCAGTTGCTTTTGTACCTTGACATGTTGGGCTTTGACACAAACCCACACTGAGAAGGTTCCCAGCTCTTTAGGTGTGTATGAAACACTGTAGGATCCGTCATCGTTGTCAACCAGCGTCGCCTCCACTGTGCTGAAGGACAAAGAACAAAATAGATTTTTGAGACTATGAAATATCACTGACAAGTCCACAGCGTTGTGAGTGATAGCGTTTTCTCACCAGTTTTTCTTCTCCTTGTGGACGATGCTGACCAGGATAGGCTCTCCACCACGGGCCATCTGCTCTCCGGCCGAGTCTCTGCACACCAGGGTGAAGTGGCCCTGCCGACCCTCCGTGCCCTGTTGTAGACCTGTGACCACGAGCACATAAAAAGGTTAGAGGCCAGGCAGATGAACTGAGCAAAACAAAAAAAACACAAACATGACCAAAAGTCACACCCGATAGTGTGACGGCTGAATGTTTCATTTTAAAAGTAACGGGCATTGATCTGCTGCTATAACCACTTCCCCTCTTCTGTGAAGGCTTCCGACAAAACCAGCAAAGCCTGGGAGTAAAGGTGTACTCAGCAGTAACAGCATTAGTGTGACTGGGTAATATAGCCTGGGAGACCCTTTCTTCATGGATCTAACTCTGTGCTCTCCGTCATTCAAAGACAGGGAAAAAGTCCTTAACCTATACCATCCCTCCAAACTTGAAGCACATTTTTACACCAGTGGATGCAGTGTCATTGTGAGTTCATCTCTGGAAAGAAAAAAGTCTCGCGCGCACACATACAAAAAGGTTTGTTATCTTAGTGTACACATACGCTTTATAAACACACAATAATCGGGGGGACAGCCACAATACTAGAGACACGTTCCACTCAAAGAGGCACTTCATCACACACACGCACACACACGCACTCTGGTACCGCCCCTAAAAAGATTTCAGTCACACAGACACACACACGCTCCATTGCAACCACTCACAACCCCGCCACCACTGTAAGCCACATTCTCCTAAAGATATGGCCGCTGACCTGAGTTTTTCCACAGGCCCCGCATCATTATTCAGTGCTTCACCAACGTGCACGTTCTGCTGTGCTGGGACTGCCGCACTGAAGACGTTTATCTGCTGCTGTAGTGTCGTACCGTAGCACCCACGGCGATGATCAATGGTGCTCTGCATGGACTCTGCATCAGTCTGTTAGCTGCTCAGTATCTAATGGTCCGGCACTGTGTTTTTTCCTCTGTTGCTATTCAGCATATTTTCATTAGCTGCAGGCCAAACTGTTTGGGAGGCTGCTGCTAATGGATCCGCCTCCATTCATACAATATGAATAGCATATCACTGCAAATATTGCTCGCACTGTTGCACACATCAGTGACGATTAGAGCTGCGACATGGAGTGGATTCATCAATGAGTTGATCGATAAAAAAAATTAAATACTATTTGGATTAGGTTGGATGCTGATGCCAATAACACGGAACAAACAATATCCGATACTGATATATAAATCCAAAGATGTTTGGAATCCTATGGTGCTATATTCTTTTGCATTGCCACTACTAATCGGCTATCATTAAAGATATTGTTATGGGCTACCACTGCTGCTACTAAAGGGCGAGAACTGTTTGTGAATGTATGTGTGTGGACTTTCTAAGCTGTGTGCCCGGCAGCTGCCACCATTGCAGAGCCAGCTGTCCTAGACCACATTTCACCTGTGCTCTACAGCCTTGTAGTGCAAATCCACCACTTCAAGCCCTCTTAGCACGCGCAGAGGGGACAATCACCACTAAGCCTCGGTGATTTCTGCTCAGACAGTGCAGAAATCTGGCCTTCATCTGCCCCCGTGAATGGGATGGAATGGAACAAAAGAATTAGAGGACAATAAAGATGGTTTAACTGATGCAATCATTAATAGCGGTCATGCTCTGTGACCCCAAAGGCAACACAAAATAAACACGGGCTAACATAGACACATGGAAGTGTTTGACACAATAAATGCATTGACATTTCGGCAAACACAGCCTCAATCCATTTGCTCTTTGACACTGACAAGACTTGGCATAGAGTCTCACAGCTGTTTTCCACTCCTCCAACAGGTAAACACTACTTTGATCAGCCTTCCACAGAGACAAGTTGCTACACATCTCTGCGTGTGCGTGTGTGTGTGAGTGCGTGTGCGTGAGGGTATCGGTAGGGTGCAGTGTGCGGAGTGAATATCACATTACTTTAACATGGCCGTGTGATTTATGAAAGCAGCAACTCAAAATTATTAGGCTTATTTTTTCATAATAGGGTTATTATACAAAATGTCAAAGATGCCAGTCACAGACTCTTACAGCCCAGCTTTAAAACTTCAAATTGTGTTATTAGTCAAACAAATAATAAACTTCAGTATTTACATTTGAATACATCAGTATATCCTAAGATTTATAAGACCAATATTAAAATTGCTACCTCTGGTGCAGTATGTGTGTCAGCTCTATATTATGTATTTTTTGGATTTGTAAGCTGAATGATAGAAAAAGATCCTCGGTATATACATACATCTCCATTACTCCTCTTGTATTATTGTTTTTTGAAATTGTTGTCTTTGTGAATTAAATGAATGTAGCAGACAAATCGGTGCCAACTGTTATTTTACAAATAGTAAATGTGAAAATGTGTCAAAATTTCCCTTGCTCAAGGTGGTCATGTGAGGGGGCTTCTATGCATATTTCTTCCATTATAACGAAATAATAAATTTGTTGAAATTGTTCTCTCACTTGCAATGTCACCATTATGCACAGTGTGAGTGTATGTCTGTGTGTGTGAGTCTGAGCCCCACAGAAAACCACCCTCGGGCCTGTTGAGTCACCTCAACATTCCTTCAGTCCCTGAGGAATTTCTGTCTTTGAGCCGAAGCACGGTGAGGCAAGGTAATAATAGTCTTTAACTGCTACACTCCTCCTCCCCTCCACGTCCTCCCCCACCTTTCTGGCCTACAAACAGTCTGAGTGCTGCTCCAGAGCTAAATAATCACTCATTCATCGTAGGTGCCCTCAGAAACTAACCTAAAAAGCAACACAAGTGGTTTACCTTTCCCTTCAATGGTGCTCTTGCTGAGGTCCACTGTCTTCGAGTGGATCACCCCGACCACGGGGTAGCCCTCCACCTCCCCTGCTGGCTCCCTGGGCAGGAAGCAGATGCTGCTGCCGTCGTCAGGGGCGACGGCTGCAGGGTGGGGGTCATAGCTGCTCTCTGCCAAACTGGTCAGCCTCCTCAGGGTCACTCCTTTCGCGCTGAGGATCTCGACGTCGGAGCCGCAGCCCAGAAGTCTCTCAGAAAACTCCACGCCCCCTCGTACGTCCAACAGAGACTGCTTCAGCTGAGCCCTCTGCAGGTGGAGCTGGTTCCTGTGGGAACAAACGTGGCGTGAGCAAATAATTTGGGAGTATAGTTCTTAAATGATCTTCCATTTTAAACTAAGATTACCTGAGTTTAACACAATCGCATCAATTATTCTTCATCGTGGACAGACTCAGTCGTCACAAATAATCGGACAATAAAGATAGTGAGAATGCTCCTATCTGCAGGTGGAGCTGGTTCCTGTGGGAACAAACGTGGCGTGAGCAAATCATTTGGGAGTATAGTTCTTAAATGATCTTCCATTTTAAACTAAGATTACCTGAGTTTAACACAATCGCATCAATTATTCTTCATCGTGGACAGACTCAGTCGTCACAAATAATCGGACAATAAAGATAGTGAGAATGCTCCTAAGTGGAGATTGAGTTCAGATCATCAGTAAGGCAATAAAATGGCCAATGTGGAGAGCTTTGTCTTGGCTGTCAGTGGCTTGTGGACACTGGACCATATAACAGCTCACAACTACAGATATGACAACAACAACACTAATATCAAACATGCTGACACGCACTCACCAGCTTAAGCTTTCTGACTTTATTTTGACACTGGCACAGGCAGCCATGTAACAATCATAATGAATTTCAGCTCACTTGCCAGAAACAGTTGTCTGAGATGACTTACTGTGTACAGCAAAAAGGATGGACTTGTGTACATACATTTTTGTACAAGGAGTTATCCCACCATGGAGGTCAGAGGTCATGGTTACTAGGCCCAGAGCAATTTCAGTAGGTTAATGAATAAACTTTAAATTAACTTCAGTTCTAAAATTTGAACGTTTACTCCTTGTTTCTTGTTGTTGCCACCATCCAGCTCAGCCATTACACTCACCACCTTTCCCTCAACGCAGGAGAACTGTCTCCACATTTGACCTTCCCCTAGACCAGTCTTTTACAATAAACTCCCAAAAAGCTGGTGTTTGGAGTATTTGGGGTATTTTTTTTGCACCACCCTACAGGATCTCTGTTGGTTGCATCGTACCTGCGCTGGACACGGAGCTCCTCCAAGCGACGCAGCAGTGACAGGCAGTGAGCTTCCACAGCACTGGCGTAGCCTCGTGCAAAGGCCCTCACCTCATTGGCTGCCGCCTCCACTCTCACCTGCAAAGCTTCCTGGGATACTTCCACCTGTAGGAAATTTGTTTTAACATGAAAAATATGGATTGATATGTCGCAAAAAAAGTTGAACGTGACAGCATGGCAGGTTTTGATTGTAAGGCATTACGTAATGTGGAACTACGTGATGACAGGATTAGATCATAGTTAAAACTATAATAGTGGCTTTATTTTTCATTCAGTGGAAAAAGAGTCAAATCATAATTGCACCTTCAGCACCGAGTCCTCCAGACGATGCAGGAGAGGCCTCAGGCTCCCAGTGACCATCTCTCGGATGCGGTCTCCGTGGCGATCAATAACATCATGTGTGGGACAGCAGTGGTGGTCGCGGTGTAACGTGGCGGCACACTCTAGGCACACGGGGAGGTCGCAGGGCTGACAGAAGAGTCTGAGCTCCTGGCCGGGGTGGAGGGAGCAGAGGACGGGGCGGCTGAGGCGACCACAGGACTTCAGCTCCTCCAGACCCTGAATGGAGTGAGATGCTGTTCGCTTCTGTCGCCTGCACACAGGAGAGAGAACACATACTCCCATGACTGCGTGTCCGTTCACTCCGTGAACATTTCAAGATTCAGCTCGACCTTAGGCCTTAGTTAGAAGGTACATGTTATTGTGTTGTGTTGCATGTGAGAGGAAAGAATATGACAGAACATAATACAACTTGAAATTAGAATGGACTCTGGGGAACGCAAACCTCCTTTGAAGTGAATAATGAAGAAAAAGTGCGCCCTCTTCAAATAGGACAAAGTATAAACATGGACTACTACCTCACACACACTCTACCATCATACGATTGGAATTAAATATAAGTCGAGTGCAACCTCATTATTTACATGTGGCTATACACAAGTGTGGCAGAGAGCGGAATATAAAATAACAAATGTTAACTTGGCATAGAATAGAATATGCTCTATCAGTGAGAATAAGAAATCAAATAATAGTAATAAGGAATGTATAACATGTGATTAAACAGGAACATTTAACCCAACAATGGGACATTCCCAGCAAAACTAATTGGGTATTATTTATATTTATATTTTTTAATAGCATGTTAGTTTAACAACAGGACAGGACACAGGACAGGGGACATGAGGCAGGGGGCACTGCAGGGTGGGCCAAGGGACATGGAATAGGACATGGGAAACTACAGAAGAGGAAAGACACACAACACAACACAACACAACACAACACAACACAGCACAGCACAGCACAGCATTCCACTCCACCTGTGTGCCTGGCAGCAGAACTCGCACAGGTTGAGGCAGCACGCCTCGCAGCGGCTCTCCGCGCCTCCCTCCCCGCACAGGTCGCAGCCCGGCGCCCCGTCCGAACGCAGTGTCTCAAGGAAGACTTGGTCCAGCGCCAAGTGGTCGGGGCTCAGGCCGCCGGGCCCCGCCGCGGGCACTGCCACCTCGGAGTCGCAGTCCGGGCAGAGCACCGTGACGCCGCCGCGCGGGGACGCGGAGCACGGCTCCAGGCGGCCGATGCACTCGGAGCAGAAGGAGTGCAGGCAGGGCAGGAGCCTCGGGTCCCGGTACAGCCGCTGACACACGCCGCACACCGGCCGCTCGCACGCAGACATTGTTTGACACTTTTTTCGCCGAGTTTCTTGCGAAAAAGCTCCACAAAAGCCGTCACCTCAACCAAAACACAACTTTCACCTCAGCATGGCAAACACTCACACTACAGCGTCCGTACTGGGAGCGCATCGCGGATTATAATCTACCAGGAGGAAAATCCAACTTTTTTGCCCGGAGGAATTTGGTTGCGTTTAGGGATCCGTAGGACATACGACAACTCACTCCCCACCAAACCAATAGGAAAGCGCACACAAGTCATCCAGGGGACGTTCACGGACTCTGACCGAGTCGGCACCTCCACGGTGGGACCCCTTACTGCTCCCATCTGCTGGCTGGAAGGAGCCATGTGTTCACAGCACCATGATAAGACCACTGTACTATCGTACTATCATATTACACAATACATTATTATAATACAGTATCACACATTTGAAACGA
>JAFBJU010000173.1:1248803-1286763 GCA_016785305.1 Colistium nudipinnis
TCACTGTGAGTATTTCTTGGAGTGCCGTCTCACGAAGGGTAGTTCGTCTTACTTCCTGTCAGACACATAAAATAGGAGACTCAAGCTATTAAATTACAAAAGTGTAGAGGCAATATTGCCTTCCAAACATTATATTAACATGTTGTGATCTCGTCATCAGGAAAACACAGGACATCGTTGTGTGTGCACAGACGTGCAAAATCAAAATAGCAATAATACAGCATGTATGAGAATCATTGGTTATAGAGTAATCCTACTAACAGTAGCAGTAGTTTGATTTTGTATACAAGGTAGGCACAAGGTAGTGAATGTCAGCATTTCTAATTTTTTTTTTTTTTTGTTAATTTCTTTCAGATTTCCCCTTGTTTGTTTTTTAAACAATTTAAAGCGTTCAGTAACTTGCAGCTCTTGCAAGTCGTTTCCTTCCACTCTCCGATTTCATCTTCCTTCAGCTTTGAACTTCCTCAGTTACATTCATATTTCATTAAAATCATCCATCCATTCATTTGCCAGCCAATCAATCAATCAATCAGCCATCCATCCAGTCAGTCAGTCACTCAGTTAACCAATATCTAATACTTTTTCCAATTTTCAGTCATTTCCCATGCATTTTCAGCTTTGCTTCAGCAACATCCTTTTGCTTTCAGCTTCCACATTTTCCTTCTGCAGTCCAGCTCCCAACTTCAGTGACCAATTTCATTTCCAAGCTTTCAGCTTCAAGCATATATACTGCTTTTTCTTCTGGTAATATAAGATAAGATACGATGAGATAATCCTTTATTGTCCCAGAGTGGGGAAATTTGCAGTGGTGCATCATCAGAGGTAAAACGTATACCAGCACAGGTTCAGAGCAAAGTAAACTGAGACTGTGCACGAGTAGAACAAAGTACTGAAGATGCAATATATATTCAGTGACCAGAGTTAATGCAGTGGAAGAGGGCCATTTCCTTATGGTTCATTAAACATAAAGATGTATAGGGGAATATTTAATATATCTAATGCAAAAACTGGTGACATATTAAAGGGACAAAACAACATTAAAGCCTCTATCTAATACCCAGAGCAAAGAGGTGTTGGGTTGGGTATTGAGTACAATAAAAGTGTCTTTTTCCCATCTGCTTAAATAGCAAATACATTTACCGCTCATGGGTGTGTTGGTGTTAAAATAAGGTGTGAGCTGTTGCTATCTTCAGCCAGCTCCCCCCTCTCTGTGTGAGGGTGCAACGTTTAGGCCTTTACATTTCTCCTGGTGTAACCCAAACATGCAGCTTCCCATTCTTAGCGTATAACGTTTTTTTTTCCCTCCAAAGTCCACTGAACTCAGTCAATGTACCTTCCTCTTTACAATGAGGAGTCATAGCAGTGCATACACTGCTGGTCCTGACACAGTCTGCTCTGGAACAGCTCTGATAGTCACAGTTTCTATTGAGCAGTGTTGTTTGACTGCAGCTCCAGCAATCCATACCCGGCAACTGGCCATCTTTCAAACTGATCACTTTCTATGTCCGTCACAGAGCATGATTGGATGTTAACTGCATCACACGGAGCACCCAAGTGGGAGCATCTGCATTTCTCACGTTTCTACACTTGCATGTTTTTCCTTTAATCTGTCACCTCTCTGTTTGTTGGCGTGTGTAATTATGTTAGATAACAGAGGAAGAGGACGCTGGTCGTAATACTGAGGCCGGCTGAAGCCAGCAGGGACGAAGCAACATTGAAGGTGAAGTATGTGTCCTCCAATACACCAGAACCTGGAAAATATGAAAAGAGGTGGTAAATGATGTGTATTTAGCTGGTTAATTTCATTCTGATTTATTTTTCTTTCTTTTTTTTAATCAAAAGTTGTATTAAATAATTGGTTTGCTTTGGTTTCCAGTATTTATTATTTTATTCAAATTAGTTTATAATTAATATCAATTCATATATTTATACTTCAAAGTGCCTGCTATATCTTTGTTAAATCACACTATTATACTATTGAAGTTTAGGCTGAAAAAACACAACAAATTAATCAAATATTGAGCTGCATTCAGGCACTAATATCGACCAGACCGAGTTAGAGATAACCAGAAAATAGAAAATCTCAGTCTAAGTCATTGGTAAGACAGCTCATTCAGAGGCATTCAATCTAATATTTCTCAAGCTATGAATGAAATGTGAACTGAACAACCTGAGTAAAATCAGTGAAGCACCCTTTAATAATAATAATAACGTTCACTTATTTAGGGCCTTTCCAAAAGAGCCCAAGGACGCTTAACAAAACAGGGGTCAAAATAACAGAAACCCAGTGACACAATTATGAGTCCAAGGCTTTCTTGACAAGGTGGGTTTTAAGGGCCGCCTTGAAAGTGGCAATGGTAGGGGCGTTTTGGATGTCAATTGGGAAAGTGTTCCAGAGGCTGGGGGCTGCCACGCTCTGTCTCCTTTAAATATATCTTACCCTGTTCTGGATCAGGCCAGTACATGAAACAGTGACAAGGAGGTTTTGCGTTTTTGCTAGGAAACAAAAAATAAAGTCTTACCTCACCTGTTACAGTTGCCTTCGAAACTGAGATCACCAATTCCGTTTCGATCTTGCACATGTACGTGTCGTTGACGCTGGCCGGCTGCACTGTGCTGACCAGACTGTAAATCTTCCTTGAGCTTAGTGATAAGGTTGTGTTTCCCTTCAGGACGTCTCTGTCCAAGTTTAACCAGGTCACGTTTGGTTTGGGCAACCACCTGCTTGCCTGAGCGGTCAGGACACTGTTGGAGTATGTGAACGTGGGAGCTGTGTAGGCTGAAACAAAAAAAAGTCCGGTCAAGAATTCATCCAAATTCAATGACTTACCATGACGCCACAGTGTGGAATAAGCCCCTTAAAATAAATGTTTACACACCAATGATAGATGCTAAATGTATGATAAACAGTCCGCTCAAAGCAAACACACAGGGAAACTGGAAAGACGAGTCACTCTACCGGCTGTGTGAAGATGAATGTTGACTTTCCCGCCTCTCTCAGAGGAGCTGATTCTGCACATGTACCCGCCCTCATCACCTCGCCTCACATTCCTTATCATCAGAGAGGCATTCCCTGAGACCAGAGCATCGGGGAAGAGCTGGGTCCTGCCTTTGTACTGGGAGTTCTGGTCTTGAAGATCCACGGCCCCGTTCTTATACTGGTACACGAGCCCCTGCTGTCCCGTCTTGGTCCAGGTGACAGACATCTGGCGGACACTTTCCACGTTCAGATAGCAGCTGAGGAGCGCGTCTTGGCCCAGGTTGGCGATGGGCGCCGCGTTGCTGCTTATCACGTAAGACGTGTAGTCTGTGGGACGAGGGCAGACACACGATTAACACATCCAGATTAGTAGCATTGGAAGATTATTCAATTAAGATTAAGATTATTATTTCTCAATCTAAACATTTGCAATGTCCTTCATTCAAATATGACACAAAAGTCACACTTGTTCATTTAGCTGCACTTTGTCTAGTTTCTGGATTGAGAAAACAGCTGTCCACCCTCCTGCCCCTGTAAAAATGTTTTGTTAAAATGTGTCAACAAAATTAAAACACACATTTTTCACTTGGCTTCCTCCAGTGTTCAACTAGAGTTGAAATTAAAGCACAACATTCCAGAAAACTTGAAATAAAAATTGACAATGTTTTCTCTTAAGTTAAAAATCATTTTTGTACATGACATACACACATGCTTTCAACACGTAGGGTTTACACCAAGGGTAACCATGTATTTGTTTAACCAAACACTGAATATGCACTTTAAGTGTCGCCTCAGGCCAGTTCCACCACTAACAATAACAGGATCCCCACAAGTATCCATGGGCAGGGGTGTTTAAAGGCACTCTGGGTGCCCCAGGCAAAAAAAAATATATATATATATATTGGCAATTGCATGGTTTGCCTGCCCCGTGGCAACGTTCCTGTCCATGGGTCTTACCTGAGAAGGCTATGAACAAGAAGAAGATGATGATGGTCGCAAATACGACGATCAGGGTTAACATGCTATGCAAAGAGAGAAACACAAATGTGGGTTAATGTAAGGAAACACAAACAAAGCGACAACCTCAGCAAAAATATACAAGTGGATCAACTATACAGCAACCGAGGTGGGGAGTTCCACCAGCTGTGTGGTGATAGAAGCTGAAATTTGATTTGTTTCTTACAAATGTACATGCAACCATAAAGAAATAATATTTTAGCAGTTCTGGTTTTGCATTACACATATTAGCAATGTGAAGAAAAAAAATGGAAATGTAACTTTACTAGTATTTGTTACAGTTGCATCAGTGCTTAAGTAGCAGTTTCCCGTTGAGGTGGAACTAACCTTTTCTATATATGACTTCAACTGTTTAAAATGAAACATCTCTGTAATTTGGGGAATGGGAAATGTTCCTTTGGTAGTGCAGATAAAAACGTAGACATTTTAACAATAGCAAACAGCAACAATTCTTTTTATGCACAAGGTCACAAGCCATAACATGCTCCGAGAGCAAAACCTTGAATATGTGACAATACCTCCTGTGCGTGTTTGAATCGGAAAGCTGATCGTTTAAAGTAATTGGTAAACATGAAGTGGAAAAAGAAAATGTGGAGTGGGCACAAATATCAAGCAGCAATCAATAGAAACGCACAAGAAAAGTGCAAGCGAGTCACACGATCGATAGAACCCGGTCACTGCGAACCACTGAATGTTTTCGGAGCCGAGTCGCCACCAGATGAAGAGAACATATTCAAAGTTTATGGACTCACGTATAGAAGATGATCTTCCCCAGGACGCTCATGGCTGCCGATGACACCTCCCCAGGGTTCCGATCCTGTCGCTTAATGCAAAGGTCCCGTCATGCCATTCCTCCAGATATCCACAGTGCCTCTGAATAAACGGAGCTCCTGTGCTTTAAAACATCGACTGTTTCAGCCAATCTCACAACACCATGGGTAAATATTACCTTTAAGGCGTAGTCGTCATTCATGTTGACACATTGCCTCAGTTACTCATTTTCTAATCAAATCCATGGCAGAGACTGCTAATTTGCACGAGCATGTCTCAGAACGACGTTTGGCATGTCCGACATGCTGGAAAAACTTCCCCACCTTTTATGGTAAATATGAAGTTGGGTTCGATCAATATACATTTTTTTCAGATTTCGGTATCGATATACAGTATGTTGAGAGGGTAAAGGGAAGCAAGTAACACAAAAACCTAGATGTTAAGGGTTAACGAAGAGGCAATATCTAAAAACAACAGATGGATACTGTTCAAATCAAAGACAGAAATATGACTGAAAGAGGACCTGAAACACAGAGGTAACACTGTTAATGTTTCCATAAAATAAAATGTTTCACAACCAACCAACTCACTAACACAGGGTAACGCCTAAGAATAATCAACTAGCGTCCATTTACAAATGCCTCAGATACAAACCACAGGGTCAAGAATTTCATTCCAGGCTCTGTTAGCGGCATTGGTCTGGTTTATATAGCAGGCTGGTCATTTCGAATTAGGCACCGCACCAATCAGGACGCACCAGCCTGGACTCAGGAACACCCACTTTTTATAGCCAATCCCTTTCAAGAGTTGGCACATCCCGTTCTGCATAAAGCCAAAAAAAATAAAAAATATTAAGAACTAAGGACAAGGGTTGCAGCCTAGGGCCATAAAAATGTAGTATTGTCTTTCATTGTTAAGTTGATCAGTAAACCTTAGGGGAAAGGAATATAAAGTGGGGGGGGGGGGGGGGGGGGGGTAAAACATTTCCAGGGGGGGGGGGGGGGGGGGGGTTCGTAAAACTTGACACATCTACATAAAAGTAGGAAAAGAAAAGAACGTGAGTTGTACAGGAAGAGTTACTCTTTGGTGTGCCATAGTGTTGGGCACGGCTTATGGCAGATTTGACTGTACGCGCTCTGTATCAACTAATATCAGATAACCCTCACACGAGGCACCATTTGGTCTAACTAAACTTTACTGGACCTTTGGCTAATCAAATTAAGATCAAAAATAATAATTAAAATCAATATTTATATTGATTAATAGAATTTGACCTTAGTCAAAACCTCTGGAAGTCAGGGGGTGAAGAACTTTTATGATGCAGGGCGAGATAGTCCTGCTTCTCCAGTCAAGGATAATAATCATGTGACCACAGATCCCAACAACAGGTAGATACTGCTTTACGGTAAGAGTCATGTCATTAATATAGAAAAGCTCTCTCTTTTAAATGTCAAAGCACAATCAAGCTTTTCAAAGCATAAGAAGCAACTTGAATGAAGTAAAATTAAAAGTACGGTAAACTTCAAAAGTATTTATTTCATGTACTGCACTATTATAGTAGCTACTCCCTACCTCTGTGTTGATCCACTTAGGTTGAAGTGTTTTTTTCCTCTAACGTGTCATGGTGAATGAAAAAGAAATTGACAAGGATTTCCAATCCTCGGTGAGTAAAAATGTATGTGCTAACGTATTTGTTTGTCATCCTCTATGAAATAAATATTCCGACTATGCTCAGCAACAAGGTTTAGTACAGTCTATGCCGCCTGGGCGCAAACAATTTGGAGCCTTTCAAAAAGAAAACCCATACAGTATGTTACAGCATGTTCCCAAACTGTAAACCACACACAAAGCGTTATTCTAACTGGAGGCAAACACCAGGGTCACCCAAGCCCTGTCTGCTTAAATATTAGCCATTCGCACCGAGGTGCAACCAAAGTAAAGCACTACAGCGTCAACAATGAACAATTACTAGTCACTGGTATTTACATATACAGTCATTTGTCCAAGGCGGAGGCCTCCAAATAGCACAATAGTTTATACAGCACAGAACAGCTAATAGTACGCAAATTACACAACACCGCCAGCTTATCTGCAAAACACAAAAACAGGACTTCAGGTTGGCAACTCTGAAAACCCACATGCATTGCGTTGTTGGGCCACATATACAGCTTGTGCTTCTTCCCCCTAAGTGCACAAAAACAATTCACGCAGTTTTAAAGGTTTCACTATGTGTGCCTTATTCTAATACAGATGTGGTTATACACGTTTTGAAGAAGTGTAACGTTAAAAATACCTGATAACAATTATTTGTCATGTCGGCAAAGAAATAAGGTCTTGTTTTTTAATATGTGTCATGAAATGAATTCTTTGTCTTCTCCTGTATTCTTCTTCTTCTATGTCATGCTTGACTAGATACACTTCAGAAGAGTGTAAAAGCAGTGAAGTGAGTAAAGACCCAGTCTTGCAATTCTAAACTAAATTAGACATTTTTAAAGTGTCTCTCTTTATTTATCTTTACCTATATAGGAAGAACTATTGAAGAGCTTTTGCACAACCATAACATACATAATAATGTCTTAACCATTTTTATATCTCACTGAATGCTAAGGCAGTTTTTTCACAGATCCATTTCATAGCAGCGTCACACCGCAGGTCGTTCCAGCTGTTGGCGCAGAGAACTGCACAGTCCTCCTCACCCCACTGTAGTTCTCCATTACCGTTATCTGGCTGCCCTGGCCGCCAGAACCTAGAAGGTTAATCAAGAAGTGAAGAAGAAAGTGGCAAGGAGAAGAACGCAGCTTCAGGTTTAGTCATACAAACACCCGCACGACTCCATATACAAACAATGCGAAGTGTAGAGTTGTGCGCACGCCTTACGCCAGAGTGAGAGGGGTTCCGTCGGTCCATTTCCACGTGCGCTCGCTATCTCTGTCTGACAAACCAATCCAATAATCCTGCTCGGTGATGTCGTTGAGAAATTTCTGCGGGCGATATAGAGACCATCTCATATGCGCATGTGGTCAGAAAAGAGATGAAAATAACTACATGATAAAATCTGCCTTTCTATTTTCATTCCCCCCCTGGGACCTCTGAGGTCATCAGGGCTGATCAGTGACAGCGGGTCACTGCACAGCATCACAGGAAACACTGCACCCACTGCACATGGGAGATGTTTCGTTTTTTGAGTGCAAACTAGCTCGAATGAATAATCCTTTAAGATGATGGGTGAAACATTTTGGAACAACTTGCGTAGCTAATAAACTGACACAAAGGGAGTGTGCACCTTCTGGAAAATGATCATACACCATCTTAAAAGTCACTTTACTGCCAGCATTGTGCAATAACTGCAATCATTTATAACAGAGCAACATGACAATGCACAATCCTAAAAGAGAGAGACTCAACTCGATAAACATTGGTTGGGTACCTGTTCTTCAGCGCTGTTTATGACCACCAGATCCGCTCCCCTATTTCTGCAGTCTTTCCTGCCATTTTCCCAAACATCAGACTTAACAGAGAGGAGGTAACAGGAGGAGCTAACCATTGTCCATCCATTGGCACAAGTTCTCACTGCGGGGTGTGTCAGACAAAAGACGTGAAAGCTCAGGCAATGTGTATCATGTTCCTGATGGGACCCTGAAGGTTCTGGGGGGTTCATAAAATGTGTGTGTGTGTGTGTGCGTGCGTGTAGATGGGCCTCACTCTGTTTGGATAAACGCCGGAGCTCACTCAGGGAGGACGTCTTGTTTTCCACAGCGTGGACGCACTCCGTCAGGTTGGCTTTAAGAGCTGCCCAATGCTGTGCAAAACCATAATCTGAAGCAAATCATGACACACATTCGTGATACAACCCGACATCCAGACAGACTCTCACAGGATTATGCAAGATATACAGCTGCATGTTCAGTAGATCAAAAGACAGCCGCCTGGAAAAAACATCCGTCTGACACCTGTTCTCTACTTTAAAATCGATATTTTTTCTTACTTCCTCATATATTTTTTTTTTATAGAAAAACTCTTGGCTTCCATTTCTTACAAAAACAGCTAGTGCATTTTACCCTGTTTCCTCATTCTGTCAAGTGTCTCTTAATCTATTTCAATTTTGAGCAGCTGTCAAAGATGATCATAAAACGCTGTTTTTTTCCAAAGCTCCCACTTTTCACAAAAGATTAACATTTAAGGTCAGTTTTCGTTTTCGTTCAAATGAAAATGTTTCAAGACCACCCCCCCCTGCAAAAAAAATTATATATATATGTAAAAAAAAGAAAAAGGGAAGCAGACTCACGGTGGACACCGAGGCAGATGAGTGCAGACAGGAGGAAAACACTCAACAGGACCAGAAACAGAACAACAGCACCATGAGTTCTCCTCCCAGTGATCCTGGGACCTGAGCAGAGGAGAGTCCACTCAATACAGAAAATGACACAACAATCATTCAGATGTATTCATAAAGGTTTTGTCTTAATATTTTTACCTTTCTGGTTTGTTGAATGTCTGGATTTGACAGGTTTGATCGTCTCAACATTGACATAGATCTCCTCCATCTCCATACTGCTATCTGGAGGGGTGTGGGGGAACTCTACGCTTTTGTTTCTTTCTCTGACTACCTCATAATTTGAGGAAGTCACCGATTTCAGAGGTCATAAAAGAGGCTCGCGTGAAAACAAAGTAACACGTATGTGGCATTATTATGCCCTGGATGACTAATTCTATGTTTAAGGCCTCGAAAAGATAAAATGAATTACAAAAGTGATCAATTTCAGGATCGTTTAAGTTGTCTCAGGTTATAAATATTGAGCTCAGAACTATGTCAATGCAATCCTCAAACACCCTAAAAAAAGGCAGGCAACTGATAAACAATGATGTATTTGTATACTTTATTAATTTATTTAGTATTTATATTTCTTTTTTGTGCCTGTGTGCCATGTCTAATATTTGTCAGGCCCATGCAGTCAAAAATCAAACGCATTTCATTACCTTTATTCCCTGTGAAGCTGTTATCTGAAAATGCTCTAGATAAATGCAGCCCAGCCAGTTTTTAATAGATTTATAAACATTAAGTAAGCAAGTAAACACGGTCAAAAAGTAACACATTTGAACAAGATCAAACGTAAAACAAAAAAAGGATTTAGGTATTAATTGGGAGGTGGGGTGAAGTTCACATTTCAGGGCTGTAACAGAGAACAGTTTAATCTCGGACAGAAAATTAGAGAAGTTAAAGCAGCGATACTGCGTTACAAGAAATGCAGATGTCGATGAAATTATCCAAAATTCATCATCTGAGGTCATCAGGGGTTACAGGTGGAGAGCCCATAACTCAGGCATGACCATTCATTGATCATCTCCATGAAACCTGGCGCGGCGGTGAGTCCACTTGCTAGAAAAATAATGTGGATTCTTTTTTACGTTAGATCATCATTTCACATTTATTATTAATATCCATTGAAACAACAAAAGGGCACTGAGTTTGATATTTCTACAAAGCGCAATGCCAGTAATGCCCCCAGTACAAGTTGCGTTCTCTTAAAAATGGGGATACACACATGTTCATATTGCAGACGCATCAAATTGTAAGGTGTATATAACTTAAAGTGGGCCTCACCTGCCAGGAGGTTGTAGAGGTTGCAGTAGTTGAGGCCACCATCAAGAAGGCTGGAGAAGCTGAGAGAAACAGACTTACCCTGATACGAGAAACAAAAAATACACTTTTGAGTGGTAAAACAGCATAACTGATTTTTATTTTTGGTCAAAAAATGAAGTAATTTAATGCTTAATTATAATTTGAAGTTAACATATAACTCAAGGATTTCCTCAACTGACATATTTGTATTTTTTAACAACAGTTTCTCTATTTTTAAGCACATGTAAAATGAAGCTTGAGCTTTGAGCTTGTTGATGTGGGTATAACACACTTCTGCCTGACAAACAACTACGCAGCAAATTTTCTATCATTCCTATAATTATTGTCCAGCCCCCATTTTTTCCTATATATAAAAAGAAAAATCAACTTTTACAGTTACATTTTTCTTTTAAAAATATTTGCATTTCAAGTAGTTCACTTTCTATTTGACTTAAAGTTTTTCTTAAAAAATTGAAAATTAACTGGGCATCAGAGATACTCACGGACACACGGCAGCCACCGGTCAGTATGGTGGGACTGAAGGTGAAGGTGATGTTCTCAGCCTGAACGCCATCTGGAGAAGTGTGGTTGGCTTTGATCATCACAGAGGTGGCTGACACAAGCTGCAACACACCAGACAGATAAATATGTCTCTTATTACAAATAAAGATTTACACTCATAGAAACGCAAAAATGTGCTATATTATAGACGACAGGTACATACCGTATACTGACATTCATCACAGGTAGTCAGGGGGGTGAAGGCTTCAATCTGTTGCACTAGTTTGTTATTAATTTCAGTACAAGGTGACGCAAACAGCCTAAAAGAAGATCGGGACATATCATTAGCAATTCACTGTACAACATTTTAAGCTCTCCAATCTATCGGACATTGAGCATCCCTGTAGTTTTTTTTTGTTTGTACCTACCACAGTGCATTGCAGAAAGCATGGTATGGAACCGGGAAAGCTGTTAAGGAGCCTAAGAGCACAGCGATGAGAGCAGGAGCCAGCATCGGGGTCGCCATAGTCACGGTGAGACAGGTTCCTTTCTGCTGCAGGACAATGGCACTGTGAGGGTGCTGTGCCGAGTGTGAGCCACGGTTGTTGCATCGGGGTTTATCGCTGAAGCTTCATGCGTGCTCATCACGAGGGCCAGTGATGGGGCTTGAAATCAGCGTTTGGTCAAGGCTGTGACTTTATCAGTCTTGTGCCAATTGTCCGGATATTGGTTGTGCTGTGTGTCTTTGCACAATAAATACTGTTGTTAATCGCTTTGGTTGTGGCCTATTTGTTAACATTCTTTTTGTAAAAATCATTGATGGTTTCCCCCGCTTAAGGATTAGGGGATTTCAGCGATTTTTAAGGCCAACAATATAAGATCGGTTTTAGGCTGTTTTCAGCTATTTAAAAATGACAAATTGTTGATAAACAAAACGGATACAAGATAAGGCCAATCACAGTGTTGGCCATTTGTCCGTCTGGGTATGTGGCTTCAAACAACTAGACAAGCTGTTACAGATAGGCTTCTCACGCACTCGATGCAGTTTTATAATAGATACATAATACACATTATACATAATAGACAATATGTGCTACACTTTTGAATGTTAAAATATAAATATCATGATTACTTTTTCTTAAGCACATCATAATTTCACTGATTGAAAAAAATTATGATGTGATGAGTAATGTATTTATTTTGTGGTCATGTTTGGTGTTGATATTGATAATATGGGTGTGATGTTATTTTTGTGTGAATTAATGTGTGAATCCTTACAAACACAACCTGCAACTGAATTAAAGACCATTTCTACTGAATATATACTGCATATAGTGTATACACACATATGTGTATTAACAATATGAGCAGAAGTGTCAGGGAATGAGAAAGTAAAAGGCACCAATACAAGCGAGCAGGTTCAAACGACCACGTTGCTCTGTTATCAAAGCTCTGCATGGAGGGCAGAAGAGGACAGCACAGATTTAACGTTTAACTGGGCAGGGTCAACAAGCTGCTTCGTGACTCAACAAAGCCAATACAGGCATTGTGGGACTGGGACTGAGTTGACCCCAGGACATCAGACTTAATTGGAAGACGAAAACGATTAACTGCTGTTCTTTAATATCACATTTTGGGTAAAAGCAGCTGCTCAATCATGCAAATTCATAACTAGTGATTTCTGCTCTGCGGATGATTTCTTTAGATATATAAATAAATACTATTTAAAACAGATAGACAGATATCAAAGAGGGTCATTCTGACTGATAAGGATGGAACTTTTGAATCTCTTCCTCCTTTTCTACATTTACAAGCTGTCCACTGGGCACCAGTACAACTCCAAAGGGACAAGAGAATCAAAGATTTCCCATCTTAAACTGAGATAAATAAGAAACGGAGAGATGGATCTTAGGACGAAAGAAATACAGACCTAGGTCGTAACATTCTGGTGAATAGCTGAAAGTGTCATGTATTTTAAGGCTGTGTGATAGCTTATGCGGGGTTACTTAAAAAAAAATCTGTATTTTTACTAAAAAACTGAAAAATAAAAAATGCAATCTGATGGCTCTAAACTACAGCAGGCAAACATTATGCAGAGAATAATAAGGATATTAGTCCTACCAAACACTTATACGACGGGACATGAGCTTATGCTTACTGCATGTTATGGCAGTCTGATCCATATGCAAGCAGTTGTTACTATATTAGACATATAAACTGCATAAAACATGATTTCGTTTTTAATAAAGTAAAGTCATCACTCTTTTTTCACGACTCAAGTCAGCATCCCACCGCAACCCACCACTTCCGAAGTGTTGTGTTGTGCGGTGGAATGTGTGCGCACTCTGCTCGTGCGTCCGCTGCATCCTAGTACACCCTGTTTCATTTTCGCATGTTAACTTGCTAAGTAATCCCCATTTTTCAAAATATACCAGTAAAAATAAGGCATTGATAGACAATATAAAATTTAAATAAAAGATAATCTTGTTGCTATCATCACCTAATCTGCTTCCACGTTTGTGTTTTTTTCTTTTTTTAATAATGTAAATTGTGTTAATAGAATTTGTTTTCTAAAACTATTTTGAGAATGAACCACCTGCTACAGAGCTGTTTATTTGGTGTTTTAGTATTCAACTAAACTGCTTACTACTTAAAAGCTATTACTTCTATTCCTATTATATTCCTATTTTGCCAACACTGAAAATGTGTTATTATGTCATAATCTCTGTTAATCTGTTAATCAGAATGAAAACAAATTCTACCTTTTAAAGATTTATTGAAAAGGTAACATTTCATTGCACTGAAGTGAACTTCGGTATTATGAAATGTTATATAAACCAGATTTATTTTTACAATGAAATGGCTGATCATACACACAGGCACGCATGCGAGCACACACACACACACACACACACACACACACACACACACACACTCACACACACAGCTTTTTTTCTAACTCCAATTTTCATTTCATGATCACCGACGTACGTTTTTTGGTATTAATTATTTTTCGTTTCACTTTTTGGTTTTGAGTTTGATTATTTTAAATATAAAGCCCTTACGATCTGCATACTGGAGACCAAGCTGAGTAATTAGCTTTTATATGTGATGTCCAAAGCAGTTCCGTGAGAAAAATCGTAACTGTAATGCTGTGTAATATTTTAATGGAAAATTGGAGCACAGCGTCCTTTCAGTGCAAGTCACACTTGACTAGAATCAGCTGCTTTATTCATCTTTCACAATCACAGGCTTTTTTTTTCAGCTGCTTGGCTTCCTGCTGAAAGGTCACATTCATAATATGTATAGTCTGAAACTTTTCACCATATTTTCTCTGCTGAAATGCCAACAGCTCCTTTTACCAACCCAAACACCTCCATGGAGCTTTTGGCATTCGGTTAAGATTCAATGTTTATGTATGTTTGTCTTTAAATGGAATTAACTCTTTGTGTAAAATCCTTATTGGTTTTTTTTATCTCCACCTCAAAGAGCAAAGTGACCATGTGAAAACCACATGCTATGAAGGGCACATTCGTAACACTCCCATTCTTCAGATAACTGTGTCAAAGAAAGGCAGAGAAACTTTGTGTTTTTTACCTAAAACTTACATTTAAAGGATTGCTTTTTTTTTCAACATTGTAAACTCTGCACACCGTCTCTGTTCAAAACCATCCATTTTTTTCTTCGTTTCAGCAATTAAAAGCAGAAACAAGACGTCCCAAATACACATCTGCATGGATGTATTGGACATTGATGGTGAATCTGCTTGTAAAAGAATGCCTAACGTTTATAGCGCACTAAATGCTTAGTTGGTCATTGGGAGTGCAAAATTCCCAGGGAATTGGGGTTTGGCTGGGCTGGAGGTTTATGAAAGCATTTGGTGAAAAGCTGAGGACAGCATTATAGTGTCTGAACACATTCTACAAGAAATTACATTCACCCGTAGAAACAGGACAGTCGACAGACTCTTCTGTCAGCGGCCACGGAGGCCAAGACCCCTTCAGCAGCCACGCGAGCTATTTTACAAGCCAAACAAGCCAAACACTAGACAAATGACAGACAGGGGTTGAGTTCTTTTCCTACCTTGACACCAAATGTCACAAGTTTTGTTCTACAGACAGACTGACCTCTAAAACCACCTCCGGGTGATTTCACATGCAGGGTTTCCCTGAATATTCTACTGTTTCTTAAACTATCTAAGCAAGTTTTTTTTGTAAACAGTGATACGAACAAATGATGTGCCGCTTGAACACACGGTGCCTTTTTTCGTTGTTGTTCTGGTTAGAAGTCCCGCGTAAAGTCCTCAGTATATTCAACAGCAGTAAGATGAGTTGTCCCCGTTCCAGTCCTAGCGGCGTCGGTGCTGGGCCCTTTTGAGCCGGTTCACTGTTTGGTGATCGCTCAGTCCAGCTGAGTTCAGTCTGGGATTTAAACTGAATGTAAACCCAGTCCAGAAACTGTTCAGTAACGTCCGTTTAGCTCACTTTGGGCCCAAAAAGGGAAAAAAAACATTTGATTTGACTGACGCAGAACAGCAACCTCAGTCCTGAAGTAAATAAATATTCAATAAATTAAAAGTATATGATGGCAAGGTCCAATGCTGTTGCATCCGGTTAAATATATATATATATATTTTTTCCATTGTTGGTGGTTGGGATCCCAGCTACAAGCTCAGGACATGTCACCTGAAACCATCCAGGAATCCGCCATGGCAAAAAGAAAATGCAAAATTTCAGTCTTTCATTCGGCAACTTGTTTCGTTTTCCCTTCTTGTCCAGTCACAACCTTAAATGTCTACTTTTGACACAAAGCCTGAACCGAGCATCTCTCCTCATATGAAATTGATCTAATATCCAACCATCACACAGCTCCTCAAAAACTACTTACTTCCTAGTTATCTCTTTTTGCCCTTGAATCTACAGTCTAGCAAAATGCACTGACAATCCCAGATTAAATAATCAAACTAATCCATGTTCTGGGTTGTGATCAATCTGATTTCTACAGACACTGATCGGACTACTTGATCCTCAACTAGAATTTCTTATTATTTCTTCTTAACATTAGCTTAAATCGGACGACTACAAACACACCATTACCTCATACGTCATATACAACAAACATTATGGCAGTTTTTCGTGTGTCTGGTGAAGAATACCAGAGATCCCCTTCAGTGTTAACTTTACAGAACTTGAACATGTTAAGTAGTATTCAGCTGAACATGGCTGTGGTATGCTCTGTGTGTTGGCCTACTGGCTTGTGAGGCCCTGATGTCCCTGAGCAAGCGACAGTGTCTCAGGTTCAGATAAAAAACAAAAACAACCACCTGCAGAAGGTGGGGGGAGAGAGAGAGAGTCAGATTAGCTACATTTTGGGATAAACAGGACGTCCTTGATAAATATAGGTGTATTTTTTAATCACTGTAAAAATAAACCTTTTAATGTCATTGCCATCGCTTGCGCTTGTTCACAGTGTTTCGTTTTTTTCCCTCAACTTCTTTTGGTTTTTATAGGGGCGTCTTTATGCAGTGGGGCCCAGGAAGTCCAGGTGACTTGGTGGTAGGCAATTAAATATTGTACAGCCGTAAAATTCAACTATTTATGCTGCTCTGGGTTAGGCCTACAGCGGTGTGTTGGTCCTTGCAAGAATATTAACTCTCTCACCCCACAGGCAACGGATCCCTCCCTAGCTTCCACACAAGTAAATACTGGAGATAATTAAAATGCCTATAATGTAGCCTGTGGTTGGTGCACTGGGGGGGTCAGGGGTGGGCTGCTCTCCATCACAGCGTGTTGCCCATGCTGCTGCTCACCAGCCCTTTGATATTGGTGATGGGCCGGACGTCGTGCAGCTGCCTCCTGCGGTCGATGAACGTGGCCAGTCGCGTGGTGTCCAGCGGCGTCTTGGAGTGCTCGCCGCCGTGCGCGCCCCCGCGACCCACCCACGGGTGCTGCAGGCAGCAGGTGGCGCTCGGCCTCTTCCTCTGGTCCTGCTGCAGCACCGAGGACACGAAGTCGCGCGCCGCCTGACTCACGTTGCAGAAGTACTCGTCCGGGAAGCAGAAGTCCAGGCGGCAGATGTTGACGCACGTCTCCTCCGGCGACTCGTCCAGAAACGGGGAGACGCCGCTGAGCATGACGTAGGCCAGCACGCCGACACACCACGCGTCCGTCGCCACGGAGACCGGCGTCCCGCGGATGAGCTCGGGTGCGGCGAACTCCGGGTTCCCAAGCAGGAGGTGGACGTAGCGGCGGTGGGCCGACAGCTGGACCGCGTCGCCCAGGTCGATGAGTTTTACGCACGGTGTGGCGGAGCGAAGGTCAACCATGATGTTCTCAGGCTGGAGGAAAAGAGAGACCAGGCTTCAGAAACAGACGGGGGGAAATGACAGAAAAACCTGAACACTCAGCAAAGGACAGCATTGTAACAAAAACCCTAGGTCAAAGGTCTGACTTGGGCCCCGACCTTCAGATCCAAGTGTGCCACTCTGCAGGTGTGAAGGTGCTGCAGGGCCTCCAGGGTCTCTCGGATGAAGAAGGCCACCTTCTCCTCCATCAGCTCGTCGTGGGCCACCAGGTAGTCGAGGAGACGACCGTCCTCCAGCCTGAGGTGCACAGATGAAGGGCATGTAGATAAAGAGCAGATAACTGTACGCGCAGTACCGGGCAACCTAACCGATGGCCAGCCAGTGAGCTCACAGATCAAATACAGAAATGCCCAAGACAGAAATCTTCTCCATGGTAAGAACATGTGAAAAGTAAATCCTCGGCTGAAAATTAGGAACATCTAAAATTGATTGGCCCCTTAAATCAAATTCATAAAAAAAGAACAACCACCAGTTACTCAAACACTCACCGAGCTTGAAAAAAGGAAAACCTAAAATCGAGTGAAAAAAAACTGCTGTGAAATTTGAACATGTAACCCTTAAGTTACAGTAAGTCCTTATTTGGGTCTGACTTACAGCTCCAGGACCAGAATGAGAGAGTTAGGAGACTCGTAGGTGTCCAGCAGCGCCACCAGCTGGTGATTCTGTACATGTTGGAGGATGTCCGCCTCATGAGCCACCTGCTCCTTCTTCAGCATCTTTTTACTCACACACTTCACTGCAACCTGCGGACAGAAGGAAAAGGGCTTCACAGTGAAAGATGCTCCAGCACACCGCAACAGAAGATTATATTCTATTATAACTATAATATGTGATGGGAATGTAAACTCAACATTAACACATTAAAAGGACAACAAGTCACTACTTTAACCTGAAAAACTCAACTTTTAAGACTTAGAAACATATATTAACCTATAAACTAAATATCTATATAAAAAAACCTAAAATAAATCCCCATCGTTTAAATACTTGCTATTTACTGTTCAACTTGGTAACTGCTTCGTTACTTCAGGCGCCTGAAGACGAAAAATGGCGGCAACCATGAACGCAGCTGCTCCTCGCTCTCTAGATTGCTGCCTTTATGTGATGTGAAGTGTGTGTGTGTGTGTTTTGTTAAACAACTGTAGTCTCAAAAAAATGATTGCATTATTATGATTAATAACATTTTAATTGGCTTAATTCAGTCCAAATAATAAAAATAAAAAAATTTTTTGTTAATGTAAACTTTCGAAGACAAAAAAAAGGCCTTACCTCTTTCTTTGTAGACTTGTTGAGACACTTTCTCACCACTGAAAATCGTCCCCTGGAAAAATGAGAGAGGCTGAATAACACCTCAAAGCACCAGCAATATATCATAACACACAACATAATTAATTCAGTCTTTGTCATTATGTTTGAAACTCATCGACATCGTTTACCTTCCAATCTCACAAATCTCAGAGAAGGCAGAGTCAAAGTTCTCTTTCCACTGGATTCCTGCGCCATCGTATCCAGAGTCTGGAGACAGGAACAGCAGAGGACCGAGGGATTAAAGCCTTTCTATTGGCTTCCTTAATGCAACATTTTTACCTGATGGTAAAATTGATATGAATCTCAAATATATGTAATTGGACAACCAATGTCGGCCAGTGTATTTGTTCCCCCTTTTTCAAGTTGCCACCTTCAGCCAATGTGCTAATATCCATCCATCCAGTTCCATTATGTCCTCGCACATACATGTGATTTGTATCTGTCTTCTCATCTCATTCAATTAGTCAGTAAGGATCAGTAAGGATGTTTAAGTGTGTGTGTATGGTGCGGGTATGTGTGTTCAGACTCACTGCTGTTGGGCAGTGTGACCATGTTGGATGGCTCGGATGGTGGCCCGACGCCCCAGCGGTTGGAGGCTCGCACTCTGAACTGATAGTGACCACCGGGGATCAGGGTGTCGATCTGAACGCACTCCTCCCTGCTGCTGGCCACCTGTTGCCATAGCAACGAGTCTGTGGTGCATGAGATATATAGGGAGACGGAGAAGTGGTTACACACAACCTGTTTGGCATCATTTCCCAAAATCCCCCTGGTCCACGCACACACACACACACACACCTTCCTGTCTGTACTCCACAGTGTAGCTGCTGACAGCACAGTGGGCCGATGAAGCTGGAGGGGGCCAGTGGACCATCACTGCCGTGCTGCTGGCTTCCTGTGCCACCGGCCGCCCTGGGGCTGCTGGGATACCTGCGAAGGGCCATAAACACAAATACATTTTTGACTTCAATGTCTAGTTGATTACCGTGATTTGGTTCTTTTTGTTCTTTTTGTTAAATTGGCGAAATGTTACTTTAGCCCTGGTGGGTTACCTTGCACTTTAATGGAGGCAGAGGAGGAAGCAGAGCCGTGGTCGTTAACGGCAACGCAGGTGTAGATGCCCGTATCCTGGGGCATCAGATTGCAGATCTTCAGCAAGATGTCACCAGTGTCCCTGGAGAGTCGGAGGAGGAAGGGATGATGGAAAAATGGAAGGAGCGGAGGAACGAGTTCCAGGGAGGAAGTAGATTGTAGGAGGAAAAACGTCAACATTTGAAGCCAGCGTTTCAGGAATTTGAAGGAAAGCTGCAAATAAATACCGGATGTCTATGGTGAAGCGGCTGTTGCTGGTCACTGGGCTCTGGTCCGGGCCCTTCAGGCTGACTGAGGGTTTGGGTCGTCCACAGACTTTGCAGCAGAGGACCACTGTCTCTCCGAATGCGCACACCACGTCCGATAGAGGGACAAGGAACTCTGGAGCCACTGCACACAGGAAACACACAACGCTCTCTGAGCAACACAGCAGAGACTCACGCTCGCTTTTAGAACCAGCAGGCCAAAGACCAAAAGGAACATTTTATACTGCCGTCTCAGTATGAAAGGTCCCAGTAACACTGTGTGTTAAACATCTCACACACAGGCCTGTAAACGTACTCTAAAGGAAACTGAGACTTGGCAATTCAACATAGTCCATTTATGTTGACATGGACTTGATTCCATTCTTTCCCACTGGATCGTACCGGCAGACAATAGTCCCATTATTATTATTTTTTTTTATCAAAAGCTGTGCATCGGCACAACACGTGTGGATGCAACCGTATAATCGATTTCTCGGTACATTAGGCTGGCATCTCACGTCTCTTACCTTCCTGGATGAAGTTTGGGTTGAGGAGCTGGAAAAAATAGATGAAATGAAAGTCAAAGTTTATGTGAGATTTAGTTTTCCAGACACGAAAAGGTACAGCTGCATAATGTGTTCCAACATCTGCAAACATCACAAGACAAGAACAGTTTTTGCACACGCAGAGAAAAAGTTCAGTCATTTTCTTGCTTCACTATTTCTGACTTGCTTTTTTGAAGACATAAATCATCCGTTGATGTGGACGCGCTAACTGCATGCAGCAAGCTCCCATTACACAGTCTGAAGCGTTTTCCTTAAACAGTAAGTTGCGCGTACCTCCATGCCCGTCTTTGGGTCCAGGTCGTCATCGCAGTCGGACTCATCCGAAGTGTGAGCGTCCTGGTGGAGAACAGAGGCGGAGGTCAAGAGGGAAAAGAGGGAGGAGGAGGAGCGGAGAGGAAGGGGGAGATAAGGAAATGAGAGATGTTTAATAATCGAAGAAAAAGAAAGGAGACGGGTGGAAAAATAGAAAGGAGTGCAAAAAAAAAAACCAGGTGGGCAAAAGACAAGAAAAGAAAAGAAGGTCAGAGTGTGGCAGAAAGAGGTGGAGGAAGAGAAAAATAAGATAACAAATCAACTTTTCTGGAGGCCTGTTTTCGCAGCTCATACTTACCTGAGAGCCGTGGTGGTTTAAAAGTAAAACAACAACTCTTCTTCTGCATATTTAACCCTAGCGCAGGGTCAGCACCTCTCCACATTTCATGAAGCAACAAATTACTTCTAAGTGTGGAATAGTCAGACTAAAAAGTGCTCCAAGGCCTCAACAAGTCACTTTCAGGTGAGTTGATAAAAACTTTGAAACTACGTTTCAGCGTAGCCAGTGGGAAACGCATATTTCAGACTTTGTCACCTTCCCCTCTGCATAGGAGTGAAAAAACACTTTTCCATTATTGTCTATGAGCACTATCTGAACTAGACAAACTTCTTTTTTTTTTTTAAACAGCCACTGTTGTATGAATTCAGATCACATCACGTTTAACCCCACTGAGTCACAGAAACATCATCTTAAGATTTCTCATTTCCCATGTCTTGAACACAACAAGGCAATGTAAACAAAAACAACATCCAAACCGAGATCAGTCAAAGAATAAATCACTGGCTTCTTCTTCTACACATGCGCAGCGAGGGGAAAACTAATCAAACACAACACACAAAAAAAAAAGTTTATTCTTCACTCTGTGTAGTGGAGGTTTTTGGGAAAAAGAAATGAAGATAAAAAAACAACACACTTGCAGTGTTCTCAACCAGTCAATATTGACATTTGGCAATTGCATCACCTTTCCTCTTTCCTTTTAACTGTGGGATGTTTCATGGACAGTCACATCTGGTGGATTTAACCACAAATGCAAAGTTAACGCAGAGCTTTTACATATAATTAAATTTGAATAGGTCACTCAGCAAATGGGCAGGCAGAAGCACACTTTAAAGCACCATCAGGTATATGCTAATTCCTTTTGATAAATACAACCGTTATAAATTACACTAACATTTTGTGTTACATCCGAAACAGTCCAGTTCGTGTGACAGCTAGTATTCTTAAATTGATGCAAGTTGAGAATCACTGCTTGAGTCAAAAGTTTGCAGGTCTGCACAAACACATGCGCGCACACACGGGTTAAAAATCAAACCAAGTGGGGCAGGGGCAACTAGGTGACAGGGATTTGGCACACAGATAGGACATCCCCAGCGTGCGCCGTCGGCCTGCTTTACTCACTTTGCCCTTCGCCCCGGGGGCGGGGGAGGCGAGAGGGGGCGTGGTTTCTTTGGGCTTACGGAGGAGGCTGTTCTCTTGACCTCTGAGCCCCACCGAGGCGAAATCCTTGGCCTCGGCGCGCTTCCTGGCACGCAGCGTGTTCCACGACAGAGACTTCCTGTGCGGTACAGGAACGAGAAACATCAAGCAGCCAATCAGAGGGAAGCTGAGTGGTGTCCAGCATAGGCTGGCTGCAGAGGCAAAATGGGTTTCATCCAGTGACTGGGGACATTGTTAGGGACGAAGTGACAGGAGTCTCCAGGAAGTTAACCATGTATTTGACAAGAGGACATATCAGCTGAGGTATTAAGATGCTTCTTATTATATTAACGACTAAAATGATCCGTTACAGTGTCTAAAAACAAAGTCCATTAGTTTAACAACACATTTCTTTCCATTATAACTAATTATCTCTGATTATCTGAACCGGCAGCCTGACTCTTCGGGCTGGTTTAGATTATACAGGACGGGAAGGATAGAGTGACAGAACGACACTGGTTGGACTTTATTTAGCGAGAGAGAGAAAAAGAGTGAGGGAGCATCAACCTAGACTGGAATAAAGGGAAGGAAATGACATATGAGGTTATGTAATGTCTTCTGTCATCACAACCAGACAACAATGTTAAAAAACATGTTCAACATTCTTCCACCTTTATGTTTCATTGCAAATGAATAACATTGTTATAGTTCTAATGAAAGTAAACTGCAGGAGCAGCGGTCACATTATTGCTTTCAAGAACACACCAGGAGGCTCTTGGTTGTATGTGACTCAGTTTGTAAAACTGACTTTCCAAAAAAATCTACTGCTCGTCCTTTTCATTCTAGGTTAAGTGTAGGTGTTAATCTGAAAATAAACTGAAAGGAATCCATAATTCATAGGCTTCATTGGCATGGGTCAATGAAGCCTATCAAACCCTGAATCCTTTTAAATGTAATGTGTACCTTCTGTGGAGTGTCAGACCATAGATGTTAGTACAAAACTCAAACAAAAAAATTCTAAAAAATAAATGTCACTACGATCACAACAAATACGAAAAGCTGAAATCAACCATACAGGGGGAAAAGGTGCAGACTGTTTTTTTCCATGTTGCTCTCGTGTTTCAGTGAAGAAACCCTCACTGCCGTTTGATACATTCTACACCTTCCTTTCATTAATGTATATAAATATAATTCCCTGCAGAGGCTCACCTGTGATAAATAGAACCTGACTCTTTTTATTTCTGTATCGTCTCTCATAGGCTATTTAATCGCCCCCTCATCCTTGAGTAAAATACTCCATCCAGTGGTGTAACAGTACACACAGAAGTAAGCAGAACGCTCAGTTTCACATTTGCTGTTGTAGTTTATTTACAAATGTTAAAAACTACAAACTGTCAATCATCTTCAACCTAATGCAGAACCAAACTTCCCCTTCACGTCGCTTTTCTAACTCATGCTCAAGTCCAAAAGGTTTATTTTACATATTTAAAATACATTTAAATTCATTATCATTAGACTACCAACAGTACAATGCTGACCGTTGCCATTAAATGAAACATATTGCACAGCCTGACTTCATTCATATTTTTTTTTTTATATCTTAAATAGTGCAAAAGGGATTTTTTTAAACAGGAATGTTCTAGAGCCTCAGTCCAAAAAACAAAATTTACTTTGTACAGTGACTGCCGACATAACAAAATCAACATGTAGGAAATAAATCCAAGTTTGTCCGTAAAATAAAATAATAATTACAAGTCAGAAAAAATAAACAACAAACAACAACGAGAGGAATGAACAGAAATTTCTGTATAGATTGCCACAGACAACAAAATAAAATTTCTCCACGGTGAAGAACGGGGCTGCGTCCACCTGAATGCCCCAGGTGAGCTAAGTTTTTTTCCACAAACAGTAAGTAGAAACAAAAAAAATCAAAAAAGAAGAAAAAACAGGGTGTTAGGAACTGAAATAAGAGTCTGGTTTTATCTCCACGCGAGTTTCGATAGGGTTTATCTCTGGTTTCCAGAGTCAGCTACAAGTATTTTTATATCCAGTCTATTTCTGCCTTACATGGAAATCTGTCAGCGTGTGAGTGTGCGTGTGTTTTAGTTCTTTTGTAAGCCTGAAATCCTCTTTCATGTAGTTGCCACAGAGCCGTCAAGTGACAATGGCTCAGCAATAACAACAACTGTCACTGAAGCAGCTTGACGGACAGTAAGACACCGGTTCTGTACCTTTTCTCGGCTCCGAGGAGCAACGGATCAGGAGTTATAATACCATGGGGAAAAAGAGAGGTCCAACAAATTGTTTTTGAAGGGAGGGGCAGTGATCAGTTAGTAACTGGGGAAAGGTGCTGTCTCAAAAAAATAAAATAAAAAAGAACCAAAAAAATGGGGTAGGCCCAAGCTTCGTCACCTCAATCTTGGAGCCCAGCCAGTCTGCGGGGAATAGAAGTGCTTGGTGGGTGGGCGGGGGCACTTACTTGATGTTGTTGGCATCGGCCACAGCCACTGAGAAGGAGGAGGCCGAGGCAGAGTCTTTGATGGGCTTGGTGGCCGGGCCCAGGACGTAGCCCGGCACCCAGCCCTCGGCGGCGGGCGACAGGCTGTTGGCCGGCCGGTAGACGAGGTACATGTTCTGCTGGTTGGTGGCCAGGATCTGGACCGTCTCCCCCTGACCCACGCAGATCTCGTTCTCCTTGAGCGCCGAGTAGTCCTGGGTGACCAGCATGGTGGAGGAGACGCCGTTACAGCCGCCGTCCTAGTGTGTGTGTGTGTGGGGGGGGGAGAAAGAATGGAGAAGTGGAGGGGGAAAATAAAAAAGAAAGAGAGGCGGAGGACAATTGAGGACAGAGGTCAGGAGTGGGAACAGGAACAGACGACGCAGTAAATGTCCGGAATACGACATTTCAGTGAAAACCTGTCATTCAGTATGATCATCTGGTTCGCCGTATACTTAAAAGCACACCAGTAGCACACACAGTGAATTCAACTCTCCGCAGGAATAGGAAACCCCCTGGGTAAAATAAAAACTTTTCGGGGAGACATTCCACCAACAGTGAGATTCAAGGCTGTGCATTACATAGTCGCCGGAGCTGTCCAGCCTCCAGTTCGGTCCATGTAGGTCAGGGAGAGAGAGAGAGAGAAAATAGTTTGGTATGAGCGATGCGGAGGCACACTGCAGTGGCCCAGATTTTATCCTTTGCTCTAAGGGCCAGGCAACGTGCTTCTTGCCCCAGTTCACGAAGGGCCAACGCTTACTCATGGTTGTACTATAAGGAGGAGCTGTAAGTCCTAAGAGCAGAGCCTGAAAAAGACTTTTTCTTGAGTTTTTGTTTATAAAACAACATCCAGACTCATGGAAAAAACAAAAAAACAAAAAGAAACCTGTCCGTGCAGCCCACCCTGCCCAACTCACCCTGGGATCGAAACACGTCGAGCCCCCGTTGGAGGTGGACACTTTCATCTGGCTCCTCCCCCTGTCCGCCTCCTTGTCGCCGAGCACGACGGCGGAGGACGGCCGGCTGTGGGAGGACGCGGCGGGCCGGTTCCCAGAGGACGAGCGGTTCCGGGTCAGAGACTGGCTGCTGCCTCCTCCTCCTCCTCCTCCGCTCTTCTCCTTCTGGTACTCGATAGGAGACTGGAGGGCTACAAATCACACACGGACAGCGGATTTCTTTTTAGTAGGTCGGGTTTGTTTCATGTCCTGATGTATTGTTGTTTTTTTTTCTTTAGTGGACATGTGTTAGAAGTTTTAGATCCCGTTTGTTGTGAAGCGAGACGTTTATTAAAAATGCAGCAAAATGTCTCATTTTTTTCGGCGTCTCTTGTGTTTAAAATCCGTTTCTTCCATCGTCATCCAACAAAGGAAATCTGTTTTCTCACCAGACAGGAAGTTGCTCTGAGCGTCCAGGACTTCCTGGATATGCTGGATCCAGACCTGCTTGATGTCGACGTTGGCGGCCTGCAGCGTGAGGCGCTCGGACGAGCCGCGGCAAAACAGGACAAACTTGCAGGGGTCGTTATCCACACTCTCCTCCAGACCCAGGTAGGACACCTGAAAATCACAGGAGTAAATTTATAGTGTATAAAATTGGATTAACCCTTGTGCGCCAGGCATAGACTACATTTCTCAAACTTAAGCCAATAAGGGGTAGAAAAAAAGAAGCAAGCAAGCAATAAAACCGGCATGCACGCAGATTCATTCGGAAATCCTAGCCCTCGTCTTACCTTGATGCTCTTCTTGAACTGGTACCGGGGCGTGGACGAGCCTTTCCTGAGCAGCTCGCTCAAGATGACGATCTGCTCGAAGAGGAACACCCGTCGCTCTTTGGAGCGCGACAGGACACCGGCGTCCTGCTCCGTCACGAAGAAGGTTTCCTGCTGCAGCAGCTTGCCCTGGCTGATCAGTTTGCCCTGAGGGGGGGGGGGGGGGGGGAGGAGAGACAAAAGAAAAAAAAGCTCATTCAGGAGAGAAAAAAAGGAGCTCCACTACACGGGATGACAACATGATCCGATTAATGTCGCGCTCCCCGGTCCGTTTCTTTCGATACTGCTCATAGAGGAAATGGAACGCGGAGAGGATTGCGGCGAAGCCCCCTACGTCCGGGGGGGAACGTACCTCGAACCCCTGCAGCCGACCCAGATTCATCATGTCGTTGCACAGTTTGGGGACCTGAGACATCAAATCTACCGCTTTCTGAGGGGGAGGAGAAAAGGAAGACGGACAGAGGTCTTAAAATGGCTGGTGGTGTGTTTGAAATGAACGCGAGAGGAGATTTGGAGGAGATACTCACCTCAATTTGTTCACAGTCCATGCCGGCCTTTAAACTGTACTTCAGGAAGTCCTGAGGAGAAACGAGCGACTTAGTCGGCACGCCGTGAGCTCAGTAAAGTGTGTCAAGCAAAAAGAAAAGCGTTTCTCACACTTCCAACACTAAATAACGCTTCAGTTAGATGCATAACACTCCATTAGTGCAAAAGTGGGAAAATGTGTGCACGCCACCTTCAGTAGCAGCTGGTATTTGGTAATTCTCTGGATTGGTTTAATGAGGAAGTCACTGATGCTCAGCCGGGACTGGATGTCCTGCTGGATTCCCTGGAAAACAAACACAAATAGCATCAGTATCAGTTATGTCTCTTGTAGACAGCATTTGACCAAATAAACACCTGTAAATGTAACACAAAAGAGACGGAGATCTTTAACGCTGCCACAAAAGCTAAGAAAAAGGATTTTGTTAAATGTCTAATGATTGTCTAAGTGTTACGAAGGCTCAAATCATCACTTACGTCAAAATATGTGTCATATTCCGCTACGATGAACTCTGACTTGGGCTTGTTCTGACAATAAACCACATACATGTGCAGTCGTCTCTCCTGTAACACACAGACGCGCCCCCGTTGTTTTCAGACAGCAATTCACAGGGCCTGTTATTAGTTATTCTGTCGTATGACAAAGAATCTGCGCGTCATCACACTGTGTTACGCTCACGTGTTTGATGAAGAGCTCAGCGAGGTGTTCGTGGTCTTCCAGACATTTCTCCAGCTCTCCAACGAAGAAACTGACGGCGACAGAGGAGAGATGATGCTGGTTAGGTACTAACCGAAGGCTCCCGCCGCTCCAACAATTCCAGTGTTGGGACACGGATGTCGAACTTACTCTCTGTGCCAGTCATAGATCTGGTGGATGTTCCCAAAGACGATTTTGTCTTTTCCTTTCATGTCATCGGGGACGCCCTTCTCCTCGATTCTCTTTATGAAGCTCTGTGGTGGGGTCACGAAAGGTCAGCGTTTAAGGGCGATCTGCTCGCTTTCTTTTCAGTCAATGATGACCAAACAATGTCAGAACAATGGAGAAATATTTTAAACGGAACTATTGCGTAAAAGAGCACTCCAGATGGGCCGGGGTGCGGAAGGGGTTAATAAGCACCCGGTTTTGCATTGGCGTTGAATTTCCAAGAGGTTCTGGGCACACCATGAAAACATCAATTACAGTAATAGACGCTGATAGAACGAAAACAACGATGGGAACGCTACTTTATGAGTCAAATTTGTGGTACAGTATGAATAGTGATAAATCATAAGGGGAACGTTGGCGCACACTCAGGGTTTTTCTCACCTCCACCACAATGCCCAGGTGTTTGACGTAGTCCTTCTCGGTCTGAATCAGCTCATTCAGAACAAACCTGGGCAGGTCAAACACATCACTGTCACATCATCGTCAAAACGCTGGCCACAGCAGAAATAAGGCTTATTTGACCTCAAATGTAGTGAAAGCACGAGTCCTCGAAGTAGTACAACGAGCAGCAGTAAGTTCATTCATCATCATCATTGTCACCATCATCAGCATCATCATCATCATGTGATTCACAGCGGGACTCACATTCGTCCTCTCATAGCCTTGGCCCTCTGCTCCAGCTCGGGGTTCCGTGGCTGGACAGGAGTGGTTTGTTCGGGCGGAGTGATGGAGGAGAAACCGGGGTACGCTCCAGGCTCCAGAGTCTGAGGAGAGGAGAGGGTCAGTGTTGGATTGAATCCCTTTCTCTCGTCACAATTTAAGGATCACAGACTCAGAAAATCAGCCGCCGGACCATGCTGCCAGCTTTACATAGCCGAAAACGCAGTAGTCGGAGGGGTTTTGAAAAGGAAAAAATAAATAATTCTACACAATCAACCCACAGATGTTTCGAAAAAAAAAAGAATAATAATATAATTACACATGACAGCAGAGGGCAGCAAGAGCATGGCTTTTAGTAACCTTGTGGAAGAACTAGTAATTTGCCATTGCATAATAATTTGATGACCGCTGCCCTGTCATGAAAAAACAACCCCCTACCACTTGTATGTGGCTGATTTGGAAGTTGAACATTCTGCACGTTATGTGTTTTGGGGGGTTTTTGCGCCCATGTGCCTTAAATCTTATATACGGATACACGTATTGTATCCGTAAAAGAAACAAAAAAAAAACGCACAATCTAACGCACTCACCATCTTGGTTTTTACCAGTTTTTCTATGGCACTAACCAACTCTGCAGCGCTCGGCACCTCAGAGGACTGCTGCAGAGACGTTAGCAAGGACGAAGACTGAGAGAGGAGGGGGATAGAGAAGAGGCACCGGCATGTTAGAAGGATCGGAAGTAAAGGAGAGATGTCGGGGAGTTACAGGAAAAAAGAAAGGCAAGTTAGGGGAAGGAACATAAAAGCAACCAACGGCAGAGACGGAGAAGCAGTTTGCAGAGGAAAGTAGCAAATAAACACGAAACCTCAGATGAGCACGCTGCAGGAATTATACCAGGAGCAAAATAACCCTCAACAGTCCAAACTTTGACACTGTAAACCTCAACCTGATCAAATGATCAAAACATAATATATGAGCGTAAAACCTGAATGTAAAAAAATCATAAGATAGACACACTGATAGTAAAACATGCCAGTGTGTACATACATAACACTAATTCAATAAAAGCCACTAAAACAGATAAATAAATAAAAATATCACACAAAAAACGAAAAATAAAACAATAAACCAAATACGAACACACGTGTAAGCGTGAGTATTATTCGTATGGAACATAAAAAAGAAAATGGGCAGAAGCTGGTTGGATGAAATAAATCAAACCTATCTGAAGATAAAGTATTTCACGCAGACCTGTCTCAACCATGATAACCGCGAAAGGCTTCCAATGAAAATGTCACTTCCTCTATGACCAATGCAAGGAGAAAGTTACAGTGACTCCGCCTCCCCCCGCCCCCTCGTCACCTTTTCATCCTGAGCCGAGGGGTCCTTGATGATCTCCATGGGGGGAGGCAGAGGATTGTGGGCCTCCTCGTCCTGCTCCTCCTCCCCGCCGCTCTGCATCCCAGAGGGCGTCTTGGAGAGGAGGTTACCATCCTTACTGAGGACTCTCTGTGGGATGGGGAGGAATACATTTTTTTTTTTTTTAAACTCACTCTTTATCATCTCGGTAAACATTTCCCAAACCCGATGTGTCAATTGACTGAAATCGGTCTTTGCTTAGAAATGTGCTTGAAAACTACACATTTCCCCAAAACGGACCACTGAATGAGTTTCCAAATAATTACGAAATGTGTAACAAAACGAGGAGGAAGAGTTGTGCTTTTTATATATCTATATATATATAGATATATAAGTTTGTTCATTGTTACTAGAAAAAAAACAAAAAAAACCTCTGAACTTGAGAGCAGGCTGCATTCAAATAAGAATCCGCATTTGAGCTTTGAAATGGTACATATTAACTTGCATCGTTTGTGGCGTGTGTTGGTACGTCGTCACATTAAAATAGGAAAGTCAACTGTTTATCCTTACGTTTAATTCTAACAATGTAGACAAGGAAAACTGATGTTGGTCAAATTTTCTTTTTGAGCTTTTTTTTTTTTAGACAATATCAATGACCTATATTGAATTATTGGGAGTTGATGAAATGAAAACCACACAGAAGAAATACAGAGCCTGCGCTTGAGAACAGTCTATAGATTGTGTCTCTATTCAAACATTCGTTCAGGTTTTACGGCATCCTTTACTTTACATAACTGCCGGTTTCACTCCCCCACCGGCTCCTGTCTTGATTTCTCGAATCCTTTATTATTTGCCAATCTTTACAAGCTTTACCTCATGTCTATAGTCCTATAGGAGGCAGAGAAACGTAGAAAAATGCCTTACGTAACCATGATAACATATTATGGTGCGTAACTTTCAGAGCCATACAAGCTTCAGATTGTCTCCCTTGGCTTCACCTTTTATTACGCTTTTATAAGCCTCAGCTAATTTTGATGTAAAGATAATAATGTTTTCGGAAATCAACAACTTCCTGTCAGAGGAAATCACAAAGCTTGAGAGTATATTTCCTCTAGACTCAAGTAAGCCGGAGGCTCCCTCTCAAGATCTAAAATCGGTTTAACGTGGAAGTGTATCGTTCCAGAATATTTTCCCTCAAGAAATCTTCAAAACTGAGAATAAATGCATCTGAATAGAAAAAGTCATAAATAAGGGTGTGCAATTTAGGAGAAGACTGTGTCATAGACCTTAAATGTCATTACTACAGAAAATTCCTTTAAACCACAACAACTGAAACACGCGTTACCTCCTCAATATTGTCGTCCTGCAGTGCAAGGTCAGGCTGTCCCAGGTCGATACTCTTTCTGTTTTCCTCTCTTCCAATTCCTGGTCCTGTCAATCAGCACACATCTCATTACTCGAGCAATGGCACAAAAATAAAAAAACAATGAGTGGTTTTAAGAAAATGTCTATCAGCCTTTAGTGTGTGTGTGTATATATATATCTGATACATTTTTAACAGAAAAATGTCTCAAATAAAAAATATACTGTACATAACCCTTCCAGTTAAAAAACATCTTATTTTAACATTATTTCCCCTCAACCACAAAGTAAATACAATCTTTCTTTTCTAAGTGCAGCTGTGTATTATTTAAAGTGTTTTTGCAAGTTGCAATTTTGAGCAGGAACTTATTTGAAAGTCTTCAAGAATGACCCGACATTAAAATATTTCACCGTCTGCCCATTAGCGACCATTTCAACGCGGGGAAAACCCACGTAAGCCTGTGTATGGCGTATAATGACAAATATGTCTGAAAATATGAATGCAATGCTGTTGAGCAAGAAGATGCGGCAAGATATGTTTTGGCACGCCCGCTTGTTTCTCACCAGTCTTCTTCTGCTTGTTGTTGGGGAGTTTCTTGATGGAGCTGCCGTGGCTGAGGCGGCGGACCGGACTGGTCAGCCATTTCCTCAGAGTGTTCCCGGAGCGTTTGGGACCCGGGGAGCTGGACTGCAGTGAGCTGAGCGACGGCTGCGGCTGGAGGTTCGCTACGGACTCTGTCTTCCCATCAGAGCCGCTGACAGGATAGTTTTCTGCAAAAAAAAAGACAGCACACAAGGTTTGATCGGACGATTAATAACATTTTCTTCTCCTGCCAGTCTTAAATTCAAATAATTGGGACTCGCTAGAAGTTCTTCTTCTCAATGTAAATCAGTAATTAAATAGAACAATTCAATAAAGATCCCCCCTTTGGTTCTCCACACTTGATGTTTCACATTTAAAATCAAGCATTACCTGGGCTCCAACATTGTATACTATATGTATAATTTAATAAAGATATATGCAATCTATAAGGTTTTCACCATGTCGGCGCTTTCCTTTTAATAAATGATCCGGTGTAACAGAATTTTAATGAGAAATAGCATTTTTAAGATAATTCAATCGTATTATAGAACTACATTATTTTAATCTGTGAGGAATAAAGGAAATCCTTCATGGGCATTATGACCGGTTATAACATGACTTTTGAACAGAAACTATTCATTGATCCTTAAAGCTATACAGATCTATACAGCTTATGCTTTGCAAATTTGAATGTTCGGTATAAAGTACATTATCTACAGAAATTTAAAAAATACAAATAGCTGGATATGTCTGTAATGTTATTAGTCTTTCCTCATCGAGGCTACATGTGCTTCTATTGATTATGTTCCAGCTTAACAGCTTCTTGTATCGATTCTCAACAACAGACAATAACGCCGAGATCCAGATGAGTCTATAAATGAGAATCCAAATCTGTTGAGCAGCTGCTCTCATGCACAGCTCACCAATAATGCCGTCAAGCCAGAAGAAATGTTTGATTGTGTCGCGACACACTCAGGAAGCAGGAAATGTGCGTTATCGAACAAATCAAAAACGAGACTCACACACCCTGATTATACCATTCAAAAATGATCGTTATCACTCGACAAAGTTTAGAGAGAAAGAAAGCACTGTGTGTGCTGGGGTGAGCGTGTGTAAGAAAGTGTAGTCATGTGTCCGGAGTGCGGTGGATCAGCTGCGCTCACACACAGCTGGGAGCTACGGCTGTGGCTGGTTGTGGGCTTGGGTCTATATGTGCGTTTCTGACAGGAAATGAAGGGTCAACGGGATCTCCTGAGAGTTCCTCTGTTCTACAATCATCATCCCCTTTCTATTTATCTCAGTTTCTGCCTCCTCTGCGTGCCCTCCTCTCCTCCCTCCTGACCTCCTTCTCATCTCTGATTTGCTTCTTATTTGACGGACAAAAGATGTTCACAAGTATCACAAGCTAGAGCAGGTCAAAGCTCAACCCAGACCAAGGGGCACATTTCCCAGTGCAGATCATACCACAGTAGCGAGGCTTTTAGATATATTTTTAACCTGAACTTTATTCTGTATTCATTGGAAATTATTATTATTATGATTATGATTATGATTATGATTATGATTATTATGATTATTATTATTATTATTATTATTAATTATGTAATTGCACGTAAAAACGGTCTTTAATGGATATGGATTGTTTAATTTTACATTGTACAAATGGGATTTATTAAAATATTTTTGTCTCGACATTGACTTTTATTACTGACGTCAGCTGACTCCCACAACCCCTCCGCTCGCATGTGGGGCTCTATGGGCTTGTGAGTCTTCATTAGTGGCACTTATAGTTGTTATTTCACTGTGTCAGCAGGGGGCAGAGATAAAGCAGCAGCCAAGGTCAGCCAGTACCACTGAGGTGCCTCTGTTTCTCTCATGACACACAAACCCATGATACACAAATGACACTCGCAGTGCACGGTGGGTTGCGGCACAGCGCTATCGCGCATATATTCACAATTTCTGAGAATTGTCAGTAGTGGTGCAACACGGTGGGGAACATGTAAATAACCTCCGTTGCCATCCAAAGACCACAGCAATCCATGTGAATAAACATGCAGAGCTAATGTTGTAAAATGACATTTCTTTTGTATTTCTTGATCTGTCTTTCTATGCGTTGTTTTTCTTTTCCTTCTTTAAATGAGTTGGACAGCTTTGCACAGTCCAACTCTGACTCATTTTCCAGGTTCTGTAATTAATTGATCGGTTTGTGGTAATTTTTTATTTATTTTTTTAAACGGAGGCCACAATGCTCCATTCGCTCAGTCCACAGCGAAACTTAAAGGACAACTGCACGGACAACACCACTCCACCGCCGCTTTCCTCCCCGTCACTCAGTCCCACTCACGCACGTCTGCTGTCGCTCCCCCTCCAGTGTTTCCGGTGGCTACTCCCGAGAGTGCTATGGTGCAAACCCAGTCACGTGTTCTGAAGAGTGCCAAAAAGATGTCATAGGTCACTCGACCACCTGTGTGTGAGGGTTGTGTGTATGCGGTTTCGGCACGCCCGGCGCTAGTCACCGAGTGGCCTCGAGAGCTGGTTGATCGGAAGAAAACTCATTAAGGACACAAACGTGCGCACAAAGCAGAGTGACGTGACCGCGGTGTGCTACAGGAGCACCCGTTTTAAAAAAGAACCATGCCATACACACAGCATAGGAGCAGGACAATGATCGCCTCTCACAGCGGTGTTTCAGGCATCACCAAGCGAGGTCACGTGACATTTCAAATTTGAGACCTCATCTGCGTGCCGTTGGAATTGGACATCAGTGTTTTATTTTTATATTTAAAAAAAGGTTATTCGTAGGAGAACCAGACTAGATTATCAGCTCACGGTGTGTCTTTGTGTCAAGAGAGCACATTCCACATTTCCACACTTGATAAGGAAAAGCGAATGAAAAACGTCGAAGGGGGAGTGTGGAGTGGCGGCAAATGGAACAAAGGTGGCAAGAATTCCGACGTGCCCGAAAGGCACCATGGGAAGTTTCGGATCAACATCAACGAGTCTAACAGTAAACAAACATTGCTGTTATTGGCTGGATACCAAATATTCTGAGCTCTGCATAGCAGTCATAGCTCCAGCTTAGTCAGTAAAGGCCGACAAAAAGTTGTCTTGGATGTTCAAACTGGACTCTCCGGTTTACATTTCATCCGCAGCAACACCCGCACCAGAACGCAGCAATGTTCCCATGCTACGGTCGGTCTAGACATTATAACAAACATTATAAACCTTTTACCACACTCAACGCTCACTGACATGAGAACAACTCATTACAAAGTGAAACCAAAACCGCCATCAGCCTATCGACCTGCAGGACGAACTTGTTGTTATGAACATTAATGTTGCATAAATAGTAATCACTAAGGAGGGAGGATGGCAGCATTGGCCCATTAGGATTCTGGGTAACAGCAAATTGTGTGTGTAGAACAGAAGAGTACAGTGTCAGAGTGATGGCAAAAGTCAGGTGAGAGCAAACAATGACGCACTTGTTCTGCGGCCGACAGAATAGACAGACGGTCTACTGTTAAAATCCACATCACTCACTATCTTTAACACACACACACACACACACACACACACACACACACACACACACGCGCGCGCGCGCACACAGATCTGATGTCCAGTCTGTAGATACTAAATGAGCAGTCTGAAATGCCGCGGAACAAGGTTCCTTTTTTACTTCTCTCTTTCTCTCCGTCACTCTCTTTCTCACACACTCAGTTTCATTTTGTAATTACAGTACACACCATTGCGTGTGCGCGCGCACACACACACACACACACACACACACACACACACACACACACGCACAAATACACTTTGTCAATGAATGGCTTTATTGACCAGAGTAGTGAAACTCACTGAGTTACACGAACTCACATACAGTTTCTCTCTCTCTCTTTAACTGTGAGGACACTCATAGATATAATGCATATAATACATACAGTATATTGCATTCCCTAGCCACTCACTCTAACATTAATCATCACAAGTTAATGCCGAATCCCAGCCCCTCCCCTAACCCAAATATTTATCCCTAATTCTAAAAGCGTTCTTTTGTTTTTTGGGGTTTTGTTTTAATTTTCACCACAGCAACATATTGAAAAATGTTATATATATATATACACTTGTATTTGTATACTTGTATTTAATACATGCATTTGTCTTTCCTGTTTCCCATGGAATAAATAAATACACAGCCACTGTCTTTTCCTCTGCCCGCCTGCTCTCCTCCCATCAAGCTTTTTGCTCAATGAGAGTAATCTGGGAAGATGACATTCCTTTCATACCTCTCCCTCTCTCTGACTACTGATAATGTAACCATGGTACAATGTGCATCATATTTTGTCCACAGTATCAAGTCTGTATTCTTCCTAACGACAGCGTCACCTGAAGTGCACATACGAAACTTTCAGTGATCCCAGTTAGAAAAGCGCAACCGGACCCATGCGTTGCTTTGACAACCTTTGCGTGCTTCAACTTCCGTGGCAACATTTAAAAGCACGACACCCATTCCACAGCACCCATCTGCAAGACCTGTAAAAGATGTCGATGTGACATTATACATGGCTTGTAATGTCACCAAATGAATCCCAACACTTCCTACTAGTCTGCTGATGACAGTTCAGCTTCTCCCTAAATAAGCATTTTACTTCAGATGCATTTTTAAAAAGACCAGAACTTCTTCGAATGCCTTGATCTAACCATACGTTCAGTTTGCTGCACTGCGTCACCAACCATATTGGAACTGCACTGTCAGGTATGTCATGCATTGGACACACATCATTGATGGAAGCCATTTAAAAGAAAAAAAAAAAAAATATATATATATATATATAATATATTATATTATATTATATATAATATTACCCCTCCGCAGTACCTCCGCGGACCCCCTGTTTAAGACCTCTGGTCTAACATTATAAAACTGTCAAGTTCTCTGAGCGACACTTCTCTGTCACTGGGCCGAACTGGAAATAGTACGTAAGCTCCTTCATGAAACACGCCCCAATGAAGCAAACAAAGTCAACCTCGTCCAACCACTTAACTCCAAGCCTTCTCAGCTTCTCAGTAAAAGCTGCACTCAGGTGGATAAAGAGAAAGCTCTTAGGCGATTTTGGAGGAGTCATGACCACATGCTAGAAAACACTTCATGGGAACTTGGAGACGTAACTGGAAATACCCCCTGAAAGACATCTCAGCTGGAACTGAGAGATGTCACGGACTACTTCCATTTGATCAATCAATGGAGCGGACCGAAAATTAAGTCACAATAAAAGCAAAAATAATCGGGGAGTTTAAAAAAGCACATTCACATGACATTATTCACCTCACCTTGGCTGGCTCACTTAAAAAAAAAAAAGGTGGTCGGCTGCTTTTGTATTGTCTGTTGTTGTCATATGTGGTTACTGCCTTTTTTGGTAGCCATATGCACCTTCAGGTTTATACAATAGACTTACAGGAAAACTTAAGCTGGTGCACGCTGTAATAGGCACATCACAGAAACCAGTCCAACCAGCTGCGCTCTGATGCAAAATCATGATGTAACTGTTATAAAGCTGGTTTTACATATTTTTATGATAGGCTGGCTCACGGAGGAAACACACTCATTTCAGGATATACAGAACTGGAAACGGTTTTCAGGTCCCACGCTGTTACTCAGCATTACCTTGTGTGATTATTTGTCCCTTATCAGAGTTGGAAAAGTTGCACAAAATTGTTGTACCGCATTGCCCCGTGCCTCCACCAAATGTTTAGAGGAAATACTCCTCGCATGATCACGTGTGCAGCTTCACAGGAAGCCAGACACCAGGAGTGCAGTTTGAGAATATGGAGGGACCAATGGAGGTGACCCACGAATCCCATTTCAGAGTCAACCTTTGCGTGCGCGCTGAGCTCGCCGCGGATTCGTTTTCGTCACAGGTTCAAGCACGTCAAATGCATACAGAAAATCACTGAAACCAGAGGAGCCAGTTCGGCCACATGCTGGCCTGTCTGTGGCAGACAAGTTCAGAGGCTCTGAGGGCAATAGTCCACTGGCTGTCCACACACACACACACACACACAC